>CM030181.1:5548197-5560697 GCA_017639675.1 Aplochiton taeniatus | reverse complement strand
CAGAGGGGATGTTTCGTTAAAGGATAGGTGTCCTGAACGGAGACGTGGATAATAATTAAATTGTGTGGAACAGTCTGACCTTGTTTTCTTGCACATGTAATCTATAAGAGGACAGGAGGTGAACCTCACACTGTATGGGAATACATAGGTACACACACAAAGCGGACTGGAAATGGAGCTGTAAAATTGATTACTCTCTATTGTATTAGCTTCTTTGAACTGCAGTATTGAATAGCTTTCCCCAGGGAGAAAGACGGGGATCAATACTACAGTGCAATTTGACAATAGAGACCCTCTGCCATACAGTCTGTCCTCAGTCACAGGAAGCCAAGGTTTGCAGTGCTGCTCTCTCTCTCTCTCTCTCTCTCTCTCTCTCTCTCTCTCTCTCTCTCTCTCTCTCTCTCTCTCTCTCTCTCTCTCTCTCTCTCTCTCTCTCTCTCTCTCTCTCTCTCTCTCTCTCTCTCTCTCTCTCTCTCTCTCTCTCTCTCTCTCTCTCTCTCTCTCTCTCTCTCTCTCTCTCTCTCTCTCTCTCTCTCTCTCTCTCTCTCTTTTTAAAGAATTTATTAGTAAATTATGGTGGAAAATAAGTATTTCGTCACCCACAAACAAGCAAGATTTCTGGCTCTCACAGACCTGTAACTTCTTCTTTAAGAAGCTCTTCTGTCCTCCACTCGTTACCTGTATTAATGGAACCTGTTTGACCTCGTCATCTGTATAAAAGACACCTGTCCACAGCCTCAAACATTCAGACTCCAAACTCAACCATGGCCAAGACCAAAGAGCTATCGAAGGACACCAGGAAGAAAATTGTAGACCTGCACCAGGCTGGGAAGAGTGAATCTGCAATAGGCAAGCGGGTTGGTGTGAATAGATCAACTGTGGGAGCAATTGTAAGAAAATGGAAGACATACAAGACCATTGATAATCTCCCTCGATCTGGGGCCCCACGCAAGATCTCATCCCGTGGGGTCAAAATGATCATGAGAACGGTGAGCAAAAATCCCAGAACTACACGGAGGGACCTGATGAATGACCTGCAGAGAGCTGGGACCAAAGTAACAAAGGCTACCATCAGTAACACACTACGCCGAGAGGGACTCAAATCCTGCAGTGCCAGGCGTGTCCCCCTGCTTAAGCCAGTACATGTCCAGGCCCGTCTGAAGTTTGCCAGAGAGCATATGGATGATCCAGAAGAGGATTGGGAGAATATCATGTGGTCAGATGAAACCAAAATAGAACTTTTTGGTAAAAACTCAACTCGTCGTGTTTGGAGGAAGAAGAATGCTGAGTTGCATCCCAAGAACACCATACCTACTGTGAAGCATGGGGGTGGAAACATCATGCTTTGGGGCTGTTTTACTGCAAAGGGGACAGGACGACTGATCCATGTTAAGGGAAGAATGAACGGGGCCATGTATCATGAGATTTTAAGCCAAAACCTCCTTCCATCAGTGAGAGCATTGAAGATGGAACGTGGCTGGGTCTTCCAGCATGACAATGATCCCAAACACACCGCTCGGGCAACGAAGGAGTGGCTCCGTAAAAAGCATTTCAAGGTCCTGGAGTGGCCTAGCCAGTCTCCAGACCTCAACCCCATAGAAAATTTGTGTAGGGAGTTGAAAGTCCATGATGCCCAGCGACAGCCCCAAAACATGACTGCTCTAGAGGAGATCTGCATGGAGGAATGGGCCAGAATATCAGCTACAGTGTGTGCAAACCTGGTGAAGACTTACAGGAAACGTTTGACCTCTGTCATTGCCAACAAAGGTTATGTTACAAAGTGTTGAGTTGAACTTTTGTTATTGACCAAATACTTATTTTCCACCATCATTTACAAATAAATTCTTTAAAAAATCCTACAATGTGATTTCCTGGATTTCTTTTCTTATTTTTGTCTCTCATAGTTGAAGTGTACCTATGATGAAAATTACAGACCTCTCTCATCTTTCTAAGTAGGAGAACTTGCACAATCAGTGGCTGACTAAATACTTTTTGGCCCCACTATATATATATAAACTAACAGTGGTGAATCAAATCTTCCAGCAGTGGTACACTGCAAATTAGAAACTATCTTTTTCTTATCATGCGCCCTGTGACAAGCCAGATTAAGTCATTGGCCACAGAGCCGCACAGAGTTGCCGCTGCAGCAGAGCCGTTGAACAGCGTGTATCCATCCGTCAATGGTGGCGGCGGAGAAGCCGTCTATATTGACCAGAGTTCTCTATTACCAACAGCGCCGAGCTCTTTGAAACGCACTGGCAGGGGAGACACCCGTGCTCTTTAAACTCGCAGGCGGACACACGCGCTGTTTAACAAGCCGGTGATTGCCCATCTACAGCGTGGAGCTCCATGATCAAATCTCACCACTTTCATCCAGCACCGAGATGGGCTCGGGTGCCAGTGGGAGGGCAGAGATTTGAGAGAAAGAGAAAGAGAAAGAGAGAGACCGAGAGAGAGAGTGAGCGAGAGAAGGAAGGGGGGTACTGTATTAGTCAGGCTAGAGCTACATTAACAGAAACATAGCATTCTCAACACCAGTCATTAAAAATACAGGCCAAACAGAAAAATAATTTCATGCTGTAACTGTGGTAACTGTGACCTAGAAACAATTAGAACGGCTGTGGACGAATGTTGAAACGCTAATTAAATCTCCTGAGAGGTGTGTGGATGTGCGTGTGCGTTTGTGTGCGTTGAGGCTGTGTTTGTACCAGTGCGTGAGTGCACGTCTGTGAGCAAAAAGGGAAGAAAAAAGGAATGCAAATGTATTAATCTCCAGGGAATTTTGAAATGTAAAAAAAACAAGGTAATGAATTCATAGAGTCAGTGTCTGTGTAGTTACAGTCAGGACACAGAGGGAGATGGGGGGACATACTGCAGTCATCTCTCTGGTTCACACAGTAGGGAGATCATCTAACTGACTGAAGAACTGTAAGGGATCCATTACCAAGGGCCAAGGCAGGGAATACAAAACAAAAAGCCTCCACAGCACACCCCGCCACTCCACCCACCTTGCTGGACTCCAACAATAGCCAGTTCAATAGTCATTCATGTGGAATTGGAGGAATGATCCAACAGCAAGCATTTCCAGGGCCGTTTACTGAAAGGAAGTATGTTTTTGAGAGATATATATTTGAGGACCTTGGTCCTTCTAGCATGCAAAATCAAATCTGGCAGTCAAATCACATCCGCCTGATAGAAATTATAGCTCGGACGATTTGCATAACTCTGTTCAAAACTGCCAGGGTCACTCAACCGGTTTTTGGACAAAGAATGTGTCATCATTTGCAATAACAGACTAACACCACTATTAGATTTTCAGTTACGTTGAATAATGGTTTGATACAACAACTGCCCAAGTCCACAAGCTTAGATCTCTCTAAGAGGTTTTTAATGGATTTGAACAGAATGAAATGACTCAAAAGGCATAGTCCTAATTGCTCTGTTCTAGAGGAGCTGATCCCAAATAGACTGCTTCATCATCATCCTCATCATCATCTCCTCCATTTTCTCTGGCTAAGCGACACTCACCCAGACAGGTTTACAGGTTTTATGCAGACATTGTCTGAAAAAAGTCCGTGGATGAACAACATGAGCCTTTTTTAGCCTCTGCGGTAAGCAAAGCTAAGCTTTTAATATCCGCTGTCAACTAAAACAAATATGGATTAAAAAGGCAAAAGGAGCGAGGCCGTGGAAACCAGTCAAACAGAATGCCAGCTCGTCCCACCACGGGAATTATTTGACTTACCAAAACTGAGCTTTTGGGGTATTAAACTCCATTTAGTTGGCTTAATTAGGCTATACATTTTATTAGGACCACATCGACTAGTAAATTGAACCTAGGGTTTTCCGATGAATGGTTCATACTTCCACTTTCATACACACAAAAAAGAACAGATACATCCCATTGTTTTCATAGGTCAAATTCATTCCATGTGCTTTTCAAAGAAAGCCAGCCCTACTAAGGATTGCTCAGCCTCTGAAAGATAGTGGGTTGTGTTTACAGGCTTGTGAAGCAATGCTCCGATTTCTGAGTGGCAGCAATAATAACATGCTGTTTGTTAACCGTGTTATCTAGGCCTAGATATGAACTCTAACTGCTAGTGTCCATGAAGTCCAGACATCTGGAAGAAAGAGGACTGTGTGGAAACATTGAGGGGCTTGTGAAAATCGCTCCACCCTCAGAAAAAGTTGCCAAGCTTGGAACAGCGACTTTACTAATTACTGCAATATGTTAAGCCCTCCCAAGGTCTCCTAAGGCCAAAAGTTTTGCAAACGAGAGGTTGACCTACATATTTATTCTCCTCTCCTCCACTCTATTCAAGAACGATTCCTATATCCTGCAGACGTGTGGCCCAGGCACACCTAAGCATCTCATTTCTATCTCCTGCATTGAGCAAAATCGAACCTAAATTTGTTCTACCTAACCACAATAATACATCCTATATTTCTGCAGTGCTTTTGCAGCAACAAGCGTAGCCTATTTTATGGCAACTGCAATAATAACATAATGCTCTACAAGAAACTAATAGGTTTGGCCAATATGTAGTTCAGGGACTAGAAGCGTGTCGTCCCTTGTCATGACTACGAGGGCCTAAAGAGACGTTCCAATTATCCCAGGGATAGCAGACCTATGATAGCACGCACCACACCAACACAGCTGGGGATGAGCTGCCACAACAAACACGGCAACCAAGAACACCAATGGGATAAGGCTCAGAATCACCGCTTACGTCAGGTTTGCCAATCAGGTTTGCCAATCGCACCTAAGGGACGGCAGCGCTGTCCTAGGCACCATCCCACAACAACAGCACAGCTGGGATTGAACTGCCACAAACACACACAGCACCTATCACCATCGAGATATGGCAAAGACAAAACCGCCTACGTCAGGTATGCCGATGTTCAAAGCAACACAGACTGGTACAACGCAGCCATCCATGGCAAACAGGCTAATGTGTCACTGAGGATTCTGTACTAGTCAATGTTTATGGGACAAAATATCCAGGGGGAAAATATTAGGCCATTTGTGCTATTCTAAGAGGTATACTTACGCAGTGTTTAACAACCATCAAAACCCATTTAAAATAAAACATATAATGTGTTGTGAACACAAGTTGATCCATTGTAGAAGGAATGGTGTAATATCACAGCATGATGACCTTAGACCACGCAATGAAATTAAGCTTTAGACCTAGACAATACTCAACTAGGCCTACTTTTTAGTTGTTTTATGGCCTCAACACAAGTTAATCCCCTTGCTTCCACTTAATATTGCATAACATGCCATGCAGGTAACAGATTCAATTGACGTAAGAGAAAAAAAATCTATCCTTCAGAATCATCCTACTAAACAACTAAGCTAATTCTGAAAACCTAATACTTTCTGGAATGTTACTAGCACACAGTTCAGCATTGTAAAACAGCAAAGACGCCCTTTTTTGTGTCAGAATATCTAGTCAGCAAAAAACTTTGGAGTTGGGACTTCTACTAAGAAGGAAGCAAAGAAGACTGAAACAAATGGATGACCGGGTTATTATGTAGGGTGAGATTCAGTTAGTTAGGCCGAGGATTAATGATGCATTCCATCTGTCCTCTCATCTTATCCATTCCAAAAGATGAGTTAACACATTTTCTCCTCTCTCTCACACGTTCACTCTTTCCATGTCTTTATTTATGGTTCAGACAATTAACTTAATTTCCTGCATTACTATAAAAAAAAAAATAGAGCCCTAGAAGTGATCGAAGCACAAGAAAGCTGCCTCACACTGCACCACATAGCCATTTCATTACCTTAAGCCACATTTGGAAATAAAGTCATTTTGGCCTGCAGATAACAATAGCATGTAATTAATATGATGAAGCGGGTCAGAGATGAACGGAAATCTATTAGCAAAATGGCAGAGGTGTGGCTTGATACAAAATGCAGTTCTCAAGCTCCTGGCAACCATTTGAGAATAATTTCAATATTCTTGTTGTTTTCCAAAACATTTTCAAATCATCATAATAAAAAGATAACTGCTGATTAAATACCATTAGTTTTGAGTATAAGGGAAAAAAACATTAACTTAAATTAAGGTTGACCGAATCCTTAATTGCTTATGGCCCTAGATGGCCGTTTAATTCCTTAGGTAATTTATTTTCCCTAAAACTTCCACTTCAGGGATGGGGTCAAAAAGTATCCTGACCTAAGACAAACTAGCACAACCAATGAGGTAACTTTCTTATAATTAATCCAAAATTAATTTTAAATAAAAGTTAAAAACACTGGAGGAAAGGGGGGTTCTTATGTGTGAGCCTAGCCTATAACTTAGGACGTAAATTTCAGAGTTACAAAGTAATCTTATCAGTCTAAACGTCCCTTTCCTGACGGCATTATAAAAGATACAATCAGGAGTCCTTGGTTTCGTCGGCTACGTTGAGTGCCTTCAATTCTAGGTTTGGTAACTGCTATAATTGGAGCCAGGCGCACAATCAAGATTGCAATGTTAAGTAAAACAACAGAAATAGCGTTGAGCAGGTGTTAGGCATTAGGCTTACTGCTGTAGTCTCAGTACAGTTATACAATACAAAACTACCCCATTTCAAAACCATCATTATTGCAGCTCCGACAAAGCAATGGGGCAAGACTCACTAGACAATATCCTCTGTGTCTCCACGTTATCAGTAGAAGTAGGATATGGTCTACCAGAAATATTTTGCCTTGAATACTGACTGGGTTTCAAATGATCTACTGTCAACACAAAACGCAAACCAACTGCACTGGCTCAATGGATCAACCAATGGGTCTGAAGCTTGGATGCTCTAAATGGTTGTCCTAATATAGTAACCGACTCACAATCACCGTTTACTGAGCCTAGTACGAACAATATCAGACAGAATCAGGGCAAAATAATGGAAGTCATGGAAGGCTGGCCAGCAGTGAAGTATGGTGCTGTTCTGTGCTGCAAAGCATGGGAAAGTCAGCTGGAAGCTGAATTGATCGGAGCTGCAGAGTCGCAGAGTACTTCAGAGGGGTAGTGGAGGGCAAGCAGACGACTGCCCTCTCAACACGCCCTGTCTGTCCTCTACTAAGAGCTGCATCAGCAAGGCAGGGGTGAGGCCGGGTGGGTGTTGGATATCTTCTATAATGGCAGATTTACTACTCACAAAACATGGTCGTTAAAGAAGAAGGCGGATTAAGCCTGACTCGACAACGATCTTTAGCCCAAATCTGTGTGAACTGCACCCCACCCCCACACAAAATTGCCACTGTAGGGTGGCATAACTCTGGGGGTCCTGAAAATATTCCCAGCAGTGTAAGCATACCAAATGTTCCAGCCCACAGGCCTATGCATAGCACACAGCAAGAACAACACAAGGGAAATAAAACAATGTGAGTCTTCAACAGCCACCCGTTCATCCTACTCTAAATTCCCTGCAAGCATCCCGGGCAGCTAAGAGGACAAAGGAGTGAGTGTTTTTTTTTTTTGCCGCAACTCAAAGCGACATCTCAGCACTCTCGCCTCCGACAGACCCAAATACGAAAACCTCCTGGGTCCAGATGCCACTCTAGAGCCCACTCAATCCCTGCTGTGTCCCAGGGACCAGCCCTACTGACGGCCCTTAAAGCCCTCTCTATGCCCGGGTTTGCTCCACACAGCTAGTCCACAGAAATCACATTCACACCTACTCTAGACATACCAAGATGACACACACAAAACAGGCCACAGATAACACTGTGTGTGGTGGAGCGCACGCACTGGAGGAAACCTATAGCCAACTACTCACCAGAAGCCTAGTCTATGCCACACCAGTCATAGCATATTTACTGTGGTAGCTACAGACCACGGGTGATATCTGTTCCGTCGTCACTAAAGATTGGTGATTAACACTCTTCCCTCACCTGTGTCTGGTGATTATTGAACACCCCAGAGGAGGGGAGTGATTGGCCTGAGGTGGCTCAGGAAACGTGGGCAGCAGTCCTATAGGCTGCCTGGCTAATAGCTTGGGGATTCAGGGACCTGACGGGTACAGCGAGGTAGAAGAAGATAACGGGAGGTTGGGAGTGGGCAGGTCAGAAAGAGACTGGGTCAATCAAGTCATGGAAAGATTGGAAGAACAAACGTTTGCCCGATATTAAAGAGAACCGACAGGTTAGGCATGTACCAAGTGCACTCCGAGTCGATGAAGATTAAGAAACGAATTTCAATAGAAACATTTAACCATTCATTTAGAAAATGTGCATTCTTGAATGATTACATGTTGAACACTGCTCATAAAAGAATAATGTGGTAACTAGGTGGATTATTCTGGAAAACTTGTTTGGCCCTATAAAAGCAAAACCTACTTATTCATATCGTCAACAAAAGATTGTGGTTTGAATATTACATTCCCAATTCATAGTGTCTGGGAAGCTCCATCTTCAAGCCTTATTCCCACAATAGTTACAAAGGTAGGCCTACTCACTAAGAAGAATAGAACAGGTGTACTTGACAGCTCACCAATGCATAGCTCAATTGGACACAAACACGTTTGTGACAGTGAGAAGCGATAGTAATGTAACAAGATTGACATTGATCAATAAAGAGCTACAAGGATCCACAGGAAAATCTTGACAGTTCAACTCACACTAATCACATAGGTCCAATAGCATACATTCCATTTAAAGAAATGGCACGTAATCTTATGGACAGAAAACAACCAAAATATGTACAGCATGCCAAGATGGTGCAGGACTGTGATTTTATGCAAAACCTAATTACAACACTGAAATGTAATTACAGCAGTTTAGCAGATGTTTCTATCAAAACACTTCAATTGAGTAGGTAAGCTATACCACGACATACCATAAAAACATGTTTTGCTTCATGGTTCATGCTTCAGGTCTTGAGGGTCAATTTAAAGAAGAAAATCCTCAATCAGCGGAGAAAAATCTATACTAATAATCAAAGATAAGTGTTATGAATATGTAAAATAACCTTAAAACTATATATTATATACTATATATTACATATATATTACAATTTCAGGGAGGGGCTTCACTACATTGCATGCCTTCTTTTCTGTCTGGAACCACCTATTGAAAATGACAGAACACCAAGCCCGTTGCACACTGTGAACCGATCTGTACAGATGCACCCACTTTTTATACTGTTGTTATTATATCACTAATTGAGACTTTCATGCGTAATTACACTTTCTATTGAGAAATAAACATTCTTCAGTTTGTTTTTCTATTGTTTTCTTGCTGGTGCAGGGCCGCTCTAATGTATGTAGTTGATATGACATTTATAGACCTTAATCTTCATCTCTATTTCTTTGACTGTGAAGATGATACAGTGCAGCTCAGCTAGGGGTAATCTCTGCAGACAAATGAGTTCACAAATCTTTGACGGTGTCACTGAAAGATTTTGTCATTGACACTAACTGGCATGAAGTCGTAATTTTCTAGTTGCCTCAGAGTCAATGACAGGAGCTTACCTGGGAATGCAGCTTGGGGAGGATCCATCTATTTCCCATGTTGCGAACAGGTTCATGGGCACGGGTCTGTTGAGAGCCCCACTCCCAGGGAAACTCAACCGGCCACTTCGCTCCGCCATGGTTCGGGGTGATCAAACGTCCGAACGACCACGAGCTGGTACTTTAAAGAAGCAGGTTATATCAATCAATTTTTCGTAAGTTGCCACGACCTTAAAATGTGTTTTCTCACGCGTATGTGTATAAGCAATGCGACAAGTAGTGTACGAAAAGAGTAGACATGCTTATTTAGCCGGTCTTGAATCCAGGTCGAGATCCAATTCACTTTAAATACCACAGAACTGCTGCAGTGGTGTTGAGCACCAGTGAATGCGACCCGCCTGCTGTGTGCCTACCACGCTAGTCCCATCGCCACCCCCAGGAAATAACGTCATTCACAGTCTAGCGGATGCGTCTGTTGTTCGCTCGTTCAGGTGCAGGGCACTAAGGGCAATGCCCTTGGTATTGACCCAAAGATTTGACTGACATCTTAATGATGTTGACACATTGCTGAACTAGCGTTACAAGACAAGGCAGTGGCACAGAACATAAGCGTCGCACCACTTTCATGAGCATCCTTCCAAAATCATGAACTACTACAATCTCCCGCTACGATAACAAATTTAGCATGAGTATTTTTCAAATACATCTAGTAGGTGCATGGGACTATAGACATCAACCTGAGTTTATGCTGAAAGATGGTCTCGCCAGTTCTAACGCCGTCATCAGCCACCTGCTTGCTCCTATATTACGACGAAAACAGAGTAAACATAGCGCAATAATGCTAACGTTTATTTAATAAATCATACCGACACCGTATAAATTAGTTATTTAAAGCAGGTAGACACTGTCCCCTCGTGGTAACATCTGGCGTTCTTTAACCTCAGACGAGAACATATTTCATTCCAAATCACCTGCGAGCTTTCTCCATGACTCAATCTAGGGTAAATCACTTGTCTATAAACTAAATATTTCTCTTAAAATGTATTTTCCTTAAGAAAGGACGTAGGAGTTGCAACATTTTAAAATACCATGGGTATAATTCTTTAAATTCGACTCGACCATTTTATTTATCACTTCCCTATCACAATGTGCAACTTTGTAAATAATTTCTCCATGTGTATAACAAGAAACGAATCAACAAATTGGTAAATAATTGGTAAATTATCAGTTTGAAACCAGTACACACATTTGCAAGGATAGTTTTTAATTGAAGCAAACAGGAACCAATTAATTTCCCTGGCATTACTGCTTACTCTAATGGCTCTCATTTCCCACCTAGAGTACAACATTAAGATTTAAATAAAGATTTGTAGTAAGCACAGCCACAACTGACAGACACTTGCTAAGCTGTTTTCTCTAAAGATATTAGTCAACTCAGACAACCAGATGTACCAAGACAAATTAATTAAGTTTAGCTGCAGTTGAGATGTATTTTTCATGTTGACACCTACCAAACAAGGGCACTGGACGCAAAAGCAGGATCATGAGCAAACAGCATAATCAGTTTCATTTAGCAGGTTCAAAACTACACAAAATCAACGTTCGTGGAATTTAATATCAAATAGGTTCAAGATCTCCAAAAGAAGTTTGTAATAAGCTCACTGCTATTCAGAAGAACATGGCATGGAGGTGGATAGCTTTACAGAAATTCAATTATTAACCCAAACCCCCTAATTAAAGAAATTTAATTAAAATAGTACATTTCAAGAATTGTAATTTAGGTGGGCTAACTTGCAAAACAGACAGATTACAGAACATGACTCAATCCAAAGGCTTTCTAGCCATAACATTTTAAAAAGTAGAGATTTTGAAAATAAAAATATCAACTTTAAGGTCAAATAATAGCATTCGAAGAACCATCCACCACAAACCTAAAAAAAAGAAGCCCCTTACAAATTACAAGGCCAACTCTTTCACAATCTTGACCGGTGCTCAGTTTTAAAAATCAAAGATTTGTCACAAAGGCAGCCCTCTCCTTCATTCCAAACCACCAGGCCATCGCAAAGGCCAGTAGTCATCGTCTAATGACTCATCAGTCCGTTACATTAACACGCATTGAACTGGAGCGCTCATGCTCAGTGCTGGCTCTCTGCTGAGGGTGAGCGTGAGCGCGAGCGGGAGAGTTTCTTCTGGACAGGGGCAGGAGACCGAGAACGAGACCGAGAACGAGACCGAGACCTGGAGCGAGAGGGGGAGCGAGCAGCAGCCTTGACGCCAGAGGACTTCTTCTCCGGGGTGCGGCTTGCCGATCGGGAGCGACTCCTGGAGCGGTTGCGGTTGCGGCTTTGAGACTTGGAGCGGGAACGAGAGCGGCTCTTGGAGCGGGAGTAGCTGCGGGAACGAGAGCGGCTCCTGCTGCGACTGCTGGGAGAGAGGAAGGACATTTTAGAGCTTCATCCACTGTCAAGACTTCAGTCAGACATGTAGACATTGTTAATGTGACGCTGTGGCTGCAGCGACCAATTCCATGGACATAACATTAAGGCAATAGTTTACACTCAGCAAACTGTGCCACACTGTCTTGGCCCACAGAATAAATTGAACAACTTCAGAAGTTACCTAAACTGCCAGTCAAGTTTTAAAGATAGGGAAGTAAGATAATATATCAACACTGCTGCAAAATGTCCTCACAATCCTAGCCACAGCATTTTCCAATAATAGTAACAAGTATGGCATACGTCATTTGATGTCCTCTCAGATGACACTTTAATGACTAAATGTCAACAGGAAGAACTCACCTCCTCCTGCGGTCCTCAAACAGTTTCAATTTGCGCCCATTCAATTCTGTTCCATCGAGCTTGGCAATGGCATTCCTCATATCACTTTGGGATGCAAACTCGACCACCCTAGAGACGAAGAAAAAAAAAATGTTTGATCAGAGCAGTCCCTTGTAGGTCTCTTCACTCTGAAAGCTACTTCTAATGTTGTTGAGAGTCACCTACACAAATCAAGAGGGGGGAAATCAAACACATTATTGTTATAAAAGAATATATTAGCAGCTC
>CM030181.1:5207760-5512783 GCA_017639675.1 Aplochiton taeniatus | reverse complement strand
AAGGCAGCACCTGCGCTTCAAAGAAACGTTGAACCGTAGTAAGTACTATGCAATAGACTATCTGCAATGGCATTGTGTGTAAAAGAACAACAAAGGGGGATGGTGATTATCAATAGAGAAAGTCTTTTAGTAGGCAAAACCTGGTAATTTTTATTTATTACTCTCAACTTCTCCTGGAACAAGCATTACCATTGTTCTATTACAAAAGTGCATATTCTTCTTGCTATTGTCTTTTTTCTCTGCTTTGTGATGTAGTCAGACGTACATGAAATTTGTGGAGCAGCTGTTACAGCGGCACCTTCTCTTCAGGAACACACTGCAGGAACGACTATCTGCAGAACACTGGAAATGCCTTGTGGGAGATGTAGTTGTTCAACTCATTGGCCATAATGATGTAATCTTCCTGTCCTTTCTTATTTAGGGGGTCAATTTTTTTTTCTTGATTGAAAGACCCACTCAGTATTATAATATATGATCTGGTTTGCTTCCTTTAGTCATCTTTTACAGATATGTACCTTGGATATACAACTTCCTTGGCAACCTTTCTACCATTAGAGTTTAGCAGTATTAAGCTGTCTGATAAACCAAACAATATACAGGTAATAAAAACAATCACAGTACATTTAATATGGTTGTATACTCATATTATTGTTAGTAATAGAGGCTTTCAACTGTTATAATCCAAATGTGCTTCACAGAGCGGTCAACTAGAGAGAGAGGAGCTGAAACTATTCTCCCTGCTGCTAGCCCCTGTCTCACGGATTAACAGTTATCTGAGCCATATTCAGGTTGGAATTGTTACTCCCTTTCTCTCCAAATTGGATTACTGGTAAAACATTTTCACAAAGCTTATATTTTGTAATTCTTATTAGTGCTTTAAGTTGGACATGTAATGTCCTGTCAAGGTTGCATTTTCTAAATCTGGATGTGGTAAAACGTGACAATTATTTCTCAGACATACTTACCACAATCAAAGTGTCAAGGTATCGCGTAAATAGTATAAAGATGTTCTCTGTACAATACCTCATAGTATTACACACACTTAAAAGCATACTTTTGTTTTAGAATTTGTTACAGTGGACTCGCAAAGACCATCCTGACTGCAGCCTTCTGCAAGGGAGTGAGAAGGTTCTGCTGGACATTCTGTCTCGCTGTCATGGCATCCTAGAAGAGGATGTACGATGGGAAGATGGAGGGGCTACAGCAAGGTTAGATTTCGGGGGGTTTTATCTAAGCTACAATGCACTGCAGGTTCTTATGAAATTCAGTTTGTTTTGTATGTGTGGAATGTGCTTATGTTTTTAGGAACTGTCCTTAGCGCAAGATTTATCATTTGACGGAATCATATTTACGCCAGACATGTCCATTTTAGATCTCAAACACCAATTGGATCTTATATTTAGCTTTTTATTCTATATAGCAGTGTCAGCTGCTCTGCCACCTCTACTGTGTGCGTCTCTTCTGCCAAATCCTGCGCAAGGTGCCAGCTCTGTCATGCCAGCAGCACACATGGACCCACAGAGGAGTCCAATACCTCTGCTCAGAGGTGAGTATGGCCCTCTGTTGGCCTAGAAGAACAAAGCGGGCAATTCATAGAATTATAGACCTGTTTGATTGTATTCAAGCATGCAAACTATGTGGAGAATAGTAGTCGTTTGATTTGATTTCCAAATACACTGAGAAACACTGGGACCCAAATGTCATAGTGATTACCATAGGATGACAATAATTATCGGTGCATGTGTTTTCTTTACACAGGGAAGAGCATCAGCCGGTTAACCTCTCCAACGGTGCTACCAGCTGCCAAGGGATGGATTATGAATACTGGTCCCGCAGCCCAATAAGGAGAAAGAGTTGCATCAAGGCGCCCCCGTCTCGACCAGTCTACAACGCTGGACGCGTGTACCACGGGTGCTCCCTCCTCACCCCAGACACCCAGACATGGGGAGACATGACCAGCGACTCCGGACAGGGCACGTCCAGCCAAGCCGCTGGGAAGGGGACCGACGACCCCGCGACGCCCCGTGATACGAGCCGCGGCCTGGACGACTGTGAGACCGACCCCGAGGACACCTCCATGTTCGACTACTCCTCAGTCACTACCTGCAGCCCAGATGGAACCCCCAGGAGGGCGGTGGAAGGCAGCGGGGAAGAGGAGGAAGAGGAAGAGGAGGAAGACAGCCAGGTGCCTGTTCTGTTAAAACCCACCTACGGTCAGCAGCAGATGAGAGACACGCCCAGAGAGCGGATGGTGTGTCTAAGGTGGCAGATCCCAAGGATAAGCCCTCGTCCTCTTTCACAGAACCTCACGGCACCGTGTGAGGAGGGTTCAACACCAACCCTAGTGAGTTCTTATGGCAAGAGGCTTGTCAGCATCCGACAAGGGTCACCGCCACTGCTACCTAGCAGCGCCTTCCGTCCCATCTGGGATGAGCCTCTGAAACAGGTATCCCTTAGTTCACTCCTGCAGCTGATTTGAAGTATGTGCATTAAAATATTCGTTGTTTGTGAGGGACTCTTCAGGTAGTTCAGGTAGACCTGTTTGTACTACACCTTTCATGGTCATTTCATTGTTACTAAAAGTTACTGTGAGTACTGAGTGTGATCCTTCTTGGTTCAAGGCATTTGCTGGTACATTTGCTTACTTTTGATTATTCATTCGCGTTGGTAATTTTCTTTTTACTTAATATTATGGCTTGATAAACCAGGGGGATGCTGCACCAGTTAAGGAAAAGCGAGGTTTCATACCCATTCAAACCCCAGGACCAAAAAGACAAGCCTATCAAAACTACATCCAGAACAGGTAAGACACAGGGATTCATTTGTTTAATTACAAAGTCAAAATAATAAATCATGAAGTAAATGAACAATAAAAGTGCTGAAGTCAGCCACCCCATTCATTTTGTGAAATCCGTGTTCATTTTTATCCCTTGTATTTCAGATCAGGGATGACTCAGCAGAGAGGCTGCCTGCCAGGTGGCACAGGGGGAACTGGGGGTGGACCAGGTGTTTGGGAAGAAAGCGAGGACAGTGAGGGACCATGCAGCACAGTGTGAGAGGGCACCCCCTACCCAATTTTCAGGATCCGGCAAAAAGTTTAACACTAACATTTCTCCTAACAGAAAGTGGATTTAAATACCCAGAACCAAACCAGCATTTCTATGCATCGGAGCTTTTATCCAGCTTGACTATTTTCTCAAACATTTTTCATTTTTATTTGTTCACAGTGAAGAAAAGCTAGGGTACACTTCAATGCAGAAAGCCATGCAAATGATCAATATGGTTCCAAGTGGATGAAATACGACAAGATACAAGTATACTTCAGTACAAAATAAGACTGGGTGATTTATTAATCTCATCAAGACCATTAATACAAAGCACAGTTAAAAGGCCACATACCGTCAAATAAACCTACTGCTGGATCAAGCTGTTACAGAGCCACAGAGGGATTCTAATTGGTGTTATTCCCTAGAATTGGAGTTAAATGAAAACTTTGCAAAAAAAAAAAAAAAAAAAAAACCCATCAATACTAACTGACTGGAAACTAGTTTTAAACAGTAAAACAGATGGGAAATGAGCAATAACAATATGTGAAATCACTATGGTTGTCAGACCTTAACTAGGCCATCTGGAGAACATTATAAGGCTCTTCCATGGTCTCACTTTCAAGTCAAAATGCATTGTTGGAAAACATCTGAAGATTCAACATTTGATCTTTTGCATTTTGTGAAGAAAGCCAGGAAGAGTGACCCATGGATCAAAGGAAACACACCAGGTTTAACTTTTAGTGATCTTTTTTAAGGGGTAAGCAGACACTCCAGGGAGATCATAGGTCTCTTCTTGTTTCTGTGTATTTGACTGTTTGGGGGGGGGGGGGGGGGGGGGGGGGGGGGGGAGTGCGGTGGTGTACTGTGGTGTGTTTGCCACCCTGATCCATGAAGAAAAGTGAGTTTAAAACAGTAGCATATAGGCCATTATGCATTGCATTTCTGAACATGACCTATATCACTGTGGCTCTTCAACAGTACAGCCTAAAGTGCTCAAAGTGTGCTCTCCAAAATGTCCAATTCTTCACTACGCTCATCAAATAACATAATGCTGAACCCTTAATACAATTCCTTTATTTTAATTTTTTTTACACGACTATTAGCGTTTGAAAGTCTTTCAAAATGAGATCAATCAAAAGGCCCTTAGTACAATGTACAAAGTAAAGCACACATCTAAGTAAGTGCTTGGCATATTTTACTATATATATGTTCATTCCTTTATAAACAGCTAGGTGGGAGAGGGGTAGGAGGGGAGGGGGAGAATGGCTTTCCTCGGTTTGTGAGCCCAGTGTTTACACCGGGGATTGTCTGTAAGTACGTTAGTTACAGTGACCAGTTGTATCTGACTGTAGCAGCATTGGATTGCTAGGCAATAACAGGATCAAACAAGAATAGGATGAGGGTACAATAGAACGAGAAAAAAATAATTACTTAGTTAGTGTATACATGTTATATACACACAGTATCCACAGACCTGTACAATTTTGTAGTGTATAGCTTTGTTCTAAACATTACATAGGCAACTTTATTTTTGAGCATTTTAGACACCATTTGCTTATTCTGTAAAATAGAAAACAAAATAAAAAGGCACATCTGAGCATGATGCATGGATTATTTAAGTCTTTCTTCCAAATGAAAAAAAAAAGAAGTAGTTTTGAGAGAGAAAGAGAAAAGGAGGCGCAAGAAGAGAACTTGGGTTGAAAGGTTCCTCTTTTTTCACTGGTCTACAGATACAAGGAGCAGCCACTAGGGAGAGCTGTCCCTTTTGTCCCTGGCTTTGAAAGGGGGGCGTGCTTCCAGTGCTGAACTTCCACACTAGTATAGGGGGTTGGTACCGTGGGTGATGGAGTAAGTCTACAGTGTTGGACAGCAGAGCACATCTTTGAAGGAGTTGGTTTTAAGACATCATCATGGCTTTTGAAGAGATCGAAGAGAGAGAGAGAGAGAGAGAGAGAGAGAGAGAGAGAGAGAGAGAGAGAGAGAGAGAAAAATGAGGACTACTACACTCATTCCCTCTGACAGCTTGTCAGTATAGGTCCGTGTTTTTTTTTTGTATTATTATTTTTTTTTTTTACAGTGCCCCCTTAAATGGAGCAGTTTGATAACGTGGCAGAATTCTCCATCACACAACGAAAGGAGGTTTATCCATCCAACTTTGCTGACTTTGCCCTACGCTTGATGTGCAAATAAGGGCTTTTTTTACTCTCCGCTCAGCCAGTGTCCCTTTTCCTGGAGCTGAGTCTGGGGCTGAGGAGCGGTCAGAGGTCAGTGCTGTGGGTTATAAAGGCAACATTTGAAGTGGAGCTGTGTGTGGCTACAGAACAGGCCCTGCACTCAGACAGTGCCCCGTCAGGACAGCCCACTCCAATACAGTCACAGTGCACAGTAGAGAAGGGGAGGGGAGGGGAGGGGAGGGGGGAGGGGGGGGATTTCAGTGTCACACAGGCCAATTTAAAAATGACTTTGCTTAGGTACATTTTTTTTCCCTCTATTATTTGAATCACACCATAGAAAGCGAATCCCTTATCCCCCTTGCACAAAATAAGACTTTGGCCAAAAATGTTCAGTTCATAGAGAAAGAACACAACACAGCAAGAGAGAATTGACGCTGAGGCCTGCTTTGGAGCAAGAACAACAACAACAACAACAACCAAAGAAACTACTGTGAAAGAGCTTTTGTTCGGTTGATCTTTGAAGAAAAAAGAAAAAAAAAAAGCTGTTGAGGTTGTCTAGCGGGTCCAGAGTGGCGGGGCCACAGCAGGGTGGATGTTGATGTCAATGCCCATAGAATCACAGTCAGAACGTCGATGAGGCTTTTAAGTTCTAGTCTGCCCGTTCCCCTAACGCTGGAGATCCCGATAAAACTCCACAGTGGATCAAAGCACAGTGTCTTGTTTGCAGGTGGGAGTTAAGAGCATGCTGTCCTTTTCACTATAGCTAGTACAGTGTGTGCTCTCTACAAGAGAAACGTAACACAGTGACTCATTTATTTACACGCACAAAACACATGCACGCACACTCGCAATATGCTGTCCTTTCACCACACGCTCGCTCACACACACACACACACACACACACACACACACACACACACACACACACAGAAAGAGTGTCTTGGCTCTCCTTGTTTGTTAGCTGGCACACCGGTGTGGTTTTCTCATTGGCACAGAGGGTTTGAAATGAAGGCGGAGCTACTGATCCCCTGAGAGACGTGGCGTGATTGGTCAATGTTGGCGATGGGTGGGTAGGAGTCGGAGAGCGGCAGGAAGCAGTCTGCTTTCTGACCAGTAGCTTTGATCGTGATACATTTGCTGTCTTTGCTCCGTGAGCTCATAGTTTTCAGAACAAGTTTTTTTTTTTTCTGTAGTTTATATTTCGGGCTCACCTCGCCCATCACAAGGAGGGGGACAAACAAGAGAGGCAGACTCATTGGCTACTGTCTGTGTTCTCGACCAATGAGAGGCCCTGTAATGAGGGTTGCAACAGCTCCCTTTTGTACGTCTTTGGTGGGAGTTTGGGAAGCTGCGGGCTGGAGTTGTGGCGTGGCGGAACCGGCGGCGCCAGGAGGGGCATGGGCAGAGGGCAGAGGCTGTTCTGGCTGGCGCTGAGCGGACAGCTCCGTCGGGGGACGCGGGGCGATGGCGTTCCGGGGGGCGTGTTGGGAGAGATGGGGGAGGTGCAGAAGTCCCAGTGGAAGCGGCTCACGGGAGAGGGCTGCAGGTTCAGAGGGTAATTGATGAAGATCTCCGGGGGTCTCTGGGGCACAGGGGGAGGGGTGTCCGGCTGGGGGTCCCGGGGGGGTGGAGGAGGAGGGCTGGGCAGGGGGCCGTCGTTGGGACCATTGTAGACCGGCGCTCGGGGCTGCACCCTGGGTAGAGGCGGGGGTAGCCTGGGAGGGATGGCTGGAGGACTGTCTGATCTGAGGCTCAACTAACAGACAGAAAGACAAGTTAGTAAAAAAAAAACAGGCGCAACCAAAACGAGATAAAAAAGATGATAGTAAGCGATGGTTCTTAGATGTAGGAAAACGCAAAACCCAAAAGGTATTTGACTGGCCTGTGTCTGAGACACAGAGCTGCTTACCCTGGCTTCAGAGAAAGTGTCTTTTCTTCGTGGCGGTAGAGGAGGGGGCTTGTGCACCTCCTCACCAAGCTGGTGCAGACTCCCGCAAGACACCGAGTGGAATTCTACCAAGAAAATGACAAAAACACTGTAGATAGACTCTAAAACAGACACGGCTGTATCCAAAATAACAGGCCGTGGTCCAACAGTCGGACAACTAAACTCACTTGAAGGTGGTAGGATAACGGTAGCAAATATGGAGTTGCTGCCACCTGAAGAAAAACAGGTGCAGGGAAAACAGAAACAGAGCTTGACAAAAGACAAAAAGAAAGTATGTACCATTGTTTATTCCTGAATGGTTTAAACAGGATTCAGTGAGTGAGTGAGTGAGTGAATACGCCTCCCACCCACCGTAGGAGCTGAAGGAGTCTTGATCCATGAAGACGGAGCTGAGGTCGGAGCAGGCCGACTGTGGCGGGGTAGGGGTGTTGGGGGAGGTGGGCACCGAGGCTGACGCCGGCGTTTCGGGTTCCGTCTCGGCGATGCTGCGGAAAGTGATCTTGTGGGGGGGCTCCCTCTCCAGGGGCACTGGGTGACCCTTCAGGGTGCCGGAGGTTGAGGTCCGCACCGGCCGGATCCCGGGAGACTTCAGGGTGTACAACGTCTTTCTGGGCTGAAGAGAGGACGGAGGAGAGATTGAGTGTTAGCAACTAGTACGCGCTCAGCAAACTGCAAAACAACAGCAAACTTGAACACGTATCAAACATGGTGGCGGACAGTGAATATCAGCGAACGTCACCTAAAACATCTTTAACACAAAGAGCGGCAGCTGCCCTGTGTCGTAACATCCATTGGACAGTCGACTTACAAATCTAGGAGGCTGTTTGCAGTTGCGAGGCTCGATGTCCTGAGACTTGTTGAACAGGTAGTCGGAGAACTCCTTCTCGCTCATATTGCCCATGGGGTTTAAGTTCTCAAAGAACCTCTGTTTTACAAACAAGGACAGGGAGGAAATAATTAGCTGCATCACAAAGACAACGGTAAGAGACCAAACACTCCTTTCTCAATCCACTAAAGCAACACTGCATTTGACAATATTCCCCGTTGCCTGTTGTCGGATGGCATAGCAACCACTGCCTGCCTCTCCTCCACGAGTCAGCTCCGTCTCACCTTGATGTCGTGCTCCACCTTGAGACAGTAGGGCTGGTTTTGGTACTGCTGGATCTCGCCGGTGATCTCGGCCACTTTCCTGCGCTTGCTGAAGTTGATCAGCTCTTTGCCGTGGCGTTTGAGGAAATCCGGGTTGCCCTCCTCCGTCTTCAAGATGTTGGTTAGGTAAATACCTGAGGAGGGAGAGCGGTTGGAAAACAACGTCACGGCGTGTTTGTTTCGCTGCAGCTGGTAAAAACGTCCAGCAGCGTGTGAGTCTCACCAAAGAAAGGCACACAAGGAGGATTAATGGACTTGAGTTTGGCCAGGTATTTCTTGAAATGGTCCTGGCTGAGCTCTAAAGCTTCCTCCAGGATCCTTTTTTTCCTTTCAGCAATCGCCTGCACATGGGAATAAAACGGCGAAATAACAATATCAACGTCCGATATCAACGCAAGTTGGCTTCGGTAAATGGAAAAGGAGCGTGCAGATTAAAGGATGGTCAGTACAAAAAAAATAAAAAGTGTAACTCTGGGCTCACCTCCAATGTGTGATCAAGCCTGTAGACGGGGACAGAGTTGATGGCACTGACCACTTCCAGGACTCCGTTGAAGTTGTTGAGCTCCTGGAACACCTGCAGGATTTCGATGACCCGCGTGTACACTGCTACCCTCTCATCCACGTTCTCCGCCTCCACTATACACCTGACACAAACACAAACACACGCACACGCACTTAGTTAAACTCAACCTCTCTCCATTTACTAGTTAATAAAGAAATAAAGGGAGGATGTGTGAAGACTTCCATCAGATGGTTGTTGTGGGTTCGATGGGTACATAATGCCCCTCAAAATAGGGATTCACTGACTTTTCGAACCACAGGGTGAGGTTGGTTGTGTGTCGGATCATACGCAGCAGGTTGGGCGAGTTCTTCTCTTTGTCTTCTTTGGTCCACACACTGCCCACCAGCTCAGATGGCCTGACGGCTCTGCGAGTAAAAACGTCCCAGAGTCAGACATCAACTCAACTCTACGACGCCGCCAGTGTCCCAGATCACATCAGATTGTTTTTCTTCCTCGATAATCACGAACTCCAACAAGTAATTTAAAATTGAACATTATTTGATAAACAGTATTGATTAAAGGACATACATCTGTGCGATGTTGAAGTGTTTGCAATTCCTTTGACCAATGTGTTGATTGAAACAGCGTATAAGTAAATGCTACTGGGTCCGGTATATGCACACTGACCTATAGAGCTCGGACTCAAGGAGGGTGAGTTGGCGAGCGATCTCTATGGGGTGAAGGGTCATGAGGTCAAAGCCGTCCATTTGGCCCGCCCTGCTGATGTGCCACTCGATCGGAGGGGGCGGGCTCTCAAAGGTGATGTTGTGACTGACGCCGTTGGACTGGGTCTGCATCTTCCTTTTGATGATCTTGTTGATGGACTCCACCCACTTTCTCATTGACTTGCCTGCCAAAGGGTTGAAGGTATAGATGTAATATAATATGATTCCAGACAAAATACTGCCCTGTAAAGCATTTTTTCTTTTTGCTTATTTCCATGTAAGCTAATTTCTCAACCATTTTTTTTCAATAATATGTAAAATGATTATTAAAAGTCAAAAGGTTCAAAAGATATATTTTAAAAGGGTTCAATAACACAGTGGTAGAACAAAATATGAATAATGAAGAACATAGTTTTTAATGACAGACCTCTCAATTGTATTTTGCTGGTGATGTACTCCTCCAATCTGCTTCTCAGCTCCGGGTCATTCTCAAAGTCGTAGAAATGGTGCTCAACCCACTGACGGAATACATTAAGAACCCTATAGAGGAATTAAATACACAGGGGAGAACGTAAGGTATTCTGGTATACTCCTCCTGAGGACCAATCGATGAAGGTTTCCACCATGATTGGACAGTGTTCCTACCTTAGCTGAACTGGTTGGACATACTCCCTGCGGAACCTTTGAAGCTCTGCAGCCATTGGCTGATCCCCGTTCCAGAGAGCCTGTCTGTCAGCTTCAGTGGGTTCTGGCTCAGGGATATCAATCCTAACAAATATGTAAAATATATATCAACACCAAGGACCAAGACACATTAACAGCTCTGGACATACAGTATATCACAACAGAAATAATTCACTTATATGCATAGATAGATATATGGGCTTATATGTTTTGAATGGTTTTATTGTTCAAATAAGCTTGATTCCACTCGATTTGAAAGCGGTACTGGTATATAATGACTGGTTGAGCCCATACCGGTCTATAAGCAGGCTGAGGAGCTCCTGTGGCTTGCAGAAGGATCGGTATGTGGTCAGAAAAGTGCGCACAAAGTTGGGATCTGAAAGGAAAAGAAAATACTTCAGAACAGCTAGTGAACAACGCTCATCATTTCCTTCACTGAAGAATTCTGATGTGGTCCAAAAACACCAGCCTTTCAAGGACACAGAGATGGTGTAGAACAGGGGGAAAACCCCTCAGCCTTACCAGCATACATGTGGTAGGTGAGTCTCTCTATGAGTTTGACCACGGTGCCGGCCTTGATGATGGGGATCCCCGTCTTGCTCTGCACTCTGTCCTCGAACACGATGTTCTCCTCCGAGTCCTGCACGGCGAAGCGGTAGACCTCCGGCGAGGGCAGTCGGAGGGGCTGGGCCTGCTCCTCGTGCTGCAGCACCGTGTCCAGCATGCGGTCCAGCGTGGAGCGGTACTGCAGGGTCACCAGCGCCGCCATCCACGCCGCCTTCTCCTCCGCCGAGCGGGCGCAGAACACCACGCAGTTCTCCTCCTTCCCCACCAGCTCGAAGGCGTGCCGCAGCTCCGCGGAGTCCTCGCGGTCCACGATGCGGATCTTGCGCAGGAAGAACTTCTCCTTGAGGCGGAACTCCGCCCCGCTGCCCGAGCCGGGGAGCCGGGAGCTCTGGTTGGCCTTGCAGCTGATCATCAGGCCGTCGAACAGGAAGTTGTGGCGCTCGTGCTTGGCGCCGGCGCGCAGCAGCGCCCCCTCCAGGATGAACTCGCTGCAGCACTGGCCGATGTCCTTCCCTTCCCAGCCGTCGATGCTCTTCTGGATCTCGTTCATTCGCTTGATGGCCAGCTGCTTGCTGCGCACCTGTCTGCTGTACAGACGGTACATGGGCTCCCTTCAGTGGCGCGCGAGAGAGAGAGAGAGAGAGAAAAAGGTGAGAAAACAAACCCAGGAGCTCCACAGGAGGGTCCAACTGTGGTGAGCGGTTGACAAGCCACAGGGGGTTTTCTCTGAAGCTTACCCGGGCTTGCGTCGGGGCAAGTGCTTTGTGTAAATGCGCTCCACGCTGCACTGCAGGTTGAGGAGGGCTGTGATCGCCTGTTTCAGGCCCTCTCGATCATCCTGGTCCTCACTGCGCTCCTGCAGTTGCTGTTTAAAAATTACAGTTAAAAGGTAATCAGCGCGTGTTTTTTCATTTGGCCAACACTTGACTTGATATAAAACATAAAGAGCTAACAAGCAGCAAGGTGCATTTGTTTGTACGTTATCAAATCCCTTTTATAGCTGTAATGAGGTTGGGTTAAAATGCTCCATTTTGTGGAAAAGGGGTGTTCTCTTTTGCCTCATTATTGCTTTGCATTCAGATTTATTTCTCAAGACTTTTTTAAATTATTATAGGTTTTCCTATTCCTATGTTTTCCAAACACACAGACTTAGAGATCCAGTTCCCTGGAGCCAGTGGCCTCTTTACAGTGTAGTCAGTGACGCAGTAATGTACACTCACACAGATGTAAAGCCAGAGTAGTATCATGAGCAGACTGCACATATATAAACAGTGTCTCAGGTCTTAGTGACAATTTGTGTTGCCCTTTTTTTGCATGTTAACCAGAGGTGGCATCAACCGGAACTGAAGTTGTTTATATAGTTCAGACTTGCCAACGGGTTCGTTTAACAATGGGCCAACCTGCTAAATGCAAAACCCACCTGTAGCAGCTCAAAGTAGTGCAAACAGTGATAGACTGGAACCATCATCAGCTGTGGAAGAACATACTGGACGGCTTCTTTGAAGCCCTCTGCAACCGACTGTACATGCAATGGAAACAGGGAAAAAGAAGAGCTCTGGGTATACAGAACCGACAATAAAAAAAGAGACATGTTTGTAATAAACCCAGAGGCATGCCTACAGACGATATAGAACTTGAACACTAGTATAAACTGTACCAAAAACAAGTTGTCAAATGCCTTTAGGCTTCGAATGTAAAGCCTTTGAAGTAAGGGGTGTAGGGATGGGAGAAAAATAAGGAGAGCTTGACAGAGGTGGGTTACAGGCAGGGGCCAGGGTAACAGGAGAGGGCTCTGTCATAGTAGCCCATCAAATCCCCATGTCCCCCGATGACACACAATCAATAGGACACTCCTCAGGCTCCACAGTAGAAGAGAGGGGCCGGAGGAAAATAAACAGGCCTCAAAAAAAGTCTCTAACGTGATTTAAAACATGCTTTTAGAACAGCCGGAGCAAACAAAGGGAGAATTTTTTCTTTCCTGTGATTAAAAGGTGACAACACTCGTTCACTGGTTTCCGTCGACTACAAACGTAGTCTTTTTAATATCGGGGGCACAGAACGATCTAGATCTACGCATCACCAAGTCACTGGGAATCCACACTCCAACAGCAACACAACAGCACACCACGTCCTATCAAGAGTCTTTATTGACGTATTGAATTGGACGAACCCAAGTTACGCTCCTTGGCTGTCTTAATTTACGGCTTATTTTTTACATAAAATCTGCCTCCAGCCAAAGCCCGCCCCCCCAGCTATCAGCCCCCCTCTCCAGGAGCAGAGAGAGGCCCTGCAGTGTGGCTGCTTGTTCTATTTTTAAAAAGGCGATGTAATTCACCCACAATGCCAGACACTGCAGAGAGCAGAGGCTGCAGAGTGCCCAACAGACACATCCATCTGACAGAAGGAGGGGTAGAGATGGAGGGATGGGGGGGGGGGGAGAAGAGAAAGTCAAGGAGGGAGGGCTGCTACAAACAGCCATTACAGCTCAAGTTCCTGTGGGACTGCTAAAGCATATCAACTCACACGCACCTCTGTGAGCACCAACTGCCTGGCTGCTGCAGCTAGTGCAACATGCTTTTCATGCCGGAATAATTCATTTCCCTTCACAGCACGTTCCGAGATCTTGATCAACGGACAAGATAACGCACACTGGAATTTTTGGGACACAAGCCAACCCAAAGGAGTGGTAAACAAAACGTTTTTCTAACTACTGTGCTGCGGTCTTGTCAACAAACAGTCCGTTTGGTCAATCAGGACGAACGATGTGCAGGAACCCACTGTTTATGTGGCATGGGTGGAGGGTGTGTGCCAGGAGACAAAGCAGTATACGTATGTGCGTAAGATGTATTTATGGGCTAGACATGATGGACAGAGTTTGATTGATTGACTGAAACCTAAATGTTATTACTAAGTATGCTTTCAGCTTAACTAAAGATATATCATATTAAAGAGCTAGTAGTTTGTCTGCAAACCCCCAATTATACTTTCGCAATATCTCTTACAGTTTAATTAGGGGCTGGCATATCACCTCAGACAAACGCTATTTCCTGACTCAATGGCCTCAAGACTGAGAAAACTGCACCAAATAACTTCCACTTCAAAGGGAGCCAAACTGCGCCCCACCGTGAAAAATGCAATGCTATTCTTGTTAGGAATGTCCAAATAAAACAATGCGGCAGTGAATGAACTCTACACAGGAAACTGAATATGTCATGGCTTGCCCTTGACAGATATTGCTGCCGGAATTCTCTGTGCAGCTTGGCTTCATTCAAACTAAAACTCTGTATGAGCAACGTCATGCCTGTTGCCCAGGCTGCAAAACTTTGAATTGCAGAAACGACTTACGAAATGGAAATTATAAAAAAATACTTTCTTATTACTAATCGAATGACTACCACTCGAACAGAAGATGGAGGACTACCCAAACGCCGTACCTGGAAGTAGAGGCCGACGGTCGGTCGAGCCATCAGGTTGTTGAAGTGCTCGTGAAACTGTCTGGTGAGGATGTCCTGTGACAGGGTCTCATAAGGGTCAAATGCTTGCTCCTGTTGACATTCACACAGGGAAGAGCGACACAAAAACCAGTTAGCCTACATTATCTGTGACACAACAGAGAAGAGTGGTGTGCATCATGTGTGTGGCGGGGGACATACAATGTAGTGTTAAGTGACATTGAAGGGGTTTAAAGGCGCCAGAGAGTAAGCACATAACAGATTGGGATGAATCATAGGAGCTGGAGGTGGGTGGGGCGTTCTTTACCTCTGCCAGGTCCTCAAAGCAACTGCCGACCAGTGGATGGGGACTCCCGTCGGCTGTCATCTCCACGGCATCCTCGATGAGGCCAAGGAGTTTCACCGTCAGTTCATGGATGTCAAGTATGTTACTGAAGATCACCTCCACGTCCTGCACAAAGAAGGGCCAAGGGAGAGGGAGGAGGCGAGGGTAAATGTTTACGCATAATTCGCTTTCGAAGAGACAGACATAAGGAGGGTAACCCACATGCTGGCATCCTTCAAATCTTGATTCAAAATAGTTTTCCATTTGTCAATCTGAAGATCGACAAAGCTTGAAAAGGATTAGTTCACTGTTTTGGATGTTTAAGCCTTTTTCCCCCATGTCTCCCGGAGTTGTCCCAGATAGGTTTTTACATCCGTTTGGACTGTTTTTGAAGAATTACGATATGCTGTTTAACTTGAATTTTAACCATTTCACTGGAAACCTATTGAGTCAAATAATCTGGAAGAGTTGGGACAACTTGTGAGATAATAAGGTGAACTTCCAAAACAGTGAATCACTCCTAACTAAACCATGAGACATGAGGCCAGGGAACCCAGAATGCTGGAAATACACTTGGCAAACAAATTACGATAGACCACCAAATTCAAACATGACATTATCAGTCTTCAAACGGTTGAAAAATGACTTCTGGAAATAGAATGGGTGGTGATTTATTATCTGGTCAAGTTTGAACAGACTGCGGTACTCTCTCATTATTTCACCATTTCTTGTCATCTCCCCCAAGTCATTTCAGACACCAAATTTCTCCAGACATAATTGAGGTACTTTTGGCAATGGCTGCAGATGTTGTTAACGTTTCGACATAATGACAGGTTTTGCATTCCATATGGCCCGAGATAGGTTACAGTCGTCACCCAAATGCTTACGCTAACCCACCCCAACCCAAAATATTCTAAACCACAGCAACCCAGAAACCCTCAACTATCCACTTGTTGCTTCTCAGCACAGAAAGCTGTGAACAAGATAAAGAGTGTTTGTACAACATCTGCATTTTAAATGCACAGATTATTTAGCACATCACATAGATCTCTGGTTCTACATAGTATTTGGGGTTACCATCTTTATTGTGAAAGGACTAAAGCTAGCCACTGTTAGATGTTTAATTTGGATACAAACTACAAAGCATATTTGTACTTTGCCAAGAAAGATTATTAACTGGCTGTTTCTTGCATTTTACTTCTAATCTGTAAGTGCTGTTAACACTGGATTTGGCTCAGAAATGTTTTTAAAAACGAATTAAACTGAGATTAGAGAGCTGTGTGCTTGGTGTTTGAAGCTGACCGCCCAGTAGCTTTAAATCACTGCTCCAGTCTCACCTGGAGGGTGAAGATCTTATTGTTGGACACAAAGTGATGTCTGAACACTTTGATGATGAGGTCGAGCTCTCGCAGGTACTGGCGCTCCTCGGCGATCTCCAGGCGGACCAGGTCATCGTAGGTGAGCTCCCCGGAGGAGGAGGGCTCCTCTGTGCACTGAGACACCAGACCAATGTCCTCCTCCTGGTCAAACATGTCCATCAACACCTAGATAGACAGACGGACAGAAGTCCATTAAGAACGGGAAGGAGGATCGTAAAAATAACCGTTTTAACTTTATAGAAAGCAAGAGAGATCCAATCCAAGCCCAACAAAAATCAACCACGAGGCACTTGTTTTGAAGGGTTACCTCCAAAGTTCTGGCTCATCTCACAAAGTTATACTTAATCTTATGCTTAAAGAATATTTCATATTTTTCCCCCACCTTGTCCGCACACATAGACACTTTGATGTCTTGCTGGCTGATTTCATAGTGCCTGATGTTGCCAACATAGTTGCCTGCTAGTTTCAAAATATCTGCTGATATGTATTCCAGCACGGCCACGATGTACAGAGATACATGGTAGTCCACTTTGTAGCCAAGGACCTCCTGTTGGAGAGGGGACAACTACATTTAGAACGTTTTAAGTGCATTTAAAAAGAAAGGTAAATATGGGATAAGTTTACAAAAACAGAAAACAATAAAGAATAGGATTTGGTCCTCAGTGAAGGTTTAACATAAGGTTGGGGTTTGAGTGAAAAGGCTACTTCATTTGTGGTTCGTCATGGCCACACAGTGACACGCGTAAGAGAGGATGGAGGTCCTGAGGACTGAGGTACAATACCTTGAGCAGTGGGTGGATCTTATCCACCGGCAGCAGTAAAGGATTCCTCCTCCTCCGCTTCTCGATTGCCGACTGGGCATCAGCTATGGCCCACTTATCGATGGGATGGGGAAACGTTTTCTGGACACGTTCCTGGGTAAGGGGTAAGGGGTAAGGGACAGGGTTTAGTTAGAATTATGACCAAGAGTTGAAAGGTCTAATTCAACATTCAATACAACTTCCTATTTGACAAGATAGCACAAAAGTAGGCAAACTTAAAGTTGTCCAGGCGCTCATAATGCTTATACACACAGTGTTGATTTGGAACAACCAGAAAAGCTTTTTGTAGTTTTTTTGTTGCTTATAGAAATCCACAAAATGTTTACTTTATGTTGTATGTATGCTTGTGTTTACGTCTAAACTAAAAAACAAAGTGAGTTTGTATGGAAGACTGGCTCTCCACACCTCTACATCCTGTACGGAGCGTGGCTGGGCAACACAGAGCATGTTGAGAAGCTGCAGGATCAGCTCCTCGATGTGCTGCAGGGCGTCCTCCTTCGCTGACAGGTTGGGGTGGACCTGCATTTGCACCTGCAAAACACAACCACGCGCAAACATAAGTCTCAAATGATCACGAATATCAGTGGAAAAAACGCTCCAGCACAGAAGTTGTTTTGAGTCATTACACCGTTTAAGTCAAGTGGAGTTTTGGCCTAAGGTCAAAGGGAGGGACGCCCGGTATGAAACGTGGAATGATGTCGATGGCTCTGCAGGTTGGGCTTCCACTGGGACGTGTGTGAAAATGGGGGATTTTGCTCTGGTAGCTAATGATGCTTGAACAATAAACAATTCCACTACGCAACCCCCCACACAACGACGGGTTGCACGGTGCTGTCAAATCAAGACAGATATGCAAAACAAACCGAGACGGCGATAACAAAAGAAATGACATCAGTCAACGAGAGTGGCACAATAAATGGCTCTATTCAGCCGGGCTATTTTTAACAGTGCCATTTTAGCTCTGTGAGCGGGCTTCCTTTGCGCGGGGGCTTACGACTTACGACTTATGACTGAGGACAGACAGACGGGGGGGGGGGGGGGGGGGGGGGGGGGGGGGGGGGGGGGGGGGGGGGGGGGGGGGGGGGGGGGGGGGGGGGGGGGGGGGGGGTTGGGTGGGGGGGGGGGGGGGGGGGGGGGGGGGGGGGGCGCTGTCAAGGTGTTCCAGATTAACATGAAGCCTCTGTATTTTCCTGTCACTTTGGCTGCGTCCCACAAGTGGAATGTTGTCTGTTCAGATACTATTATAGGACCAGCAGCAGTCTACAGAAACAGTGTGGGAGAGTGAGAGTGGTGTGAGAGAGACAGAGAGAGAGAGAGAGAGAGAGAGGCACGCACGCACACACGCACGCACGCACGCACGCACGCACGCACGCACGCACACACGCACGCACACACGCACGCTCACACACACAGAGAGAGAGAGAGACAACAGCAGGCTGTTCACATGCTAGTGTTGGAATTACCCTGGCATAGTGAAGCGGGCGCTATGACAAACCATTGCCCCCGGCGTGTGGAATGCGAGTAGAGAGTTGAAAGGTCAAGTTTTTACAGGCTTTACGCATTCTTGTGCTCTGAATCTTTACAGTCGCAAAGTGATGGGCAGGTGACACAGGTCTATCTATAAGTTTAAATGCCTTTAAAGAATTTTCTTTGCATTTTAATCAAGATGTTTAATAAAAAAAGAAAAAAAAGTCTAGACTTAAGCTTTTATTGAATGCCTGGGTTATTGAAGGGAGAGTCTGACGTCAGGATTTCTCCAATAGCAACGAGCCGAAACGTCATTTCTTTTAATAATCTACAAAAGGCTAGGCTATAAATGGACACCAACGAAGAAGCAGCCAACCTCGCAAGCATTTGTCCAAATTCCACCAAACACAAGGAGCTGTGACTCATCTAAGCAGAAAACTACGTGGGTTTCCCCCCCAATTCCTGTCGCAGAATAGTTTGGATGATTAAACCCAGAAGCTACATCAAAGTAACAAGTGCATTCCAACCTGTTTCAACAACCGATGAGAGGCTGAAACAAAAACAAGAAACCTAAAAATCCCTGTTTACATCTTTATGAAACTCATGACAGATGACATCACGAGATCGGTCTGCTCTATGAGTGCCGGTTTTCTGAAACGCCCCTCTTCACATTGCCTCGAATGTCAGCTAGCTTCTCCACTTACATGGCTCATATAGTTAGCCTATAACAGGATGAGAACCGCTAAACCAAGGCTTGTAAGAGGAGCAGAACTATGCAGACTCACTGGCAGCTCAATATATTACAGGTGCTGCCCATGCAACCTGAGCCTAATGCATGGACACATACATAGGCTAATATAGTTCATGATCCCCCCCCCCCCCCCCCCCCCCCCCCAGTACCAAACGTGATATCATCAAGAAGAAAATAAAATCAACAACAATAAAAAAATGTAAAAAGGCACACACACAAAGTGCTTCCATATGAGATCATATGTGTGTCATCTTTCATGCATAGGCCCCGTCCTCCCCGTAACATCATGCTTAAGGTGTACAGTTTCATGGCTCGTTTCCATTAAAGACAAACGGCTAGTGTACAGGAAGTCCCAGTGCTCTCTCACTTTCTCTGTCTGCTCCATGCCCCCCCCCCCCCCCCCCCCCCCCGTTCTCCCCTCTACCAGGCTAAGAGTGGTGGCCTCTTGGGAGAGGGGGATCAATAGCAGCAGAACTGGGGCAGGGTGTGGGGAGAGCAAGAGAGAGAGAGAGGGGGGGGGGGTATTGATGTGGTGTGTAGCTTCCATGCAGCAGGCCAGGCAGCAGCAGGCTTCTCAGTGTACACACAGAATGAACTAAAGCCAGCCTCACTGTGAACCTATAGGGAGAGGGAGAGGGAGAGGGAGAGTGTAACACACACACACAAGGAGAGAGAAATTCCTTCAGCGATCGATTAGGGAACCAATATCTTTTTACAGTTGGAATATAAGAAATGGAGTCGGAAATCCATTATGGGACACTGGTGTCTAACACGGCTCAGAAGAGGCCAGAAGTCTAAACAGCCAGAAGTCTAAACAGCGATCATCTCAGAGAACACAAAGAGAACAGTGAATTTCGGTGCTGCTGAGTACTGTTTCAGAAGCAGAACAAGCCACGTTGGGGTGTTAAGTTAACATCGCATTCCTAATTCAATCCGATTGCTTTCCAGGCCTTGAGTATATGACATCAGGCTCAGATTGCAGGTAATGCAGGTAATGTGTTTGTGTGCGTGCGTGTGCGAGGCCTGTTATTATACCCGAGCATGTGTCACCGTTTTGTGATTCAGAGGATGACATCATCCTGCCATTACAATCAGACTGTCTGGGGAGCCGTGGGTCAGAGATCACGGAGACCCGTATCGTCCGCACACTGACATACACACACACACACACACACACACACACGCACGCACACGCGCACGCACACGCACACGCACACGCAGCTAGTCTGCTCACAGGAATAGCAACACAATAGATGGCCGGCCATTAAGGGCCACGTGGCCCTGCTCTGACCTGACCCCATGAACCTTCGCCTGCTGTTCAACCTTGTGTGTGTGTGTGTGTGTGTGTGTGTGTGTGTGTGTGTGTGTGTGTGTGTGTCTACACTTTGTGTCCCCTATTCTAAGGGGCCAAGAGCGTAGAGGTGTTGATGGAGATGACGCGAGGCTGCAGGAAGGGCGGGACAGGCGGCACGGCCCCCTTGCTCTCCTCTCCGAGGGAGGGCCTGGGGCAGGTGCACAGGAAGTGTGTCCCATTACGGAGCACATCCTGCCCCGTCAACACGCGCACCTCGTCGGAGATAAGGATGCCCACCGGCAACGCTTCCGCCGGAGACGGAGACACACACAGACACACACACACACACACACACACACACACACACACACACACACACACACACATTGTGCGGTGTCCAACTGTGTGCCACTGACTTCTCTACTTCTGGGAGCAGTCAAAAACAAACAGAATGGATTGGTCCGTGGCTGGGAATAAATCCTACTCTTTTTGGCCCAACAGGGGGTCAAAGAGAGGCCAAAAAACATAATTCTTTCTTATTCCCCTTTAAATGAGTTGTCTCTGTCCCTGACCACCCTAAGCTCAGGGTGATGTGGAATCCTGGTCTATGGAGTATCACTGGGAACTGAGCTACACTATGCTCCTTCACCTCAGCATGGTCAGGCAAAGAAACTGTAGACATCCTCGTACCCTCCGGCCTATTCTTCTTTGATCAGGACAACGCGCAGTTACGATTAAACAGCAGTGTGATAGTTGTGTGCAGAATGACGTTCCAACGTAGCAACCTGTCTCGAGCCACAGCCATCAGGAATTGCTGGGACAACCAGACAATGCACAACCAGGCCTACTTCTGAGGGGGTAGACTACATCTATTAGATAGCGGCTGCACATGCATACTGTGATACATAGTATCTGTGTTAAAATAATAGGTTGCGTAGGCCTAGCAAAAAGACACCATGGACACATCTAGGATTTTGGTTTTGGGAGCAGCCAGGTGCAAACAGGTAGACATACTCCTGGCTCAACTCCAGGAGGGAGTCATGAGAAAAGGGCAGGGTCTTCTTAGCCCAGTATGAAACTCCTGATAAGAGAACCCCCCTCTGGACAGCTGTGAAAAAAAGTGAATCACACACAGTCAAAACCATAACAAACTTCTACTGCGTCAATCTCTGACAGGTTTCCCTCCAGGCGAGTTGTGTAACAAGTTGAGACAATGAAACAGCACCACATCCCACCACCTGCTCTCTATGGCTCTAACCTGATTCACTCAGACACACACCAACACACACAGTGATTGCATTGCCTCTGTGTCCTCTGCTGTTGCAATATAGCAGCAGCAACACAATTATTTTCCACAGCACAAAGATCGGTTCATCAAGCATAGTCTAATTCATCAACCAGCATGAGATGTATACCGACAAATACATTTTTCTATCAAAGAATGTCAACTTAGGCCTCACCAGGTTCCTCTCTGAACCCACAACTGGCGCTTAAAAGAAAAAGCCACATCATGATCAGCCAGTGTAACCCCCCACCCCCCCCAAAAAAGACATAGCTTCAGTTGACTGAGTTTAGAAAATAAACACACTTCAGTTAGCCTAGTGTGTAAAACTAATATTTGTTTAAAAAAAATCTCAAATTGGGAAAGTATATGATGAAAATAGGAACACAGCTTGCTTCCGCTGTGAGTGCTTGTGGTCAATGGTTACCAAAGCAAGAGAGTGGGTCCTAATGCGAGACAGAGTTTGGGTCTGTTTTACACCAAAAAAGCCCACTAGTGGTTAGGTAAAACCCAGGTCAAGATATAAAGGGAGAGGAAACGTCAACCTGAAGGAGAGGTAATGGCCACGAAATACAGCACTTGGCCAGCTGAAAGGGTTTCAAGCTTCAATTAGGTTTTTGGAAATCAATTTGGGACAATTAAGAGGGGCAACCCAGCATCAGTCCAAAACGACACAGCAGCAGCATGTCCACGACATATGACAGACAGCGTTCCTGCAAATACGGGTTGAATATAAAGTATTTAGCATTTATCTAGACACAATGACTACTTCTGTGTTGGACAACGTAGTTTAATTCAAAGGAGGAATGAGTCAAGTACACGAGAGCACCGCCTTTATTGGCTATTTAGAAGATCTAATGATAATCTGTAATGTCCAGTGCTCAGTATACAAGATATAACTAGAAGACCCATAAAACAAGCTTTACCAAAGTGACAAAAAAAGTTGCAGATTTGGTCCTGCTGGTCTACTAGTTGTTAACCCATTACTAAAAACAATGTGAGAAGAATCCATTTCCATGGAACCTGAGTTGAGACACTATTGAGCAAATAGACTTACTACAGCTAATGGCTAAAGAATTACCAAGATTACTAATCTTGTACAGGGCAGGTTGACAGCCTTAGATATTGATTGGCAACGTTTATTTTATTTTTGTATGGAATTATATGTCTTGTACGCATTTTGTTTGGTCAAACAAAGTGAAACCTGCCTGTCACGAGTGCCTATGAATGAAGTGCAGCCAAAACAAGCCTATATTACTAGGACAGATGTTGTTGACAATGGATGTCAGATGTAGGCCTACAACCTGCAGACTGGACAATATGTATTGAAGCTGACAATAACTACTTTTTCCATGCAATGAAGACATCATATTATGAATAGTTGCTTCAGTGGACTGGGGGTGTGCGTCAATGCTTTATCACAGTCAATTTGCCTACATGGTAGAGTTAGTTGCCATATTTAACATTACCTTTCGCAAAGCTTGCACAAAAAGGCCTCTCCATTTGTGACTGTTCTCGTCACTTGAAAAGTCGTATATTTGCTGCGGCTGCATGGTTGCGGCGGCTCCTTACGTTGCCGTGATCCGGACTGAGATGTCAGCATCGGCCCCAAATAGTCCTTGTGGGTGGGTCAGTCCAGACGCAGAGAAAAAGCAAACAGGCCAACTAAATCCTCAAAGCAAGTGGCTGGGGTGGAACAAGAACATGGAAAGCAAAATATGTGTACAAAAAGTTGTTTGCTAAGTAGCTGGATCAGTAACGCTAGCTAACGTTAGCGTCAGGTCGCTAGCTAACTGAGCTAGCTTGACTGCATTCAATAGTCAGTAGCTAGTTTGCTAAAAAATAAAATTGCTAACGTTAGCTAGCTATTACAATGTTGGTAGACTAGCGGTAGTTAGCTATTTTAGTTAGCTGACAGGACGTGTTACACAAATGTAAACATTCACTTCTGTTTGCTCGATGTCATGTCATGGGGGAAAGGAGCCGATAGTGCCAATAACAAAAACCGAGCCAGGCTAGCTGTCGTTAGCTAGCAGCTAATTGGCTTGATGTCTTGGAAGTCAGGGCACATCTGTAGGAAGTTTGCTAACTTGGTAGCTAGCTAGCTACAGGCTGCTTGCTGGCCTTGATGTAGCTAGCTACTCCGTCCGAGTTATGTTGTGGCACAAGACCCATTCAAATCCAAAGAAGGCACACTTTCTCCTCCGCTGTTTACTTCAAAACGAAACATATTTTCCGAGCCGTTTAATAGTGCAAACCAATGGTAGCCTTCCTGATAGAATATTCCAATGCATATCTACTTTGTCCAGATGAGAAGCGTAGCTGATGGGTTTTGGTTCAGTATTTTGAATGATGTTGGTGATGTTCGCACAAACTCTGACCGCGTCTGTCTGACTCGGCCTCCCCTTTCGCTCTTTTTCTGCCTTGCGCGCAGACAGCTGCTGTCATGCTGCGTCTGCGTACAGGCAGATGTTCATCCTACCAGCTTTGGGGCCACGGCACCAAAATATGATGACACAATTACAAGAATACAGCAAGTTCCGTTTTCCAAAAATTTATGAAGATGTATAACTATGTGTAATTCAACAATAACCATTATTATTATTATTATTATTATTATTATATTACAATTGGTACTAAAAAGGTTGTTTGTTGTTATCCTAGAAACAAACATGGATTATAAAGAATATTAAAGACTTCCTTAACAGGAAGAAAATTGCATTCCAAAGTGGTGATAGAGCATTGTTAAATTCTGCTCATAAAGATCCTAAAATGGTTATTAGCACAGGTAAACTGGAGTATAATAAAAAAAAATATATATATATAGCAAAAGCTCCATTGTAATGATATCAGAGGTAAATGGAATGGTATTAAAAAAAATACTGGGTATGATCATTGACTCATGATCATTATATGGCTATAATGCAGTTTCCACACATGATGAACTTTGTCTTTGCTGATGAGAAAGATTTTAGTTCAGAAACCCAAGATCTGTTAGGCTCTGTGCAAGTAATTGAAAAATACACAGCTAAAATATACCAAAGCTAACAAAGCTGCTGGTCTTGATGGTGGTAAGCCACAAGTGCTAAAAATGTGTGCTAGGGAAACAGAATATTTGTTTAATATTCCATCATTTATTTTCCACTTCCTTATTGACCATCAAAATGGAAAGCCTTACGAGTAGTTCCTGTTTCTAAAAGCAAGAGTTAAAGAGCTAAATGACTTCAGACCTGTTGCCCCAACATCTCAGATCATGAAAGTGTTTGAAAGGGTTGTTCTTCAACATATGAGAAATCTAGATGAAGACCAGATTCATCTAATGCAGTTTGCTCATCAAAATAAGCTTGGTGTGGATTGTTAATTGTTAGCCTGCAAGATTTGCTCCTGCTTCCACCTCATACAGCTGTAATCCTGCTTTCATCTTCCCACTTTGTTGATGCTCTTCTAAATATGGTCCCTAAGGTTTATGAGCATCTTAAAATACCAGTTACATTAGACTGATGTTGGACTTCTCCAGTGCTTATAATTCTGTACAACCAAATATTGTAGCTGGAAAACCGGGAAGTAATGAACATTCCACCTTCTCTAGAAACCAATAAAGTGGACCCTTAACTATCTGACAAACAGGCCTCAATTTGTTAGATTGCAGAACCAGGCATCATCACAGATTAACCAACAGAGGCGCAATGATTTTGAGAAATTAACTTTATTTTATATAAAAATTAAAAAAATAAAACAATCATGAATTCATATTTCCGCTGCCATGTAAGAGTAAATCATTACCTTTCCTTACCTATTTGAAGCCAAATAATCACTGTTCAAATAAGTAAGTATTTTCCCCGTCTCCCGTTCTCCCGTCTTGCAAATACAATAGCTTTACATGCATATTACATACAGTAGCAGTCACTTGAATGGGAAATTGTGCCAAACTTTGGACTGGTACCGTACACACATACACACATACAGATATGACATGATCAGATGTACAACCCTACAAATTGCCTACATAGTTACTCTTTTCACAGCAAAATGAGTGGGCCATTACCTGAGACGCTGTGAAGAATTAATAATTTGATTCTGAATGAGGTAGTAAACACAGAAATTCTCACTTAGTGACCCGAAGCAGAATCTCTGGTACTATCTCCTTAACACTTAGTGATATTACAGTGCAAAGCGTCTCTCCACTTCATCTGCTATAATTTCTCCAATAGCCAGGGAGGAAGTAGCTGCAGGTGAAGGTGCATTTCGCACATGAAGCACCCTGCTGCCTACATCTCCCACGCCCCCGTCAAACACAAAGTCATCCACCAGATTTCCCTCTCGGTCGAGAGCTTGCGCCCTAACTCCAGCTGGACCCCTGAAACATTGAAACAAAACAGAATAACAATAGTTTAATCTAGTATTACAAAATAGTATTGTAGTGGGGATTTGTTTTATTCAGTTATTTATACATATCTTTTTTTTTACGTGAAATCCCAGAATTGATAGAGGAATTAAGATTCTGCTTTACCTGAGCACATCACTTAATGAGAGTTCAGGGATGTATTTCTGTAGGATCTTAACCTGAGAACCGATGAAGACCCCTCTATACATCTCCCCAACTCCATACACTATATTCTTCATCACCAGCCTCTGCAGGCCCCTGTAACATAAGGTTATGCAGCATTTGCACTACCTTACGTGACCCCAAATAACATTCAGTTAGTTTGTAGTAAACATAACTGACTTATGGAAAGATCGCTAACCTCCCCAATACTGTACCTAAATGACAATGCATCTGCAAAGTCGCGGGGATCAAAGTCATACACTTTGTAGCCCTCCCTTTTAAAGGCAAGGACAGCATTAGGACCCAGCCATACACTGCCATCCATACGTGGCGTGAAGTGAACACCAAGGAAAGGAAATTGAGGGTCAGGCACCTACAAACACAAGTTTAAGTAACAGATTCCTTTTATTTAACATTTATAAATCATGTTGACAACTTAGGACTCATTGATATTGAATGTTACTTAACCTATACAATCATAATCGAGAAAATTATTATGTTTTGTGTGTGTTTGTGTTTCGGGGGGGGGGGGACTTACAGGATAGATATTTCCTTTGACAAGATAGTGCTTCTCTGGCTTCAGGACCAAGTAGTCCCCTCTAAAAGGCACAATGCGTGGCTCTGCGCTGCAGCCTGATATTTGGGACAGGCGGTCGGAGTACAGACCCCCACAGGTTAAGACATAACGGCATCTCACCTCATTGCCCTTTAAAGAAACAAAGAAAAAACCTTGTCATCTCCTCCCAACTAACTTGTGTACAGGTCTCTACCACTCTCTCTGTCTCTTGCACAATCAAACTATCACCTTACCTTTTTGTCTCTGATAGCAATAGGATGTTTTATTCCTGGAAATTGATGTTGATAAATGCACATTAGTAATCTTTAATTCAATAATTCATCAACAATTCTTTAAGAATTGTAAGCACAGATTGAACAAAAAAGACCATTACCTTCGATAGTACTAGCTGGGCTCTCTTTTGCCGTGGTAATATCATTAACTTCAAATTCAGTAACAACGAACCCGCCTGCCTCCTCAAAGTCCTTGCCATATGAGAGGGCAACCAATCTCCAGTCCACAATACCAGTATATGGCGAGTCCAGGGCCATTATACCCTGAAAATAAAATTATACAAACACAAACATAGACCATCTCTCCTTCCTAGTATAACACTAAAAAGATATGAACAAAACAGGGTGTTTTGCAAGCCACTGTGTCTTACCCTACAGTATGGTTCTCGCTCTCTGATACCCGCAGCGTCAACAACACGAAGATCTCGTACGTTGTTCTTCTGACCACGTTCGTACAGGGCTTTCAGTCTGGGAATCTCATCCCTCTCCACAGCAACAATCAGCTGGGAAAAAAAAAACATTAGGGTCAGTCAGAATTGAATTATGTGCTTCGGTTTTGAGTATTAGTGAAGGAAATATCATATATTGAGGTGAAAACCATTATTCGGTTATCTTTGAAGTTTGGCCTACTATACTTTAGTGAGTAATTTTGTAAATAAAAATAGACTTGACGTAGACCAACCTAATACTTTGCCAGTAAAATACCCACCTTGCCACATTTTTTATAGGGAAGTCCTTTCTTGTCACAGTACTCGTAGGCTAGAGTGGCTCCCCGCACACACAAACGGGCCTTCAGGGAGCCTGGGGTGTAGTAGATGCCACTGTGAATGACTCCACTGTTGTGTCCACTCTGGTGGACAGCTAAACGACAACATAAACGATTGTGAAAATATAACAATCAGAAAGAAAGCACCCAGGCCAAAAGAAAATTGTCACTAAATATTAAGATAACGATATTCGTAGTTGTTTTTTATTAGAAACAAACAGATTCCCAAGAATTCAACCTTCCGATCACATCAACATACCAAGTTTTTTTTCTTTCTCCAGCAGGACAAAGCTCAGAGTGGGGTGTCTAAGAATGAGCTCTCTTGCAGTAGCCAGACCCACAATCCCACCTCCCACCACAGCCACATCATATGCACTGAAATACAAATGACATGTTTTGTCTTACAATAGTTTAAGTAAAAAATTTGAACACTATCTCAATTGACTGAGATGTTAAATATTTCAATAACGTATTACGGTAATTGAAGTAATTGTTCAAGAATGGAAAAATGCACTTGACCGGTGTCTTGTCCAATTCAGTTCCCCCTCGGATTCTTGTTCCCCCTTGCGGCGCAAACCTTAGATTTCATTAATCATTGGAAAGCACGCAAACTTGGAAATCACTGAACGAATGCTCGTGCGCACGTATTTCTACGGGTTGCAAAGAGGATCAAACAGTATAGAAAATAGTTTGTGCTGTTTCGTCAATAATTCCCAACACATGAAACGCTACCTGTTGTCTAATACATCTCGCTATAGATGGATGTATTTTTTTAGACAGATATCTAAAATGTGTTTTATTTGGCAAAGTGTTAACTCTGTAGTATCCACAGGAAACGAACATTTAGATTACAATAAGTCTCTTGGAACCCCACCTTGTCTCTGTCTCTGTCTCTGTCTCTGTCTCTGTCTCTGTCTCTGTCTCTGTCTCTGTCTCTGTCTCTGTCTCTGTCTCTGTCTCTGTCTCTGTCTCTGTCTCTGTCTCTGTCTCTGTCTCTGTCTCTGTGAAGCAAAAGTCCAAATGACACCAAATTGACTGTGCATTACTATCTAGGCACACATAGTTCCCACAGCAAGTTTTAACTTCATACTGCAAAGAGTGCATGGTTAAGCAGGGGGGGGGGGGGGGGGGGACGACGACGACGACGACGACGACGACATTTTTCCCTATGTCGTTTTGTGGGAAGATGTTCCCCCCTCTACTCTTTTCAGTATGATGTTGAAACTTGCTGTGGTGTTATTTGGACTTTTGCTTCCTTGGATAGAGGGGGGAACATCTTCCCTCAATTGCAAAAAGACATGGGGAAAAATGTTCCCCCCTGCTAAACCATGCACTCTTTGCAGCATGAAGTTGAAACTTGCTTTGGGGACTCTGTGTGCCTAGATAGAAATGCACAGTAAATCTGGTGTCATTTGGACTTTTGCTTCCTTGGATAGAGGGGGGAACATCTTCTGATTACTGAAATCTAAGGTTAGCTCCGCAAGGGGGAACAAGAATCCGAGGGGGAACTGAATTGGACACGACACCAGCCTTATACGTTGTTATTCATCAACTCAACAGATCAACTCAAAGAACCTGCGCTAAGTTGAGCCGGGTCCAAACATTGATGGACAAATCATGGACTCAACGTGATCAGGCAGGCGAGCCAAGCGACTATGCGTTGCCACTGAAGCATAATCATTATTTTCAGTTTGTACAAGAAACCATGGAACCCGCACCAATTTTTATAATGGCAATTCATATTCAACGTTTTAACTGAAGGCTGCAGAACACTAACTAGCTGGTTAGCAAATTTTAAAATTGGTCGGTTGGCTCCCTCACCTGTGGACTTTTCTGGCATTGCTTCCCGAGAGTGTTTGATGTGGTGAAAATAAGGTCAATGATGATGTGCTTAGAGTCCGAATCATTTTGGAAAATATCATAATCTACTTTGTCCTCATAGTCATAGGTTGTCCTTACGGCACCGACGTTACTCTGTAAACCAATGACATAGCACGCTGTTAAAACGTGTTTGGGTTGAAGGTCATACTCGGTGAACGTGTAAACAACGGACTCCTGGTGGGAGTCATGTGAGTGTTAGCAAGAGAATGTATGTACTGCGCAATTTACTGTGTATTTTTCTTTAGGTACAATAACGTTATGTCTTTCAGATTTGAGATATGAGACTTTTAGCAAAGGCAGCACAGACCGCTCTGTCAGAGAGGAAGGGAAATAGCAGACAGTTCTGGGGCTGGATCAACGCAGTATTCAATAAGTAAGAAATCTAGTCACGTGTCGTTGACGTGTTGTTGTTGTACACGATTCATGTGCAGTATTCAATTGAAAGGAAGTGCTTTGCTAGCTAGTAATTCATAGTTCTAGTTTGACCGCGCAATCCAGTCAACACAAATACACATGGCATATTCATCTTCGAGTGGGCTGTGGAAGTCTTACTACGGTACCAACAGTTCAAGTGTAACCATTAGTCATATAAGACTATTTTCTCCTGCGGGGCTAGTCTAGACCAAAGCTAGCTAAACATAAGATATATGTTATTGTTCTAAACATCACCCCCCGATGACACATTTTTAAAAGCAACAATATGTGAATGATTCATAGCAAGTTTGTTTGGTAAAATACTAATCAAACGTTGCATTGTAATTGCAAAATGCAGCCAATGTAAATCTGATAAGTACACATACTACAGTATAAGGCAATAATTAAAGTGATGTGTTGACTGTTAACCATACTACACTTCTGTCCTAACGACCTCCACAGAGTAGACTATGAGAGGATCAAAGATATTGGCCCAGATCGTGCAGCAGCTGAGTGGCTCCTGAGATGTGGAGCCAAAGTGAGGTTTCAGGGCTTTGAACGCTGGCATCACGACTACAATGCACTACCTACTGGCCCTCTGGGACGTTATAAGATCCAGGGAATTGACGCCACTGAGTCCTGCATCATGTACAAAGGGTTTGATCATCTAGGTCAGTGTCACATTGAGGACATTGTCTTTGCTGTCTTCTTTCTCTACCCCCTTAGTCGAGGTGTGTACTCGTTTTAAAATTCATGTTAATAAAAGCAGTTTAAAATATTTTGCACAGATCAAAGGCTTTCGAAGCAAGCTGTTCAAAAGGAAAATTCGGAAATTAAAAAAGTAAAAAGAGAATACAATTCTAATAATTAAATAAAGGGTTTTTGGTGCGATTACATTTCATAACAAGGGGCAAATGTAATGTGTTTTAGCCGACAGTAATACTCAGATTTCCCATTTATTATCAAATCTTTCCACAACTTAACTATTCTGCTTAAAACGTGATACCTATCAGGATAGAAAGTGAGAGGTGAAGATGCCAGCTGTTTGACGTAGGTGAAGAGGATGTTTTACACCTGGCAGAGAGGCACTGCACTGTCTGGGACTCTTTTGGTTGAAAACCTCTTTCACAACTTTATAATATGGTGGTGTCTTTTTTGTCTTCTAGATGGCCTGAAACATTTAGAAGAAATCAAATTAAACAAGTGCATCTACATTGAGGATGCCTGTCTAGAGAAGTTGAGCACCATAGAGAATCTGCAAGACAGTTTATACATGATGGAGATTATCTCGTGTGGAAACGTAACAGACAAAGGGGTCCTCGCCCTACACAAACTCAGGTGGGCTCATACTACTACTTGTTGCATTTTTTCTCTTCATTTTGCATATAAAGAGTAAAATAGTAGTCATTACAATCATTTTAGTCATTAATACAGTAAAATGTTAACAGTATTCTTTGAGCACCTTTTATTTATTTATACAGACATCTAGAGTATCTGTTTCTGAGTGATCTGCCTGGGCTAAAAGACAAAGAGAAGACTGTGGAGAGACTCCAAACAGCTCTTCCAAAGATGGAGCTAAATCTGGACCTTGATTGATAAGACTGTTTGAAATTGATAAGACTGTTCTAATAAGAACAAGGTGTGTCATATTCGGCAATTAGGGGTACCATGAACAGAGTATATAAATTGTTCGACAACGTCTTTAGAAAGAAGGTAGAAGATTACTTGAAGCTACAGCAAAAGTTTGACAGCACTTTATTTTGTTGACAAAAAAATATTCAACAAATGTTTGTTCTAAATAATTATATATTTTGTCAATATTAAACGTCACTCAATAGAAAAGTACATAAATAATAAAGACCTGTGTGAAAAGGTTTAAGCCTCAAATGATTTAAAACCTTTTTTTTGTTTTATTATTTACCCATGAATGAATTTGGCATTTGTGTTGGGTCCAAGGGTACATAGACGGCTATTTATTATGTGTAGTTGTAAGAGCAAAGGTTCACCATTTAAAATTGTTACAACAGTATATGTCTGTGATTTATTATTGATGTTAATAGCTTCATGTAGCTTTTATATAAAGTCTGTCTTTTGCAATCAGACACAGCTAAAACATATATTGTTTTCAGGTTCAGTTACAATTCATTGAGGCTAATGAAAGGTTTTATTTCTATGTAATGTAACAAAGTTGAAACAATCAATATTAAACACAATAAACTACTAAATATGTATCACTCCTTTATCATATAAAAAATACATTTGGCAAGGCAGTAGATCATAAGTTACCTCCAGTCTAAATGAGAATCTACAAGCAGAGCACTGGACTCATTGTCACTACACATTGTTATAAAATACAAACAAACCAGCCCAAAAGAAAGGCAACACATCAATATTAATATCAAAATAGTATTTCTGTTGAAATGTTTATATAGTGCATATAAAGACACAAACAAGAGATACTCTATTACAGAGATACACATGATGAAAACATTGGTTGAATCTTCTTGATGAAAAACCAAATAGCTTTGTCTGTTTCATTTCCTGAGGTGGTCCAAAAATGTTGATTGTTGCAGTTGTTAGGTATCAATCTAATTACAGGGAAGTTGATTTAAATATTTGGGAAATGATAGTTGATCTTTCGCAGATTATAGTATTTCTTGTTGTCCAGAGTTGGAAAAATGCTGCTGCCTGTGAGCTGGGGTAAATACTGTAAAAATGAATAAATCAAAGTTTTAGAAAGAGATACAACACTTCCTCAAAATTATACAAAGTTAAAATAACGAATTAGTATCCCATCTACAATGAGTGTAGAAAGAGACTTACGCCGGGGGGAAGATGTTTACGGGTTAAGCGAGACCTTCTCTTGGTAGCTCTGTCTAACTCTCGCATGGTGCTCTCACTCTCCTCCCTCAGGCTGTCAAAGTAAGGATGTTCAAGCAACTGCTCACATGTTAGGCGGTCTGATGGGTCCATTCGCAGGCACCCCTGAGGTCACAGGTCAAATTTAGGTCAAATGTATTATACATGGTTATGGAAAGCTGCATATGCAGTCTATCATTTATCTTTTTTTTGTGTGGCATATTCAGTTATAATTCATAATACTAATACTAATAATTGACTATGGAAGCAAAAGTAGCTAGAGATAACAATAATCTATATTACGTATGTAATTCACCTGTGGTCTACTGCACATAATCACATCATGCGATTAATTCTAGAATTTACATTTGAATATATGGCTTACCTTCATTAGACTGAGTGCTTGATATGAAATATTAGGATATTTCTGCTCTAAAGGGTCCTATGGAGACACAAAGAGATACAAATCCCATAATTTTGATACTTGTGTAATGATCATGCTGTTGGACAGTGCTTTCTCCTACATTAGACATCTTGCGATGATAGGAAGTGGATCGTAGTAGTGTTTTTTCCTCACCATCTGCTGTGGCTCTGGAATGCAAACTCCGCTGAAAAACTGGTTGGTGCTGAAGACTTGCTGGTGCCGAGAAATTAGATCTCCTGCATACAATCAATGTTATCACATTAATATGTATTCAAGGGCCACATTTTTGTTGTAAAGGTTTAATTAAATTCCGCTGTGGCAATAATAAGACTAATAGCATAAATAAATATATAAATCAATAGAATGATAGACGAGCTCACCCAAAGTCTTTCGGATGAGATAGAGCTGATCCATGTCTGATTTCCCAGGCCACAGTGGAATCCCTGAGAGCAGCTCAGCAAAGACACAGCCCACTGCCCAGACGTCTACTGGAGGGCCGTACTGCGTGTCCCCCACCAGCAGCTCTGGGGCCCTGTACCATCGGGTGGCCACATAGTCAGTGTAGTAGTCGCAGGGGCCAGCTGGAGTGTGTGTGTGTGGGTGGGGTGGGGGGGGGAGAAAAACAGTTAGAAGTTGGTTATGCTCCATATTTAAATATTACAAAAATTACCATGCTACTTTCTGAATTATGTTGTTTGCTATAATACTTTCTAAATTGATATTATTGGTGCATGTCCTGTGCTTTAACTTGAAACTTTGTTTCAATGGGCTTTAAGTGTTAAGACAATTATGTCCAGCAGGTGGCATAATGACAATTTGTTGCACAACACTTACTAAGAATCCTGGCGAACCCAAAGTCGCACAACTTGATGACTTGGTGCTTGGTGATGAGGATATTTTCTGGTTTTACATCTCTGTGTATGCACTGCAGGGGAAAGATAGTCTATTTATCAAAGTCACTGTGGCCTCATCTTAAGATCAAGTTCTCAGGCTTGCAATGGTGCAGTGTAATTGCAAGAAAACACCAAGGTCTGTACTTTGGTCTACTAGTACGTTAAAGGGAGGCCCTTTGGCTTTAAGTAAAACATTAACTGCTAGTCAGCCAGGGGAAAGGAATTCTAGTTAAACAGGAGAGCGCTATTAAATAGTGGCTTGGTGCGTGCTGGGAAGAGGTAGGGCTTGTAAAAGACTTGGGAAGACTAGTAGCTCTGAGAAGAAATACTGTTGTACAAAAATGATGGTGCAAATAATAATAAAGAAGCAAAAACTGAAAAAGATGGGGAACACGAAGAAGGGAACGGATACAAGGAAAAGAAATAAAGAAGAAGCTGAAAGAGAGACAAATAATTCCATTAAGCAAGACCGAAAAAGACGTTGAAATTCTACATAGCTTACATTTTGTTTGTGACAAAAGTTAACAGCTTGGAGCGTCTGCCAAGTTATGCTCTTTACAAGGTGCTCCGGAACCCTGGAGGTCAAGTAACGAAAACAATTAGTTCTGGCAGACGCATGTGAGGTTACAGATTTCCAACACATTCAAGCAGGAGTTTGCGGTTCCTCACTGGTATAATTCAAGTTGAATAGAAGACGCTGAAGGGTAGAATGTTACAAACTGAATGGTCAGTCATTCTAGACGCAATGGTATGTGGCTGACAGTTTGTGCTTGCACACAACAGAAATTACTCCCATAGAAGTGAAACCACTTACAGAATCACAAAAATGAAATGCCACATAGATTCAATCAGTGCAATCTTGGAACACTTATCTTCTACCTTAAGTTTTGTTCTCAACTTTATTTCAACTTTTTTTTTAGCTTCCCCCTTTTCCAATCTTGGCTGTTCAGACCTCGTTGGCTCTCTTCCCTTAAGACAGTTCAGGTACAAGGAACAGTGAACAAGTCTGCCAATCGCTATTGTGAGCGCTGATGCTAAACACTGAGGCTTTGTTGATTCAGGCACCATCTATCAGTGTTGCCAGGGAAATGGCTAAATCGAGCTGTGTGACTGGCAATTAATAACAATCTCCAGACCCTTTTTAAGCCCCCCATGGCCAGGGCTAGGGGGCCAGGGTGCAAGCCAGGGACCAGATGAAAAACACTATAAGATGGAGGGGAGCCTCAATGACTTGATACTCCTTGCTGCCAGCTCAGTATTCGGAGAGTGCATCACTGTAAACATTCCACAACAGGGCCCAGTCAGCTTCCATGGTAACGGACCGACTTTGTGATTGTCACGTTCAGACAAAATATAGTGTATTGGTTCGACGTAAGGCATGTCTGTGTAGATGGAAATCATTCCATGAGATTGACAATCAAATCAATATTCACGTTTTTTTACATTATTTACAGACATTCTTTTTTTCTTTAATAAAACTGAAACCAAATATATGCATAAATACAGATGTCTGGAGTTCAAAACAAAATAGGATATTCCACATATTGTGCATTGTACTGTTAAACATTCTTGAAAAACAGGACACACAAAAACTCACCCTCTGGGGTGTCGGTCCAGCTCGTTAAGGACTGTATGGTCACAGTATTCAAAAACCAAATGCAGCTTCCTCTTACGGCGGAACACCTCGATTAGATTTACCAGGTTGCAGTGTTTCAGTTGCTAAACATAACAAGGTATGGATAACATATGCAAAATGTTATTAATTTGCAATACAGTGAATGTTATAGTTGTAAATATTATAAAAAAAAGCTTGACATGATACTGTAGCACTCATAAAAAGAGAATTGATATCTGGTTTATGTTGTAGGTGGTTTGCTTATGTGGGCAAGCCCTTGCATGTTTTATCAAACAGAGATAGCGCTTCAAAAACTTTAACAGATGGTCATAAACATGGTGTTGCCCCAGACAACCTCCATCCTTTCTGACCCGTTCACAGGATTGACTATTTGCAGCTAAGAGGAGGCATATTTTTTTATTAGCCGCCTACAGTATCTTATGAAAACCTTCAAGCAAAATGCAACAATACAAGCTGCTTTGTAAGATAAAGGAACTTTCAAGGGAATGCCACCTGACAACCAAATATCACAAAGGGTACAAAAAACTGACCATTACAATATAAAGATGACTGATACTATATATGACTACACCATATGTGCTATTAAAAAGAGAAAATCTTCCTACTCAATTCAAAAGCGTATATATATATTATAAACAACAGTGTAGAGAGACAGAGGAAAATAGATTCCCTAAAATACAATGTGTTATATTTCCAAAGTGTTTGTATTTTAAAAATAGGGGTACCTTCAGCATCCTGATTTCCCTCAAAGCAATTTTTTTTATGATAGGATCATCTTCTGACTCAACAAACTTTTTGATAGCAACAATTTGTCCCGTTTCCTTGTTTCGGCACTTGAAGACAACTCCATAGGATCCCTCCCCAATCTTTGCAATCTTCTCATACTTCTCCATGTTGAAAATGGACTATGAGAGTTCATTAATGAAAAAGCCTGTTTTAAGCCACCTAAAAGAAAACAAAGACAAAACTCATGTTTTAGAATTAAAGAACAAAAGCATACGTTAAAAATAAAGTAAGTTGTAAGTAACTCACAAATACATGCATTGGCACACAGAGATTAGACATGTTTGACAAAAACAGCCTGTGATGACCACTACGAAAAATCCCTTGAAAAAACTGCGTTGTGCAGTTACACACCAAATAACAAAAGTGGACTTTCACTTGGACACAAGGGAACACAACGTTAATATATATTCTAAAGCTACGCTCATCTGATTACTAAAGGGAACGTTATACCTGTCTCCTCAAAGAAGGATTGCGTAACGAAAGCATTTGCAATGCAAAGTATTAGTGTTTTCTAAGGTAAGGCATTGGGGAACAAGACATCTCACCGGAATACAAAGTAAGATTGTAAATCGAATTAAACTAAAATCAACAGTATCTGAATTCAAAGAGCTCTTCCAATATAACCCATATCCATAGCCAAATAATAACAAGTAGCATAAAATAACCAAATCCCCCCCAAAATAAGAACAAATGAGCACTAGTACCATGAAACAGATCATGCAATTATTACTTTAATTTAGGATGTGAACACCATTGACAGCGGTCAAAAATATATAAAAAAAAACAAAACACTTACACTCCGTCGTCGGTGAGCTGTCCGAATGAAGCAGAACTTTAGGAGAGTGGGTTGCATCCATGCAATAGCGTTGGGACATAAGCATTCACTATCAATGTAGGTAACCAAAAGCTTTCCCTCTTTCAGGCTTGTCCCCATAGGAACTGGTTGAGGGCTCCACCCCCTCCATTGAGCGCGGTTTGATATAGATGTGGGGGCGTGCATCATTTTGTTTTTGTTTTCTACGGATTTAAAGATCTACTGTATATACGAGATTTATTGTACAGTGGTCCTATCCACCTTTGCATGTGCAGTTTAAGGCAGACATGGACATGCACGTCATCAACCTGTAGTGTAACACCCCATCTTTTTGTAATAGTAGCATTGGTTTAGTTTTCTAGTCCATCTCTCTAGTCCTCTACTCCCAACAGCAATGCCACGCTGCTATGATAAACAATTACTATAGCTGACAGCATCTATCTGACAGACGATACATTTTCTGGTGTGTAGGCCGTGAAACGAAAATAAAATGGCTAAATTAAGATTGCTAGACAACACCATCTATTCTCACTGAGACCAATTAGTTCTAGCTGGGTAGGTCACTGGGATGGCTTGCATTAACAAACGAATAAACAATTCCCCACCCAGCATGCAATGCTCTTTCGTCTTGAGGATCAACAATTCATAAACAACAAGAGGTGACTTCATTCAACAACAATCCAGTTCATAATTAATCGCCAGCAAGACACAATGCCTGCCCTGCCCTGCCCCCCCCCCCCCCCCCCCCCCCCCCCCCCCCCCCCCCCCCCCAAATATTCTAATGACGAAGTTATATTGTTAACAATATATTTTTATTACAAAAAACGGCATACATTAAGAGTTTAGCAAAGGGAATGCTAAGATGTTCTGAAAATCAAGCACTGTCCCTCATTTTGTCATTTAAGTTTTAAAAAAACATTTACAAAAGTGCTTACATGGTGCAAATAATGAATAAAAGTAAAAGGTCTATAAAATAGAAGTAAAGAAAACATTTTACATTATATTCAACTTCTAAAATGCAGCAGAGAAGGAAAGAGAGGCGACTATGTTACAAAGCAGTTTAAGAACCCTAAAATTTTTAGCAACCTCTCTGGTAGGTAGTTTATCCTAGACATACCGTAGACCCCATTCACAGCAGGACTACGTCTGTCACTGGCTGTTAACATGCCCTGTAAATTCATTATACCCTATTGCTTAAGGGATTAATAAATAACGTTCAGACTACCCATATGAAACATGGATTATAGCTTAAACCATTCTATTAGTTTCAGAAAGAGCTGTAAGTCATTCGCCAAAAACTTGGTCAGTGGCTTGTTATGAAATACTTGTTTTTTTTTACTCTACAAAATACATCTCCCATTGCTAACACATTCTGCATGAGTTTTTATGGCACTTCTTTAACACCGCAAGATGTTTATTCTTTCTAATACAGTCCACACGCTGTCTGCAAGTAATGGTGAGGATACTACGTTAAATTGTTCATTCGAGCTCAGTTACCCCACATTCTGCTCAAGACCCCAGCAGGTCCATGGTTTGGGCTACAGGAAGTGGAGGTAGTGCTACTGGTTTAAGGCTACTCAAGGATCCATTTTGAGGAGTTTTTTTTTTCTTTTGAAGTTTCAGTCCCTCTTTACTGACCTGTGGATCCGGGGGATCAGTAACATATCAACCATAAACCGTAGTCAAGCGTGTTTCTTTTCCTTGATGGAAAGGAAGCCTTGCATAAAAGGATTGCTGAGGAGGCTGGATATGGCTCTCATAAACGAGAGGGGCGTAGCCACATTTCATCTGGGTGGCAGTGACCTGCTCCTTTGACGGGGAGTCTTTGGTAAAGACCTAATAACTGTTCTCATGACCGGCCAGGATGTAGAGGTTACTGAGGGCGGTGGGGTTGTCTGTTGGCCGGCTCTCCAGGACCACCACTCTGTCAGCGAGCAGACCAAAAAAAGCACAATTAGCAAATACACACGTCTACACAAACTGCATCAAATTACCGTACCTATAGTAGTTCCTTATAAAAAAGTATGAAATGGTTAAGCAGACACCAAGCCATCACGTAAAACGCGTCACTGGTAATGCAAATGGCTTTAGAGAGAAACTTTGAGCTTTGCTTAGAGAGGGCCCTGACAGAGGACTACATTTGAATTGGCAAATTACAGAGAGACATCAAGGTGACATGAGGGGCGCATCTCCAGATGCCATCCCATCCTGTTGCCGTGACAGATGAGAGGGGTGAGCAGAGGGTACAGTCCTTACTGTCCGATCCATCAGATGAAATTACAGAGGCGCAGAGAAAGGGAGAGACACTCAAACCAGGCTGGCAGTGCCCAGGTGGCAGTGAATAAAACATGCAGGCAGGCAAGCAGGGCAGAGGGAGGATGCTTCAGTGCCCCTGGCCTGGCACCGCATGCTCCAGGGAGGCACGTCCCGGAGGGCACCTGGGACAATCGTCTTCTCCAGCTCATCTGCATTCCTAGGAGATCCTCCTCCACAGATTGCACCGTGTGTCTCTTAAGGAGAGGTCGCCAAATCGTGTTGTGTTTTTCTCTGAGGCGGCCACCGGCTGCAGCATAGTACTGAATGGCTGGCTGTCTAACTGGCTGTGGGTCCATGTAATGTGTCGACTGGCCTGGTTGGGGAAAAACTAAATATACTGTACTGACCACCCTGACTGAAGACAGGGCTAGGGCACCCAAAAGTAAGCAACTGATATGTGAACGGGCAGTAAGAGGTTTTTAAGATACTTTTCAATCATACTCGGCGGTAAGAGACCAGGAGCTACGGCACTTTTCACTAACTGCCTGATCATTTCACCTACGAAATGATTAAAAACACAACCAACACCATGTATGAAAAGAACGTCCGCTTCCATTGACCACCAGGTCTTCTGATGTTGGGAGGGAGGAGAGGCGACCACTACCACTACCATGGCAACCGATGAAGCCAGCGGGAGGATGACAGAAGCATGAAGGACTCTTGGGGGGGGGGGGGGGGCCCTCGCCGGTCCTCCGAGAGCGGAGGCAGGACTCGGGAGAAGAGAGGGCGGTGTGTTTGGCGGTTACCAGGCGATGGGACAACACATAGGCCTGTGGGAGGACGCTCTCTCCGACTGCTTTTATGGAGGTCATGAGGTGGGCGATAAATCATCACGGCCTCAGCGGTGCCACGTTATAGATAGAGTGAGAGATAGAGGGAGGGAGAAAGAGGAATACTAGGAGGAGGAGGGGAGGGAGCGAGAAGTAGAGAGAGCAGCACCGTGGAGGCAAAACCAGGACTTAAAACCAGTGACGTAAAAAAACTCAGTGGAGAAAAAAGTGGCGGCAAATAAAATGAGAACAAAAACACACCAACAAGCGTGACTGTCACTTATGGGTGACCAGGTTGCATCCTAAGAAGAGAGATGAAGGTGGGCATAAGGAGGGGGGGGGGAAAGGGGACAGTGCTGTGAGGAGATGTTTAAAAGCACAGACCTGTCAGAGCCTAGCAGGCGGAACACTCTGCTTGGATCAGAGATCTCCTGGGTGACCTGCAGAAGGGAGAGAAGCAACACTGCATTAGCGAGACTGGCGACGCATTATAGTGTCTCCCTGCTAATAGCTACGACAGCCGACCAGAGGGGACGGGTCGCTGCCAACAATAATGAGGCGCTCCCTTAAGGAAAGGGTGACTGACTATATGGAAAAGAAGATTAGATGGGTGTGGTGACAACGTGACAAGCGACTACACACAAACACCTCAAACAGGAAAGAGGCCATATTTACAAAGTTCCAAACACAGGCAGACCACAGGGAGCCGCCTTCTAAGAAACAGTGGGCAGGTGTTTGCCATCTCCAGGGCCCCTGTTTACCCAGACATCCCCCTAAGACCTAATCCATCAACAACATGTCATCAAAGTGTCAACTCTGTCTTAACCAGACCCTAGCAGTTTGCGTGGCTATGAAAGGCAGATGGTCCTATGACGCCCTGAGACGCCTCCCAAGGTGTAAACCCTACAGACTTGAGCTGTTCAAGTCCAATCAATCAAACGGCTTAAGATGCCCAGAGAGGGCAGCAGCCAGTGACGGCAGTACACCGCCCACCCCCCACCCCCGCAACAATTGAAAGCCTTCGCTTTTCAAAAGCGTCATACTCCAGACAAAGGCTGAATTATTTAGCGCGCCTCCCTGTCGAGCGGCCGTTTATTTTCTGATTGAACATGAATTTTGCATTGCCTCTGACATTCTGAAATCCCAAGGTGTGCTTGGCTAAAGGTTGCACATGTAAAGCTTTTGTTTCGACTCCCTTCACGCGGGACGCTGTCTGACAGACAAGACGCGGCTTTGAAAAGGGAACCCCCCCCACCCACCCATATCGCCTTTCATAAAAAATAATGCCTCACCTCAGGGTGATCTCTGAACTTTCATTGCGTGGCTGAGCAGCACGCCTTGTGATTACGTGAACATGAAATCCTTTATGGAAGCCACGACGGACCACTTCATTACCCCAGGTCAACTCGACCACACACACACACACACACACACACACACACACACACACACACACACACACACACACACACACACACACACACACACACACACACACACACACGGTCTCTTTTGGTGGATGCACACAGGGGATTATCTTCAGGGCCAATCTAAAGCATGAGGCTCCACTGGCCCATGCGTGTAAACATGCTGTCGTGGCGGCGGTTATTGTGTTTGGTCACGTGTCAGAACCAAAGAGCAGATCAGAGACTGGGGTCGGTAGGGATCCACTGGTCTGTGGTGATGGCACACTCACTCACCTCGTTGGACTTGAAGCTTTTGCCCTGCATGCCGTGCTTCCAGAAGGCCAGGACACTGTCTTGAAGGCACACTGGGGTTAAACAGGGGGAGAGCATGGGACGTTAGTGAACCACTTCCATCAACATACGGTAGTTAATGGATACAGGCTGTTTATTTGATTTATTTAGAGTATATTTAATATTTGGGTTCATGGTAGTGAACTTCAAATAGACTCTTTTGATGACACTGTGTTTCCATGATTTTTTTCATGAACCTACCGACAGATCCAATGCAGAAATCAAAACTGAGTTCTGATGCCAGTTTTTTGTTTGGCTTCAGTCTACCCTGGAGATTGACAATCTTCAAATTATCTGGGAAATGCGGAAGAGAGGTATTTTTTTTTAAAACATGCTGAGACGTTGATGGTTGCATAAAAAAAAAAAAGAATCGGACTTCGATGTTGTTCTATGGAATTCAGTGATATCAGTCCTGCATTTGTTCAAGGCTAATTAGATAACGTTTAGTCATCGTTACAGAATAACCTATGTGGCTTACTGCTATTGTTAAAGCTATCAGAGTCTACATCCTTATCATTCACTACAGCGCTGGGCTACCGAATATTACCGTGACAACTATCAGAGTATCGGCTCTCTACTAGGTCTGTCAGCTGTAATGGCGTCTCTACTGGGTGGCACTTACGATCCAGACACACCAACACCGTGTCTCTTTCCAACTGGGTGACATGGATCGCGTCCACCTGGTTACCACCTGTAGGAAAACACATCAAACACATACACACTAACATCATAGAATAGATAGGCACAGTTTGTTAGATTGAAATGATCAATAATGCTTTTTCTCAATGTGTTATAATTTGTATTATATTGTAATAAAGTATTATAATAAAAGAATATAATATTAATAAATCGTTTTTATTTGTCAACTTTGACTGTCTTTTTGAGAATCCAAGCCACAACGGCTTGCAAGGATTGGTCTCAGTGTATTGCTTTGCAAAAAAAGTGAGTTACCTGATCCCATCTCAGTGAACCAGGAGGAGCACGAGTTGAGGTTGATGGTCTCAAAGCGGACCACCTGGCCCTGCTCAGTGCCCTGGCTGATGGCGACACACACCAGAGGGTACTCCTGCTCCGGGACCACCAGCATCTCAAACACCTTCAGTGGGCTGGGCAGGGGGAAGTCAAAGTGCTGAGGGTGGCAGAAAAAGGAGGGGAGATGCACGTCAGGCATTTGTAGTAGTGGACTCTAGATGCAGAGGTAAACGCTCTACCATAGTATAACGACCCAACAAATTAACCTCTATTTGATTGAAAATGGTTGCGGATTCTGTTGGAACAGTATGCCATGACGGATCTACAGCACAGTGTGTTACTAAAACCTCACCATAAAATACACCTTGAAATGAAATTAACTTGAAAGCTGAAGTTGGTGGCAATTCAGGAATTTAACGTTTCGAGGGGAGTGGGGGAGAGGGACTACTAACCTTGATGAGCATAAATCTCTGCATGGGCTCGTACCACTGCAACAGAACAATCCCAGACTGCAGCGCTCCACATAGGTACTTGTGCCCGGTGTAGGGGTTTCTCACTGTAACCGAAAGACACAGAGGACAAGGTGAACTTGTCGGTATTTCTAGATTAACAAAAAAGGACCCGCTAACAAACAAAGAAAGCAAACAGTTACAGAAGAAACCTTTTTTTCCTGAGAAATGAGATGAGAAATGCATTTCTTGGTAACGCACTCTTCTTAGCAACTGAATCCACAGTTCATTGACACTTCCTAATCAGACTTAAACGGACTACCTAAACTACTTCAATGACCTCTGAAAGAGAAAAGTAAACAGGAGCAGCAGGGAGGGAGATTGCATGACCCCAAACAACTTACCAATGCAGCACTTATGACAGCCCTTTGTGTCTGGGATCTTAGTCGTCAAGGAGAATCTCCTGAAGAGAGAACATAAAATAAAAACAGCTATCAGCTTGTGTCCACAGTCGTTTAGTTACTGCTGATGACCTTTGGGCTCGGGTCAGGGTAATTAAGCCACTGGGTTCTCACCTGGGTAAGATCGAATCAGGGAAGCGGTGGGTCTGGAACTGAGAAGCCAGGCCTGGTTTCTTCAGCTGCTCGAACAGACCAATTAGGTTATGGGAGTACAGTTGGAAGGTTTTTCCTGTGGTGACATGTTAAATATACAGGTTAGTGGGTAAAGAGGATGTTTATTTCATACATTTTCGATCAGAGCAAGGGTTTAAAAATAAATGTAAATGTAAAATGTAAATGTAAAAAAAAAATTATAAATGATTGCATGTCTACCTAGCAACCCCATATCAAGTGTGTATGTATTTATGTAACACATGATCTGATTCAGTGTGTTACATATCCTAATACACTACACTCATGGTCTGATGTGGTTTATGCCTTTAAATTGCAATTTAATTCATGCAGTGCTTCGTATGAGTCACCCAAATGAAAGTGCATTCGACTCCATTTGGCTCATTCTGCAGAGAGCAGCATAATGCCAGTGCTGCAGAGTAAAGCCAGTTTGGACGCTCAGAAAAGTGAAGTGGTGAACAGAGAGGGGTAAAAACGTGGGGGGGGTGACGGGGATCGATGCCTGATTACCTTCTGATGAAGCCGGTTAGTAGGATATCAAATCAAGCCAGACGAGAGAGAGGGATGGATAGGTCGACAGTTGGACAGTGTCCAGGGAAGAAGGAGAAGATAAACAGGAGATTAGCTTGAGAATATTCCGAGGAGCACACAGCAGGACAGTTGAAAGAAGACTGAAATAAAACCAATATAAATCTTATGATCTTGTTATTGCTCTATTGCTAACAATAACAAATGCTCAACTTTAAGAGCACCTTTCAAACGACAGGCTGTTTGAGTCCAATTAAAAGAAATTCACTAAGAGTTAAAAAATAAAACCAGGTCGCAAGGGACCAAAGGAGGCATTTAATTGATTGCCAACTTCAATTCCTTGTCCAAATGCCTCCAAAAGCTAACAGCATCATCCACCTGTGGCTTTCTTCAATAAAGGTGGCCATGAAGAAGACAGAGGCTCTTTTGATACAACAAACAACATCCTTGCTATTTGAAGTATGCAGATACGGTGTGATTGTTTGGGCCTGGGAGCCAGTGGGACCGCACAGGACAATGAAGCAGCAGGTTATTGTGATAGAAGCCAGAAGAGCAAGGGGCGGGGAGAAGGTCTTCCTCATTTACCAGATAACGACATCAAGTTGTTGTTGATTATGTAAAGCCACGTACACTTCCTTGGAAATAGCTGGAAGGGGAATTCAACGAACAAGCAAAGTTAAAATAAAGACATGATGAACAACCCTTTTTTCCCCGCTTCCAATTCTGTTGTGTCACTTAATCTGAGAAGAGAAAGTGTATATCGGTGCTCCTACACTCAGTACTCTACCTGTTCCATTGATGCCTCATGCAGCTCATTCAGGTTCAGAGTGTAGATACCATCCTCTGTCCCGAAAATTAAGTATTGGTCTAAAACACAAGACAAATTAGGTATTATGTCTCAAACAAATCTTAATGAGCACATATGTATGCGTATCGCAAACATATGTATGTATATCATAACCAAGTAACACTCATGTAGACACGTGTGTGTGAGTGTGTGTGTGTGTGTGTGTGTGTGTGTGTGTGTGTGTGTGTGTTGGTGTAATGTAATTTAGTGAATCTGAGGTCTACCTTTGGTATCTGGGTGAATCCACGACGTTGCACAGTGAATTTTCAGAGGGCAGCCATCAAACACTTTTGAAAAACAAGCTCCCATCTGAGAAATAAAAATAAAAATGCACAAGGTGCAAATGAGGGAAAGGAAAATCCACTACTGGATCACAGATGGGACATGCCAATGTTTTTTTTATGCACTTAAGTGACGTTTAAGAAACAGTTCAGAGACACTGTAACGATAGCACTTGATGTAAGCAATTACCAGCAAGTTGGCTTGGAGCTTCATATAAATACAATGAGGGGGTAACACATCATTCGACTTACCAGGACTTTAGGAGTTGGTGGCAGGCCATTAATTGCTGATTTCTGAAGAGACACATTAACAAAAACAGCAGTCAAATAATGCATTATATTGATAGTTTGCTCCACATTGTCATCTGTGACCAACTGACTAAAATATTCAAATCTGGGGGCAAAGAAAAAATAATACATTGCAACTTCAATGACTCTTTCCTAACCCCTTTCAACTGAAAATAAGAACTATGGCTACCTGAAATACATTGTAAACATGTACGCGATAATAAGATGAACCCAAGGTATCATCTTTGAACACTCACAGGAAATTCTTTCTTCTCTTTCATGTGTGATCGGTTGGGTAGCGGCTTGGGACTGTCCCCATTCCCACTGCCATCAGAGTCCTCATGATCTGGAGACACATTCAAACCCAGTAATCAATAAAGACGCCAAAATACTAGTCCAATCCACAAAGACATCAACATGGATCTGTCTTACCTTCACATTTTGATTTACTCAATTTATTGAGAGCTTGGAAAAACAGAAAAGGCGTCGCGTGTTATGTTGATTATTATTATTAATTAAAATATACTGTTTTAAAGAAATAAAAATTGTGGTATCAATTATAGTTTTGATATATTCATTTATAACTAAATAAAGCCATGATATACCAAATAATGTGTGTATCTGTTTAGGCAAACTGACTGATTTCCATCTAAATGGACAATACATGTTATTCTCCCAGAGCTTTCCATTAATGCAGACTACTCAACCAGACCTGTACCTCTCTCTCTCAGTGTGCGTGTGTGTGTGTGTGTGTGTGTGTGTATATATATGTGTATGTGTGTGACTAAGGTATACTTATCACAGCAGACGGTTAAACGAGGACAGAGGTGGCGTCAGGGCTTACCCTGGTCAGAGGCATGAGACAGCAAGCCAGGACTGCTGACGCTGGCAGACAGGAAGTCGGGCGCTGAGGTCTCCGTTTTATTGCCGTGCTCCGGGGTGCTCAGCCTGCGAGGGCCCAGACTGCTAAGGGCCCCGTCCTTAGCGTTGGGGAACCTGCGCACCGTCAGGCAGCGCTCATCGTTAAGGCCCATCTCATCTGAGGAGCTGTTCAATCGTGGCTGAGAGGTTTGACAAAATAAACAAATGATGAGGAAACAATATAGCTAAAAAGGCAGTGGACAGGGAAGATACAGTTCTAGATGGATTGTCAGGCTCTGCGCAGGTTGACTCCAAGGCCTCACCTTTGGCGGAAGAGGAGGAGGAACCACCCCTGGTTTCAGGGTCGACCTAAAAGGGGAAGCAGATCTTTCAGCATCATGCGCTAGCACGTGAAGGACCACGAGGAGTGTGTGAACAAACAAGCACTTACAGCTCCACGTCTTCAAAGGCGTCCTCCAGATGGGCTATGTGACCCCTAGGGCGGGAATGAAAGACATATCGGCCAGGTGCTAAACAGATGTGTTGTCTAGGCAACAGAAGGGGCATGTACGAGCGGAATGTATAAAGAGCCCCTTCCACAGACAGGAGGGTTGGATGGCAACATGATGAGGATGAGGATGTTACCATATCCGTAAATGAGGACTGGGAATGGATCCAAACATATTCACAACTACATTCCTCAACCAGAATATGCAATTATACAGGCATATTTGACGACGGAAAGATAGAGGTGCCTGTGGTGTGGAGACGGACATAACAATTTGCAACTGTCAAGAGTTATCTATTTAGCACTCTGTATATGTAGAACACTACCCAGCAACGGAAACCACCAGATCCAGAGCAAAGCGAAGCGATACTAGGTGCTAATAAAGTTTATTGGACGTTGTCGGTGTGATACCTGGCCCAAACACCTGTCACATATAAAGACCAGTTATAGGTGTGAAACAGAGGCACACATAAAAAGCTCTCAAGGTAACTTTTACGAAAAGCTAGAGGTAAACAGAATAAAATGTGCAAATTCAACAAACAGACGGCTGTCTAAGATACGAACTACTACTCTCAACTGTCAGAAAGGCTCAAAAAGCAATTATCTACTCCACTTCAAAAGGCTGGTTCTACGGTAGAGCTATGTCACGCCACACATGGGCCAATGAACAGGAGGCAAGGGTGGGGGGTCATGGGTGTGGCTGCAGCACACCTCGCTAAACACAAGATGGCAGCGCAGTCCTTTGACTGAGAACCCTGCCACACACACACACACACACACACACACACACACACACACACACACACACACACACACACTAGAGGAGAGGCTATTAGAGGAGGCATGGGTGGATCATGGCATACGACAGGGTACAGCATGTGTTAGTGTTACCGTTGAAACAACTCCTCCTCAACGCTTTTAAGAAGGCTCCTTTAGAGGGACAGAGAGTAGAGCAACAAGAAGACAGACGTAGGAGGAGAAAGAGGATAAGAAACAAAAAAAGCAGAAAAAGGGCACAGTCAAAGCTGACAGACAAGTGAAGACCTTAGTCACTAATCAAACATTCCAAACTGTAGGTGGTGGGCAAGTGGAGTCATGCTTATAGGGTACTATGAATGGAACAGGTTACTCTAAAAACCAGTTAGTCAATTAATCTTTCTAAACACACACACACACACACACACACACACACACACACACAACGTATTTAATGGTACTGCTAAAACCTAACCCTACCTCGTAATGGTTGGAATGCAATTTCTCAAGCTCGAGAGTGTGTGTGTGTGTGTGTGTGTGTGCAGTCTTGTGTGACTAGGGGGTATCTTTTATTTTCCTCCCAATTACATCAAACTGGATTGGTAGACAGACAGCAGCAGCAACAACAACAACAAAAAGCAGTTAGCGTTGGTTCTCCATGGCCAGGGTTACGTGGCTTACCTGGTGGTGATGCCTCCCTCGGCAAAGGGGCTCCAGGGAGAGTGGAAGTCATTATCTTTACTAACATCCTGTGGAACATCATAAAATAATGTTAAGTCCAAAATTATATCAAAAAGCAACAATGTCTTTCATTTCACCTCCTTATTAACATTTTCTACTGTATACAAACATATAATTGCATTGTAAAAATGTTGTACAGGACATTGAAGTATGTACCAAGAAAGATATATAAATATGAATTATTTTTACAGTAATAATAATCACCATTTCAGAATGAGCCTCTGTTTCCTTTCTGAGAGGTGGTTCAAACTGAAGCTTGTCAACTGTAAATATAAAGATTAACGTTAGGTCAAACAAAAACGTTACACACTTTAGTCACTAGAGGGCACCTAAAGCAAACGCTTGCCTTCTATGCATCCTTTTGCCTCAAAACACGTAGGCCATGATTTGGCTTGGGTAAGGACTGGTTTTATATCAAGATCATGTGATTCCTATAAGTACAATTATCTCAAAGTTATTCATGGTCAAAACAGTCAACTGGATTCACTCAAGCTTCTACCGTTGAACACATAAGAACGCGTATTAATACAATTTATAAACATTGTCAGAGTTAGGCTTGAAGCCTGTGGATGAGTTGGCTAGCAAGACAAAAAATACTGTTCACACTAACAAAAAGCAGCAGCTGCCTTTTCTGGAGAACCTTAGTAAGATGACAGCAAAGAGAAATACAGAATGGAACAAAAAGGTTCCTCGGAATTTACATTAGACTTGGGCCCTGTCGTCCAGCCTGTGGATCTAAGACCAACATGGACTGACTGACTCAGTGTCCAGTGTCAACATGACTTCACTGTCACACGCTTCATTTGGACTGATAAAGGCAAAAGACACCTGCCAATACACCCTGCCTCGCCGCCGGCTTTCTGTGTTTCATTAACTAAGTTCATCATGTTTTCATGGGACAGAAACCTACTCCTGTCACAAACCATTAACAGAGAACGAAATAATTTTAGATGTGGGGAATCCTTTTAGAAGGGGGAATGCTGAAGTCCAGTTGAGAACTGGGATTATTTCGATGTACACTAATGATCTACACACAAACACACATTTCTGAAATTAAGGTTGAAAAATTGAAAAGGCCAAAGGGTTAGGTTCCTTTAAAATGATGACGGAATGAAGACATCAAAGAATGACTAGGGATGACATTCCAAGCGTTCTTTTCTTAGCTTCCATGTAACGCAGATAAATATCTTTTCTGACAGGAAACTGAGTTGTCTGTAAAACCGGTTTAGCAGCCAGCTGACGCCAAAGCAGAACACTCATCGTCATTTGACGATAAATCGACACCTTGTCACCACACTTACCATGTCGTGACTATTACCATGTCCTATTACTAATGCAACCCTCTCTTGCATGGAAAATGAAGATGGAGACACTGATGCAAACACTAACTCACTACTCTGCCACTGACCTGGGTCCCCCCTGTCCTCAGAGAAGCTAGGCCTGTGGTTAGGACTCGGCTCATTCCTTCCTTTCCCATTCGCTTTATGTCGGAGGGGAAAATCAGACAAGATCATGAGAGGCAATAATGTTATTAAACAGGACACATGCTGTTCCACTAAGGCAGAGACAAACGTATCCAGACAGACAGGCACAGTCTAAGGAATCTAGTACTAAAGCACTTCAACTACATCACAAAAATCAATGCTGCCTGGGGACAACACAAACAACAGAAAAGCAACACTTGTAACACGAACACACAACATACGCCGTGCATGTAGAAAATGCTATCAATCTGTTATTACACTATTTAATAAGTGTACAAAACACTAACCCCATTTACTGAGAACACATAAAATAAGGTTATTTCTAAAATAAATATTGTAGAATCTTTGATCTTGCCCTACATTTTAAAGATGGAAATTACGAGGAGAAGGAAACTTGGACATTATGCTGCAACACCATTTTATATCACAGTATCTAGTAAACATGATGACATTAGTCAGATTGGATGCCCTACTTCAAGACACAAGACAGTGTCTTATATGGATCTAGAAGCCACTTTCTACATTGGTTATTTATCATGTACACTGGGTTTGGGAACAGTGCCAGCCCTGCAGGATTGGAAGGACGGCCCACATTGGAGGAAAGCCACAGTATTATTGACACCCAAACAGTCTAATGAAGCGGCAGGTCTATTGGCTGAGGTTTATCCCGATTGGTGTAGGAGAGCTAGGTGGGCGGGAGGGAAGCACTGGGGGGGGGGGGTGTTGGCCTGTTGATAGTCGGGAAGAATGAGACTGGTTTGTTGACTTACAGTTGATCTCAGAGCGAGTCCTCTCGGCTCTAGAATTCTTGTTGGTGGAACGGATGGTGTGTCTGACTTCGGGTAGAGGCTGAGAAAGGACATTTAAAAAGAAAAAACAAAGATAACACCATGAGAGAAAGATATCACATGACATGGACGTAGTGAGTTGTTAAGCGTAAGTCATACTAGGCAGTTATCACTAGATTTCTATTGTTTCACATAAGTAATTTCTCAGAGAGACCACAGTTTCTCTTCTTAAAACCACTTTGTATTCTGTGTCTCAATCTTGGAGCATTCACATTCACATTATTTGGACCCCGGTAGTCATTCTTACTAGGGAAACAAGTTGGTGTTGCTTTCAGTCGAATGAATTCCCTTTCTTTTTTTTTTTTTTTCATTCATGGTGACCGAGTAGAAAGAGCCACTTCTATCTGGCATCGGGGCAGAGCAACACAATGGGCTTTTAAAGGCGTTGGTACCACCTCTTTGGCTGACACACAAATGACATGCTGATTCCAACCAGAATAATAATGTACCACAGTGACAGAGAAAGACAGTTGAAAGAGAGAAGGACAGAGCGAGACAGAGTTCAGAAACAGAGTATAAAGAGAGAGAGAGAATAAAGAGAGCGAGAAAGGAGGACGAAAGCGAAAGAATATTAATCGTAACTAACCCTCTAGAAGAGGAATTCTCCCTATACACTTTTAAGGAATTGGGGCTTATTTCATAAAACACTTGATTATAGGAGGCATAAATGATTTATCAATATATATATTTTTTATTATGTTATCTTTATTTTGGTTGTAGCGCTTTGAGTTTGTTCCTACAATGTAAAGCGCACTACAAATAAAATGTGTTGTTATCATGATTATAACCGCAGGGGATAGAGAGGGATAGAGAGAGAGAGAGAGAGAGAGAGAGAGAGAGAGAGAGAGAGAGAGAGAGAGAGAGAGAGAGAGAGAGAGAGAGAGAGAGAGAGAGAGACGTACATCCAGGTCATCGTCGTCCACCTCGCTGAAGTGTTGGTGGTTGTCCGGGTTGTTCATCTTGTCCAGGAGCTCCACCGCTAGCCTCCTGGTCAAACCCGTCTGGGCCACGTACATGTGCTGCAGCCCAAACACAGCAAGATTACAGAGCACTCGTGACTTCATTCAGCATTTCAAACATATCAAAATATGAAAACGTTAAATGACACAAGCTCCACTGTAAATTGACATTTAATTAAAGATATACAGTGAATCTTCTTGCCATTCTCTTCTGATTACATCCCATTCATTCAATAGAGCTCAGGGAAACTATTGAAAATCATAACAGTAATTAAAAAGAATAATCTAAATAAATACAGTGTTAATCCTTAATGTAGGGCTAAACCATTCAGTAGACATACAAATGGAGAATTAAACCATTGCCTTTTAAGTACTTATATAATCCCGTTTCTGCAGATGGAAACGAAAAGTGTTTTACCGATAAGAGCTTTTCTGCAGTAGGTCTCTTCTTTGGATTCTTTGTGAGTGAGACTTTAACAAAGTTGTGGAACGCTGCAGTCCTGGAGAGGGGGAGTAAGTATTCCTTAGTTACTACATAGAGTAAGGTAATAAAGTAATGTTCGATAGGATACCTTTTAAAAGTGAACTTGAAACGGGTATACATGGATAGGTGGTGGTCGAGTGGGTAGGACTGCTACCCACCTGTAATCCCACCTGGGAACACCACCACAAGTGTGCCCTTGAGCAAGGCACATAAACCTTAAGTTGCTCCAGGGGGACTGTCCCTGTAATCTCATTGTAAGTTGCTTTAGATAAAAGCGTTTACCAGATGACAAAAATGTAAATGTAATTAATAGAACACTCACCATTTTGTTTTGTCTTTTAGTTTAGGAGGCTGAAAACTGCTCTTTGACATGAGAAACAAGGCCCTGCAAAAAAAAAAAAAACAGTCCACCATAAAAAAAAAAAAAATTGCAACCCAGGACCTTATCAGAATGCAGAACAGCCGCCCAGTTTAAACTAAACATACATTTGATTAACACGCTACCCAATCCCAATCCCAAAGCAATCAAAAAGATCAGATAAAACAGAGCTCAAGCACAAAAGCAGGAAGTGAGGTCGAGGTGTCAGAGGAAGCACGTCTAGATGATGACTGAGGAAGTGGACGAGTCCAGTACCTCATCGGGTGAAGGTCGAACATGGGGGGCTGCAGCTCGGCCAGCTCTATGGCGGTGATGCCCACGGCCCAGATGTCACACAGCTGGTTGTAGCCTCCGTTCTTCTCCACTGCTGCGACCTCTGGAGCCATCCTGCACAAATACAGACGGGTCAATCATCGAATGACTTGATCACTCATTTAATGCACCATATCAAATGTTTTGGAAATGTCTTAATTTCATCACTAACACTACTGTGTTTTTTTCAATTTTAAAAATGAAGGGTCAAGTGTATGAAAGCAAAATATTGACTTATAGAACCCTTTAAAAGCTACCAGCTTTAAAAGGCAGTTCTTAGAAAGGGTGAAAGTAAGACTCACCAATATGGTGTTCCTATGAAGGACTTCCTTTTGGCAATGGTGGCGGTTATTTTGGCTGCCACCCCAAAGTCGGCTGGAATAAAGAGTGACGGACAGGTCTTTTCAGATTAGGTAACACCCAGGGAGCAATGCCACAGGCCTGGCTTGACTGAACTACAGACTTTGGAAGCACCTTACCTAACTTCACATCCCCGTTGACTGTTAAAAGGATGTTGGCCCCCTGCAAAAGAACACCCAGGCATTATGGTTAGACTAAACGCCATATGAAGGTGCTATTTTCAATGGCAACCTTTCTGTTTAGCACATTGCGGTTCTTTGTTTAATAAATGATAAGGGCAGAACATTCCACTTCACAAACCCAGGCAAAGAGAACAAAGCATTATGAACATTAATGTTATTACAAAATTAAGGAACCTTCATGTTTTATAGCACTTTTTTTCAAAACAAAATCTAAAAAGAGCTCATGCCATGGTACACACTACACTCTGCAGTAAAAGGGCACTTATTTTTTAGGTATTGCAACTGTTACACCATCCTGACAGTATTGAGACTAACGGTTTAAAACAGACCAACCAGAACAGAACAACAACCTATGCTCTGCCACGCTAAAATGCCAGACAGCCAAAGACTGAAAAACAAGAGCGAAAAAAAGATGTGCGCAGTGTGATTTTCAAGCACGAGAGAAAAAGGGCAAAGTAAGAAAGAGAGAGAACAAGACAGACAGAGAGAGAGACTCGCGTGTTGAGACACAGCGAGACAATACATTTGATTAGCGAGAGGGAGGGAGAGCGACAGCAGAGGAAAAAGGAAGTGGTCTCTGTCTGTGTGTAGCCAGGCAGAGAAAGGCCCAGCCCTGACCCACTGTGATAACACTCTCCTCCCCCGCCGCCACTGCCACCAAAAGAGGAGGAGGGGGAGAACACGGCAGCACAGCGCGACCGGGCCAAGCATCCACAGGGTTCAGGCCCAAACACCCCATGGGGCCATAAAGCTGTCCGTCACACGCATCCGTGTGCACACAGTCCCAGTAATCACTCTTCGTTTCCTGTGACTTTCATTCACACCTCGGTCGCTGCAGTGCGTCATTGTCAACCACCACGGCCGTGGTCAACGTTCGAAGCTTACGGGGTAAACAAGTTGGTGAAGTCAGGCTTATAGTAGCAGTTAAGGTGAAAGAAGTTTCCAAACGTGGGTACCTTGATGTCACGGTGCATTTTCCCCTTGCTGTGCAGGTATCCCAAACCCTGTAAAAGTTAGGATATTTCTTTGTGAAAGGAAGTCCAAAAGTTCTTACTCGGAACGCCTCTTTAATTGTTACTGTCGCAGCACTGTCTTAAAATAGGTGTGATTACCTGTATGGTTTCTCTGCTGACATAGGCGATCTGGAACTCCGAGAGAGGGCCCGTCACTGTGACACACACACACACACACACACACACACACACACACACACACACACACACACACACACAGGGAAGATCATTTCAAAACGACAAGAAACCGAAATGTATTACCACAATAACTGATAACTTGGAACTGATAACATAACAAAGCAGTTCACCATGATAAATATCTTGTAGAGATCCTCCGCCGCAGTACTCCATACATATCCATAGCTTCTCTCGACTGATGAAAAGACAAAGGCGGAAGAGTTAAAGCTCTTGTATACTTGTTAACTTCAAATCAAAGCGCTGCAAGTGAATGCCTTTAATAATAGGTCTAAACGTCATGAAAAAATGGCATCATTAGTGTATGACACATTGCCTTGGATTGTGCAAACTAGATGTCTGAAGTCGTTGTTGCTGTTGTGTCGTTACGGTAGCTACAGTAAACAGAAGGGCTCCGAGCGGTTTAGACTGAACGGCGTGGGCACACAGACGAGCCCTGCCAGATGCCATAAGACATCCATCGGACCTGACTAAGTGCCTTGTAAAACACATCAGAGGCTCCTGTTCTCGTTAAACCTGCTGGAGGTCCTAGACAAGAGGCTGGCGGGAAGGGCTGAGCTTCCTCCCAGATATCAGCCACTAAACACGGGCCTCCGCTAAAACACAAAGCGTGCCATCCTGACCATGCCCAGTCAGCGCCTCCATGCCAAGTTCAACAGCTTGAGTCACCCTCGTTAAGACAGGTGTGGCTAACCTATGGAGAGAGTGGCGGGAGGGTTTGGTGGGTTTTCTTCTGTGTTTTTTGGGGTCGCCACAGATGTAAAATGCATCGAGGTCTATAAAATAAAAAAGCCCTCCACAGTTTATCACCGTAACCCAGAGACTTTCCACCCTTATAAAAATATAATATATAATATGATTATATTATAATTATATATATACACATATATGTACTATAATTATTATAAATTATTGGTTTTACTTTATTGGTCTATCATTATCAAGCAATAACGTGATACTGACACGATAGCTATAATGTATGGGCACGAATATATAATAAGACTTTTGCACATTTTGCTTTACCCTTAAGTTTGCTTTCTGGAAATATCCGATATCAACACGGTCACAAAGTGCTGGTATTCAGAGTTGGCTCTTACCAGAGGTAGCTTCCAAAGTAGGCCACAATGTTGTGGTGCATGCATTCCTTCACCATGAAGATTTCCTGTTGTATGATGGAAAAGTCATCCCCTGGAAGCAGAGAGAGAATTCACAGACACTTAAATTCATTTCAGCAGAGAGAGGGATTGCTGCGTTTCAAGACTGAAGATATTTTGAAGGGAACGGAGAACGCAAAGTGTTTTTCTAAAAACAAACTATTCCCCTTTGCTTTGCCAAGCTTAAAACCACAGATCAGAGCAAGCACCCCAGCCTTTCAACCTGACCATGTGAATCCCTTCTGCCAACAGTGCATTTAATGGGGCGTAATATATTATATCGCTATCGACAAACAGAACAACGTGTACCAAAGTTTATATCTGGGATAGCTACGTTTTGGAATTTTAGTCGAGCCAGCACTTCGAGACATCCTATCGGTAGGAAGCTAGAAGACAAAAATATGCACGGACCATCTGCTCCCAATTCCACCGCACGACTTATGCGCCTGGAAAACATTAACACATGAGGGTGAGATTAATCAGAAGCTGCCTGCTCTTTTTTGGGAGCCCAGCCCAGTTTGCCATGAATGGTGTTCGTGAGCTGGATTTTGAAACAAGCTCATTTCTCGAGTCCTCCCAAGTAAACACATTTCTCTACCAAATAACAACAATAGATGTGCACAGCCACCTACTCGCTGTACCAGGCCGCTTCAAATAAAGTGGCACCCTCCAGGAAGCTTAATCAAGCACACACAGAAACAACAAAGCCCCATTCTTTCACATTCAAACCCGAAGGACAACAGGTCAATTGGCCTCAGTGCCAACTTACAGTTCAGTTCAAAACATGGAGCTATTGTTTCTTGAACTCGGACTGTGTTGAATGAGGAAATCTCTGTCTCTCTCTCAAGGAGACTTGGGTATGTCTGGAGGTCAACAGGTCAAGGTTTCTAAACTGAGCGTCTGGGGACAGTCTGCTCAAAAACCACAGAGCATCAAGCACAGTGTGAGTGACTCTTGACAATTCCATGAGGCCCACATTCAAGCTCATCAAGCCGTCCACAATAAGCAACGAAGCCGTGGTAGGTTGACAAGGCATGACTTAATCTACAGTACCGCATAACAACTAGAGCCTGACTGATTTACAGATCTAGAATGTTTGAAAATGTTTTCCATTTTTTTATACAATGGAGCCCTAGCCAGGAGGAAAACATCAGTATAAAACATTAAAACAGACGTAAAACAATACAATAAAACAATAAAACTATATAACTTCGTCTATATCAATATTGGAACTTCTTTACCCCCTTCTATCGAACTCGGCCAAAAACATGCAGTACCCGTTGGGCTCTAACAACAACAACAGTTTGTGTTCTCTGACTGGGCTAATACAAAGTCAATGTGTTTAGGTGAACTGTAAGCTAAGAGTAGAAAGTACAGTGAAGAGAAATGGGCATTAATGTCGGAGCTGAAAATAGCTCTCTAGAATCACCTGGCAAACCCCTAGGCTTGAAATCCTCTTAATGTGACTACTCTCATCTCCGCAGAACACCAAGCAACCCTAAGCCCTTGTTGTCTAGTCTTTTCCACGACCTGAAGTTCCGTAGTGTGGCCAACCTATCCTCTTAAAGCTAAGCTACTTCATTGGAAAACTCTTACTTTGCTGTGCTTTACAAGACCTATTAATCAAAGAATATGTTACCGAACAACTTGCCTGTTGTTGGAGTCAGTGTCAAGACAAAAAGGTATCCTAGCTACTGCCCAAAACATCATTTGTAAATATTGACTAAATACATACAGCAGTGCACAGTTAAGAAGAACCAGAACAATGTTTCTGACTTGGCGTTACCATCCATTTAATTTCACAGCAGAATATTTGACAGTTAAGTTGGTTTTGCTATTTTCTGTTGTTGCAATAGATATGATCGATTGACTGTGTCACTGCATAAACTTGACCTGTGCTAAATCGGTCATGGAGCCACAAAAATGTGAGCGAGACCAATTTTTCACCATGCTCTACCGAGACACCCTGATAAAACATAGCCCCTTCCAATCGACTTCTGGCAAGACGATGAGGCCCAGGAGTCTATCCAACCACTTCCTCTGTGACCGAACACTTCCCTCCACGCTACCAACACCATCTCTGCTCACAATCTGACTTCAACCACAGGCTTAGACTGTGAGGTTCCATAATGCACGCAGTTTGAGTTTTAACTCACACTAAGGCACAAACAGAGGTAGTATTTAACATGCCTAAGGTAAACATTGACAGTGCAAAACATTCCTAACTTAATTTAAGACCACACACTATTAAGGATGTTCTAATAAAAGCTCACTTTCGCTTTAGAGTGGACAACACCGGATAGTCTATTTAGTGCAGACAAGTGTTTCCTAACTTTGTCCTGTGAGCCATTGAACCTAGGCAGCCTGCCTGCCAAACCACCCCAAACTCCTCCGAATCTCTTTCTCTTCTCTATCCCTCCTTCTTTCCCTCCTACCCCCTCCATCTCCTCATGCCATCATCACCCCTACTGGTCCAACCTGTTTAGACTCACAGGGCTGCTCAGCTACTGAGAGAGATGTTTACCTGCTACTCTCCAAGGACACGAGAAACAAGTCTGAGAAAAAAAAATAAAAAAAAGAGTCCTGTTTAAACAGGATGTTCGGGGTCTGAAGAGAACGCTGCCTGAGGTACATCAGACCACTCTCTATGTCTCTAAATAAAACCCACTTACTTATAGCATAGTGCACACACCCCCCGACCCACCCACCCACCCACCCACCCACCCACAGTATTCTAATCCCCTCTTGTTGTCATACGACAGAGAAATACATCCTACTTAAAGATGGCTGGTGGATAAGAAAGCAGGATTTCGTTTTTTTTATCTGCTTATTTGACGCAAATTACTTAGAGGGTATGACACCATACACGTATTGAATGTAAACTGGACTAACAGGAGAGCCAGCTATAATAGGCTACAGTTCAAACATTTGCACACCCACAACCAACATTATTATAATGAAAGGGAAATCAGAAGGAACCGGGCTGGAATAGCTGTGAATCTGTGTGGGCTGCTTGGGGTGCAAAGCCATCTAGTAATCTCTCTAATCTGGATGACAACAACTCTGTCACTGGGTCAAATGAAAAGGCTAGACTAGACCCGCCCCACCACCGCCCCCCAACAAACCAGTCATGACCGTCCTCCTGCCCGCCTGTAACCTCTATTTTAGAGACGCATACCTGTCAAATGATCTTTGAAGAAGGTACAGTGAAAGATAGAATACTTTTTTTTTTTTTAAAGGTCTAGTGTGTATTTTCTCTAATTGCACATGACTGGTGTTAGAAACAGAACTACAGCAGATCCAACTCACCGGGTTCCAACTTTATTATCTTCACGGCAGCCAACTCTCCTGTTTGTATGTTCCGGGCCTGCAACACACACACACAGAAAAATATTTAAAAAAAAACGGTTCTTAGATATTTTTCTAAAATGGCCTAGCCGGTAATCAACTGCTGATTGACAGCATGCTGACTAAAATGGTGTGATGATGTAGTAAAAACAGTGAGCAAAAAGAAATCCTCCATTTGGGCTGTATGCAAGGGGCAACATATTTAATAACTATGTGAAAGGCAGACTGTTGTTAGATAAGACTGAAAATGTTAAGGCAAGATTCTCAAATGGTGACATTCCTAGTTATTATATCTGAGTAATAAATACACGAGCTACTATTAGAACTGGACGTTCCACATTATCTTGTCCATATTTCGTTCATGATATGACTACTCAACCCAAATCCATAGTAAATGTTGCTTTAGTGCTCATCTTGTATAATGGCATAATGTATATTATAACACGGTGTCAGGGGTCATATTTAGTTCATGAGAAAAGTATGATGTATTCCAGCCCAAATCCAGCTCTGGGTGGTAGCTTTCCTCCTAAGGCCAATGGGAGTGCACTGACTGTATGGGCAGGAGACTAGGTCTAAATCACCCATGCGCCATAAAGTTTGTGATGAGTCTGCCTCTTGAGAAAGAGAATGTGTTGGTGATGACTCAGACAATAGGAATCTCACACAACTGTTTTGAGGGAGAGCGGTTCAGTCACTAATATGAAGCAAATATAAACACAACAAACCTCTCTCAGCACTTCTGATCAAGTAGCCATATTAGTTATGTAACCTGTCAAGTTGAGACAAGTCGTTGGAAATAACTGTAACAGATCTACTAAATAAAAACCCAAATTTGGTGCTCACAATGAAGACAAGGACTAGCTTGACCACTGACACTCCAATAAAAGAGAAGTTAAACTGACTAGTATGCAACCTCCTACAATAAGGTCTGGAGTAGAAGGAATCCTCAATAGAATGGAAGTCGGTGGTAGGAGTATTCCTAGTCCTGCAGCCTACCCCACACACTCAGAGAGAACAAGTTTAAACACAAGATCAAAACACTACTGTAGGGTGGAGAGAACAGGTGTGCCGGGCCACCTATATAGGTGGCTTAACTGATTTCTGCAAATATGTGAAATATTATGCAACACATCATTTACACAGATACGGGCGATACTATTTAAAAAATGTAGCTTACATCAAGGCATTATATTATGAATTAAACAGACTAAAATCGATGATGCTTGGCTTAACTCATAGTAGTGAAGAGTTGGATACAAGTCTGATTGTAAAGCTAAAATGTATACGTGACCGAAAATCAAAAGGACGGCTTTCTAAATGGTAAGTAATTTGGCTATCAGTGGACCTAAAGAACACAGCCTTGCTGAACATATGTTTAGACAGCGGCCTGGTTGTAAAGTCATTCCGCTTGCAGCGCAGGCCCTGAGAGCGGTGTGAGCTCTAGGAGGACGCCAGGCCCTGCATTCCACCAGTAGGCTGTGTCTGGAGAGGCCGGCCGCTTAGGGATCGCTTCGTGAGGCGACAGGCATGACAGCTTCCCAGAACTGGGATTTATCGCTCCAACATCAAATTGGTTGTCTAGTCATCCGGGGCCGACGGATAAAGAACCAAGTTATCTCCAACCATAACAGTTTTATGATCTGCCTGACATATAGGGACTAAATTAATATATAACTCCCTGTTTATTTAATCCCTTTCCTAACTAGGCAACTGAATTCAATGTCAAAGTAAAGGAATCAAATCCTTACAGCAGTAAGCAGAGCTCTCACGTTGTTAATTAAAAATAGACAATGGTAAGTGTATTTAAAGACTGCTAGTACAGTTCACTGCTAAAACAAAAGCGTTCACCAATATGATAATATTAACAAACCACTATAATGAAAGGATAATAATTTGCTTATCCTCAGCTAAAGAGCGCTATGGTAATCTTATTCATAAAAGCATACATGATTGTAATGTTTGCTTAAACTAACATTAATAAGACGGCATTTAACAAAACCTAATTCTGATATCCAATACCTTTGATATGAACCAGGCCAATGCGTCTGTGGATTAACTCTGCAATTGGGTTGCACGCAAACACCAGAAAGCAGGCAGCCAGGCACCATATGTTTGTCATACATAACAAATTGACCTAGTTGGTCAATGAATTAAATAATACGACTCCTATTATAGGAGTCTTCAGATGTCACTGGATGTCAGTGGCCCACTGATGATCTGCACATGGGTCCCGAAAGTCACCACAACCTCAATGCTGCGCTCAAATAGAGAGACCTGTTCTACCTCTATGGCATTGCCTGTGCTGTCAGCTGGTATCTAGAACAATATACCTTGTAGACGTCTCCATAGGTGCCACTTCCCACTCTCTGAATAAGCTCGAAATCCTGCTGAGGGTTTCTCCTCTGAATTTCAGCACTTGGACGAGGATAGATATCCATGACAGCTAAATATATAGCCTCCTTCAACACTAGTTGTTCTTTACATCTAGCTTATAAAAAAAAGTAGCAAAGTGGTTGATGTGACAGCTGGAAGTTGTGGTTGTGTGCTTGTTGCACAGGCACTCCGCCTGTCCAGTGTTTAATTTCCTGTTGGGTGAGAGACAGAAAAACGATTGAGTAAACCTGACAGATACAAATTTAAATTAAATCATAGGACACTCAAGATTACTAGATCATTCATATATGCTACTACTGGACACAAACAATACTAAACGTCTTCTTGTGCTTTAGATTCTCATCGAAACGTAACGTTAATGACGTTCTTAAACAGGGTCTTACAAAGAATGGCAAATGTATTCTCTTGATCCTAAATATTGTGATCATAAGCAATCGTCCGCCTCAGTCTCACTTAATTGGTTAACACGCGTAAGAACTGTCGGGGACCATTAGTCCCTGGACGAAAAAGTTTTAAGTTTATAGCTACATCTATTTCAAAAATAGACTGTGCCTGTTCGCATAGCCTCTTGCGTTTGCAAGCTAGCTAACTATTAAGCTTTGCTGGTGTTTGAGTTAAGTGTTAGCTAGCTAGCTAACGTTAGCTGCCCAACTATCAAAGTTGAAGTGAACCTTACCTCCCAGTGCACTATACATGATGGATCCGCTACGTGTGCATGACATACCGAAATGAAACCTTTAACTATATTATGGCGTCGAATAATTATCCAAAACAATAGTAATTCTTTATTCTCGAGAAAAGTGTAAACTTCTGTCGGCTGCTGCTCAGTGCTCACTCGCTCTCCCCCTACTACGGCGGCAGACGATGTAGCTAGCTAATAGAGCTCTTTCCCTTGTAGATTTCCAGTATCACGCTGGACGTTGTCGTTGGCATGTCATTTCCTCCTCAGTCCTGTTGTCAATGTTGTGTCAACAGTGACAGTTTCAATTGAACTTTGGATTGGATTCCCCATCTCTCAGCCATATGTTCTGCGATAACAAAACGTATAGGTCTTAGATAAGCTGAAAATATATTTTGAGTATTTTTTCAATAAAACACAAAGAAATAAAGTGTTCCAGTGCCAGTACAATGCAGAAGTATCTAACACATTTTTTAAGCCTTTCCCCCATCTAGTGTTTGAAATACGTATTACTAACTAGGGAAGTGGTTTTGTCCTGTGTTTTAGTTTTCAACTTAAACTAAAAACTGTTAAAACACTTTCGCCTTGCAAGTAGAACGTTATTGTAACCATCAACCAGCACACACCCGAGGACATGCAGATACAAGAGGATACCGCTGTTCGCAGCCTCGCACTCATTTTACGAAGTGTGAATGCGCAAGGAAAACAACAATAACGTCCCCTGGCGGCACATACAAATCCTACAGGACGCTTGAAAAAAGGCTCTATCATCCTCTCCTTTGATAGGAGCATCCTTTTGGTGTCGATAGAATATATCCTCCCTGTCCCGATGCCTGTGACTGCTGGTCATTGATTAGCAATATACACAGGAGGACGGAATCATGGCGAAAACCCGTAACAGTAACAGAGACAGCTGGGGTGAGTGTTTTGGTATTTGACGCCCACCAGGGTTTTTATTTCAGATAAAGCGTATAATGCAGCTAATCATTTGTATATTATATGCCAATCATCATGATGAAGCAATCTTTATTGCATACAATTACACACAATTTACCAAGTATACTACCTTTTTGGATACAAAAAAAATACATGTGAATCCCGTTTCCTTTAGGCCAGTACTGTAGCCAAGGCTATTCAGCAGTAGCATAGCTAACCCACATACACATACATAGCATTTGAAGAGTCATACCATTTGAAATGATGTAACAAAACAACATGACAAACGGCTGCGGATTAAAAAAAACTTAAATAGATCAAAACATGATAAAACATTAAATAGATCATCTATTCTAATTAATCCGATTCACCTTGCTCATAATCCCCATATTCAGTATTATTTTCATAATTAGAATTAACACCGCTATCATAATAATTATGATGAGCAGTAACAGCACAAAATGTGTCAGCCATGGAATGTTATTGAATAGCTAATACAAAAGAAAAAGGAACATACATGCTGGGAAGGAAACGCTCGTTATCAAAGAGAGTTTAGCTGGGTTGACCCACTTACACCAGCCCATCACGGTCCAGTGATGTAAATCTGATGCCTGAAGTTTTTCTGAAGCAATACAACTGCAGCTTAAATGTTTGACTTCAAGATGAGCAGCATTAGATCATGGTTAGGGATATGCTTGGTCCTATCTGATGACTCAAATCTAACTGGCAGTCTGCTATAACTAAAATGAAACATGTGATGATTCGTTTTAAAATTATTCAAATTTTAACCACTGGATCCAGCATTACTATTTATGTCTGCCTTCTAAAATGTTACAGGACAATTCTTTGTTGTGGCCTTAAGCATACTGCTTTAAAGAAAGTGAAAAAGTAAGATATCACTCAAAATTAAAATTGGTCAACTTTGGTAGGTCTAGTAGGATTATTTGGGTTATATGCTAAATAGAAATCAGAGATGGACAGAGCCACTTTCTGGAAACCTCTTACAAATCCTGGTCCCATTGGATATTAGCCAAATCATGTTAAACTAAGATCTATTGATTTGAAATTGCTACTGGATAGATAATTAGGGCTGAATATAACTATTTTGCTCTCTAGTGGGTGGATTTCGTTTGCCCTTTAAAGAGCTATAGCTCTATACCTTTATTTACACTGGAATTAAGTTTTAAGTAGAACCAAACATGGGCCTACCATTTTGGCTAAAATATTCAGTCCTGAAAAAATGACTTATGTAATGTCTTGAAAATGCAAAGATGATCTCTCTCTTTTGTGTATTTGTAATACCTTGAACTTTTTGTGTACTGTGTTTAGGGTCCCTAAGTGACAAAAATGTTTATGACTGGAGCTCGGAGGAGGAGGAACCTGATGGCCGGGCGCGGCCCATCCAGGTGCTGATCGTCAAGGACGACCACACCTTTGAGCTTGACGAGGCAGCGTTGAGCCGCATCCTCCTGGCAAAGGAGGTACAGGACCGAGAGGTGGTTGCCATATCGGTGGCGGGAGCCTTTCGAAAGGGCAAGTCCTTCCTCATGGATTTCATGCTGCGCTACATGTACAGCCAGGTGTGTCTGTGTACCTTCTGCTTACCATTAAGCTTTAGAGTCATGACATCAGTGTTAACCTGCTCAATGTTTAACAAAGTGTGTCTGAATTGTATTTGTAAAATAACTGGGATGATTGTTCTTCAAATCTTTAAATGCTGTTAATATTCCGATTGAATCTACATAAAACACGTTGAGGCTTATTTATTCGCAAATCAAAGTTCGTTTTTATTCACCCATATCTGTTCGGCTTTTACATGCTGTCCTGTGTGATTGGATGTGTTCAGGCATCTGAGGCGTGGCTGGGGGAGGCAGAGGAGCCACTGACTGGTTTTTCCTGGAGAGGAGGCTCAGAGAGGGAGACCACAGGCATACAGATTTGGAGCGAGGTCTTCCTAGTGGATAAACCTGATGGGCGAAAGGTGGGGTCTCAGCATGGGTATTATAAATATTTATAGTATATTGATCTGGTGCAGGTGCAAACCTTCTGATACATTTTTCGCCCCACACAAGGCATAATAATGGAAGGTGAAGATGACCAAAGATAGGCTAAATGAACTGAAGTTTGGTCGCTTATTATTCCGCAGGTGGCCGTGCTGCTGATGGACACTCAGGGTACCTTTGACAGCCAATCAACCCTGAGGGATTCCGCCACTGTCTTTGCACTAAGCACCATGATCAGTTCCATGCAGGTACGCAATGACTTTGCCCTCGTCTTTACCTGATTTTTCTCAATCATAACAAATACGAAAAGACGATGAAAACGAATATGGATTTGTTTAGACCTATAGTGTTATGTTCTTTATACATTTCTGACAGTGGCATTTTGTGACCAGCCAATAGGCAGTGAGATACAAGTACACACGTTTTATATACATGAAATGTTGGGAGAAGTGCAGAGACAGATACAAAAAACTTGGATATGGTGCTTGCTTATCTTTATGGAAACCTGAAAATGTGCTTACCTGATGTTTGTGTTGCAAATTGTTTCTACTTCTGTCCTAGGTGTACAACATATCTCAGAATGTGCAGGAAGATGACCTTCAACACTTGCAGGTATATCCTTACTGGGGTCTCAGATGATCACAGGATTAGTCTCATAATCCACTAGCCTTTTTGGGATTTTAATTAATGTAAAAAATTATAGGAATAATCTGAGATCTTATTTCACCATATTAGCTCTTCACTGAATACGGCAGACTAGCCATGGAAGAGACTTTCCTTAAACCATTCCAGGTGAGTAATTTCCCTGTTTTTTACTTTTTAAATGAAACTTGAGGCATATGGTAAGTTTAAAACAATGTGTTTTCAGTCCATGATTTTCCTCGTTCGAGACTGGAGCTTTCCATACGAGTTTCCCTACGGACAGGAGGGTGGAATGCAGTTCCTGGAGAAGAGGCTTAAGGTCAGATATCACTGATATTACTTACAGTATTTGAGTTATTACAACAGCGTGCCTATAAACAAAAATACATTATATGTAAATTAAACGGACAATGAAAGTATTCCTAAAAGCGTAATCAAAACATGGTAAAGTGAGAGATTTTTTTTCTAAAGTGTGCTTAATTAGTTTTCTCTGTGGTGCAGATCTCAGAAAATCAACATGAAGAACTGCAGAACGTTCGTAAACACATCCATTCCTGCTTCACCAACATCTCCTGCTTTCTGATGCCCCACCCCGGCCTCAAAGTGGCCACTAATCCGCACTTTGATGGGAGACTTAAAGGTGTGCCTGACCTGTTAGCATTTCGTCTCATGGTTCAGCTACTCCACAATCCCCTTTACTAGATTGTCTTCGCCCTTTTGTTTAAATATTTACTGATAATGTAATCATTTACATTATATAATGCAATTATTGTAATATTTGTATTATTTTTTTTACTTATGTCATGGGTTAGAAATGTTGTTTTAGTTTGTTCAGAATCCTTACTTTGCCTCTTCTCGACGATGCCATTTTGTATTTTTTTTGTTTTTTTTTACCCAGAGATTGACCGTGAGTTCATCAACCACCTGCAGATCCTTGTTCCCTGGCTGCTGAGCCCCGCTAATCTGGACATGAAGGAGATAAACGGCAGCAACATCACCTGCCGAGGCCTGCTGGAGTACTTCAAGGTCAAGATCCCCAGTCCTTCTGTTAGCAATTCAATGAACATTTAAAGCCTTTTCACTCATCTTTATTGTATACGGCATTATAGTTAGTAGGCCTACAGGATAACTGCCTATATATTTTAAAAAAAAACTATTTTTATATTTCCACTGATTAGACAGCTTTGAAAAAACACAAGCTACAAATACTTTTTTTTTTTGCTCTTTTTAGGCCTATATCAAAATCTACCAGGGTGAAGAACTGCCACATCCAAAATCAATGCTGCAGGTAACTGTTTAGACTTTTCGTGCAAAGAAATCCTGTGGATTGAATAACAACTTGAAATGATTACTCTTCTGCATGTGTGTGTTTGTGTGTGTGTTCTGCTCTCTCACTTTCTTTCTATGTTCCTGTGCAAAACTCCTACCCATCTCACTCCCCCTCAGGCTACAGCAGAGGCCAACAACCTAGCTGCAGTAGCAGCAGCCAAAGACCTCTACAACAAGAAAATGGAGGTGGTGCGTAAAATTAGACATTGCGGTTCCGGAGACATATTCTAGTAGACCAGCGGCTGCAGATGCTTTCTAATTTAACCTCGGGTTTAACTTACTTGCCAGTTTTGAAATCCATCCACTCCCTTGAAACGTGCGCTCCTCTCTCTCTGCATGCAGGTGTGTGGTGGAGACCGCCCCTTCCTTGCTCCCAATGAGCTGCAGGCCAGCCACAGCAACATCCGAGAGGAGGCTCTGCAAGTGTTCCGTGGGGTGAAGAAGATGGGAGGTGAAGAGTTCAGCCGGCGCTACCTGGAGAAGCTGGAGACCGAGATCGACGAGGTCTTCATCCAGTACATCAAGCACAACGACTCCAAGAACATCTTCCACGCGGCCCGCACCCCGGCCACTCTGTTTGTGGTCATCTTTGTCATGTACGTAGCGGCGGGCATCACAGGCTTCGTGGGTGTGGACATCATCGCCAGCGTCTGTAACATGATACTGGGCCTGGCTCTGATCACTCTCTGTACCTGGGCCTACATCCGGTACTCAGGGGAGTACCGGGAGCTGGGGGCTGTCATCGACCAGGTGGCTGGAGCTCTGTGGGACCAGGTGAATACTGAACCTACACTAACACGATAATGTTAGCAAATATCACAACCACTAGGAGGAGACAAACACTTATATAGTTTTTTGTCTTATTTAGAAAGCTTTTTAAACGTCTAATATGGTTTTCCTCTTTGCCTTTCATTAGGGAAGCACAAATGAGGTAAGCCGAAAAGCTAAATTGCTACGTACGCTCTTGTTAACACTAAATCAACCATTGAATAGATAAAATGCTCCACCCCAATGTCTCTTCTGTGCAGGCACTCTACAAACTGTACAATGCTGCTGCCAGTCATAGGCACCTGTACCACCACGCCTTCCCTGGTCAGACGGGAGAGGAGGCCCCAGCGGAGCAAGACAGGAAGAGAGACTGATAGACCAACCGGACAGGAAGGGCCAAAGCATAGCAGGAACTTCTATGTCACACAAGTAGCATGGTGGACCGAGAGGGGGGGGGGGGGGGACGGGACACTCTTAGCTACTGGGCACTCTTTTATTAGAGTATTGAGTGGAACAGTCCACCAATGCACTTCACGATTTCAAAGCTAAATATGAACTTTGTTATGTTCATTCAACATGTAGTAGAAGGCAATCGTAGGATATCACCAAGAAATATGGCCTGCCTCAAAAATATGATTGTCAACTTTCATAGTTTTTCACTTTGACTTTTTGTTGTCCGTGATATAACGTCTGTACAGAAATGCACACCACTTGGAAGGAGATTAAGTGATGCATAGATGCACGTTACATTCAGCAAGTTTAGCGGGAAAGGAAACAAAATGCTAATTTCATGTCGTTTGTCATTTTGAACATGATTATGAAGTATATTGAAGTTGTGCTCCATTTGTTGAAGTTGTTATGTTTATTATCAAGGGAGACTCTGATATAATCCCATATCAGAAATCATGAAATATCACATAATCTTACTATTGTTGAGATGTACACAACAGTAAACACTCGGATATGGAATTTATACTCTCTAATTTGACTGTTCTTTTTAGAGAGATATTGCAACAATGTGTGTCTCAGCGCCTTTAAGTGATATTTATAGGCAACAATATCATATCTATGCCATGTTTGAAAGCCAAAATATACACTGTATGTTGACGTAGTTTAGCATACACATGTCATCAGCATGGTTATAAGTCAGTTTCTGTTATTTTAAATGCTCAGTCAATCCTAATTCAGGTATGCTTTTTTATTTATGAGTAATTTTGGTCTTACTCGTTGGGGACAGTGTGCCATTACCCTATGTACAAATGCATTTCCAGTACTTCAGCAATCTTGTGGTTGCTTAGTGTAATGGCACTTTACGAACAATTGCTATGTATTACCTATCACAAGATTTGTTCCTTGGATAGAGCTTTTTTTTTTTTTTTTACTTAGTGTTACTTAAGGTATAGATAGTAAGTGGATCATGGTACAGAATTGTGTGGGCATGCACATTGAAATAGATGGGGGGGGGGGGGGGGGGGGGGCGTTAAGATATGGGAAACAAACAACAGCACCAACAGTTCAGAGTTTACACACCATAGATCTATTTATCATACTTTATAGTCTGCTTGCACAGCTTTATAAATGCACTCTAAATAGATCCAGTTATCCCTTTATATGTGTGTGACCTTTGGGAAATGTAGTCGAGTGGGAAAATACATTTGGGTTCACTGTACAGTTCAGGGGGTTGGGAGACTATTGTTGTATTTCACATAGAATGTTCTAGCAAGTTTATGGAATGTTGCTGTCCTGTGGCAGCTGAAGAATCCGCTAGATATCAACATCAGGCTGCAGGGCAGGGAGTCTGGCCCGCGAAGATCTTCATAGGAGATTTCCCTTCTCACCGTAAAACGCCACAAATCTTAATCTGTGCATGGTGAACAAGGCCAACCCTCAATATGTGTGCGTGTTTAGAAAACAGCTTGTATTTGTAAACAAATAGCTTGGTTTATTCTGATCACTTTTTGTGTTTGTAAAAAATGTTGACTTGGTGGGCTGTTACTGTAAATTTGTAGATTGCATTTGTGTGAAGAAGCTCAGTATTGTTAAACCCAAGTTTTCAATGAAATACATCCAGCGAGGGGGGGATGAACTGTTTTCTTTGTACACTTTGACTGCCAAGTCAATGTAACCTGCTTCATAAGAATTGCTTTCACGGCTCAGTTGAAGTTTGACCAAAGAGGTTTGAACTGAAAAAACCAACAGGTGCACAGCTGCTTAGCGGTTTCTTCAGTGTCTTCCTCAATGTTATACATTAGGATTCATAATGGCATCATCACATTTCTTTATGTTCAATATGAAAAAATATATATGTTCAGTTGTTTGAGTGTACCGTACCGAATGATCCATCTAAAGGCCAGTGTAATGCCTCTTCAAAGGAATAATATGTTCTCAAGATTCTGGTTATACACACACAGTATTCGCTTGGGTTTCAGTTATAAAAAAACATTTAAATAAACTGGACCAAACAAATGAATAGCAGGCTGGAGTGCTTTATTGATAGGGATGATACTCTTGCACGGGAGTATTGGTGTGAAATCTGCATGGCATAAAATCAGATTTATAAATTAATGTATCAAAACTTCAACTGCAACATTTGGAATCTTATGGATGGGTAAGAAAAATTGCCAAACTAGTTTCTACTAAAGACAGGGACTTCCCAGGCTTGAGTACATTTTCCTCGATGTGTTCAAAGTAGAATTTATTGTTTTTGTCCTGTTTCTGCATTCCACAAGATTAAATACATACACACTAGCCATTTTACTGCTATCATTACCAACAGAGAACAGACTTGCATCGCCAAAGCTCTTTTCCACTTCGATAAACAGGATGTAACTTAAGAACAGAACTGCAACAGAAAATGAATCACACTTCACTTTTGGCAAAACAAATTCATTATCATGTAAAAATCCCAAAATAGTGTTACTTAAAAAGTTCCAGTACTTTATTTGTTTTGTGATACACAATGAGTGCATTCCTGACAAACGGACCCGAGAGCCAGCGGATGCTTAAACTGTTGCATCTAATTTGATGCTGCATCCCATGAGTTTAATGTCTTCTAAATAAAAGACAGATCATGTATGAAAACTTAAGATATACTAATGTATATTTTAGTGTAGATTGTCTTGTAGAGAAAGCATCAGAGAAAAATAATACACATCTTTCGGATGTATTGGAGTATTTTGTTGACTGGGAAGGTCAATAAATGCCAACAGAGTACAAAAATATTAATGTAGCAGTTATTTACACACAAGTGAAGCTGCACCTCTTCCTCTACCTAAAGAAAAACAACTATGTCATACACATTAATAAAACCAGGTTTGGACAATTGCTTTTTTTGATGAAAAGGCACAATCTGTAAGACCTCTTAGAGATAAGAGTCTAGGGACAGATCTTCAACGGGAGATATAAATAACAGACTACACCTATTCGACACATACGCATGATCTGCTTTTACAAATCTCCGCAAGGGTCGCCCCACTATTTTTGGAAAGTTCATCATAAACCGCAATCTACCTTCCAATCGGCCAAGCAAGGGAACAGAGCTGGTCTTTATGACCCCGTAATTATCCATGTGTATGATCTACGAATTCATACAACAATACATTTTAATTCTGAGGACAATGGCTGTAAACAACAACGACACACAACAACGACACAACAATCTGTCTTTTATGTTACTCTCCTGCCGTAGTAGCTCAAATTACCTTTATTTTCTTCTTCTTCTTCTTCACTGGAGAGCTTATCAGTCACAAGGTCACACATAACTTGACCAACCGTCACATGGTGTAGTGGGGGGTGCACTGTTCTGAGCTGAGCTGATGTGCATCTCCTCAATTTTGGCTGATTTATTTGGATCAAGCAAAGGCACAGATGTGTTTGGTTTGAGAAAAAAATAAAAAGGCAAAATAGGGGCCAAATCATGTCATCAAAAAGAAACCGTGACCGCTCCCAAACTCTAGAAACCTCAGAGAGGTGTGGCCCAGTTCCACATGAGCAGTGAGAGGCCCCCACCACAAGCGCTCGCACACACGCACGCACATACACACACACACACACACACACACACACACACACACACACACACACACACATCACAAGTTCCCTGGAAAGTTCTTGCTAGGCTGTTGGGCGTACCACTGCTGCCTCTGCTTACGAGAGTCCACCTCGGAGAGCAGGGCCTGGCGGTAGGCCTCGTAGGACTTGACGATGCGCTCCAACTCCTTCATGAAGAGGAGCTTCAACATGCCCTGGTACGTGTCCAAGTCCACCAGCTGGAAGAGCTCCCATTTCAGGATGTGGTCATACCTGATTTCAGAGGAACAGACAGATACGCACCAGCTCAGTACCGACATTGCCCCTTCCTTCACATTTTTTTAATAAATGTGTTTCGAATTTTAACCAGAACCAGGCGTTGTGTGAATCATTCTGAATCTAGTGAATAACGAATAAATACATCTCACACAAAGTGACTTAAGAGGCAAGTCTACTCACTTGAGCGGGGCCCGGGCATACACCTGCAGCCAATCAGGGACCTCTGCGGTGTGGTAGGGGTTGGCAGGCACTAAAACGGGCTGGTTCCTCTCTGCGAGGCGAGGTTGGTACGCGACTGGAGGAGGTAGCGGTGGAGGCTGGTCATAGCGTGGCACGCTGGGGGAAGAAAGGGGTAGAACATACACAGATGCACGTCACCGAGGATGTCATTGAAATAAATTGAATTAGAAGGAGGGTTGGCCATTTATAACGAGTAGGAAACTATATACATCTGCCAGATTGATTCAAGGCTTCTTATTCCCAGAACACTCGGGGGAAGCAAAATGCCGGACCGATAGGTGTGTTACTCCTCGATGAGTCCGAATATGACATACCTTGGTGCACAGGGATGCCGATACTGTGCCCTCTTGTTGATATGGTCCACGTAATAGACCCCAAACTCGGCTGACTCCACTTTCTCCCAGCCAGGGGGGAGCCCCTCTCTTTCCAGGGGGTGGCTCCAGTGAGTTGTGTTAGTGTTGTGGTCAATGTAGTACTTCCGGCCCCGGATGGTCCAGTCCATAGTCCAGCCCCCAGGAAGAGGAATGTCTTCCCCGGTTGGACTGGAAAGGTTCCCCATGGACTTGGCCTGAATCCGACCGATGCCTGAGGAAAACAAATATTTAGGGAGAGATGTCGAACCAAACATTTACTAGTGAACTTACTGCCAGAAATACAGCAGCTTGGGATAAGAGGGGAGGGAGGGAGAGGAGAGGAGAAAAAAGGCCGTTGGGAAAATTCCTAAAATAAGACTTCACTGTCCTCCAAGGCTGCTAATGTCATATACGGAATGTATACCATTTAAAAAGACATTGGGACTGACCAACTGTCCAAACACTGGGACCCGAGGGGGGGAGCTCACATTTAAGCTATGGAATTAAAGGGCACTGTTGGTGAACTCCTAAAGCTGATCAAATGTGCGTTAATATCCATCCCTAAAAACCAAACATTGTCTTTTAACAATCTTTTTCTCTTAAAATAAATCGTATACGGCATCATACATTTTGGGGGGGTTTTGACCTACCCATGGTGAATGGTAGGAAATGGGAGTGTAATTTTAATTAACCCAAATAGTGGACAGGAAGGTGGCCATCTCTCTGGTCACATAAACTAACAAAGAGAAGACTGAGAAGCTGTAGCCTTACAAGTAAAAGGCCGGCAGGGGGATAAGCTCATTCAACACGATGTGTGCATGTCAAGATAGAGCGACTGATCAGCAGAGGACAATGATGGTTGAAAGAGAGTTCCTTTAGCAATAATGTACATTCACTGTAAACGAGAAGGTCAAAAGGTAAGCAGCACCTACTCAAATTGCAGTGTTACCCCCCCAAAAAAGGCAAACACACAGGCTGAAATCTGATAAATTCTACACAAGAGTGACGGCAACAGAACTAGTCTTCTCTGCCAGCTGGTGAATGAGGGCTGGAATGTGTGAGCGTTCCACAGAAATGTGCTGCTGCTCCTCCTCCTCCTCCTCCTCCTCCTCCTCCTCCTCATCTTCCTATTTCTCCCCATGAGAAGGATGCACTGAAGATAGACCAGGAGTCTTCGCTCACTCCAACCCTTACTGCCTAATAGTGACTTCACTGCATAATAAACAATAGGGAGGGTTTCAACTTCTCATCGAATGGATGTGTTTTACGTGCAAACACTGAGTATCTCGGTAAACATGGGAGTCTAAGTAGTCTGAGGTTGAGACATTTGACTGGAGGCGGTCGGCAAATTGCTAGTTTGCTGCAAGAAAGCTTTCGTAAAGGGAGGTTTACCGAGAAAAGAAAACACAGTACCCAAAGCTTTGGTGTGCGTTCCTTATAAACATAGACCTCAACCACAGAAAGATAGTACTGAAATGATGCATGCACATGATGTTAGTCTTCAAAAGATGTCACCAGCTGGCATAGATAATCAGACAGGAATTCAAGTAACCTTGACCATACTGTTACTAATCATAAAATCAGTTACTCTAGGCTAGCATCAATCTTAATAGTAAATATAAACGTAGGTTTACTTAAATAAATTCTGGTCAGGACAACTACTGAATAATGTGGAGTTATTAATGCCCTACAATGTACCATTATCAAACAAGACAGATGTATAGATTAACTTTGCAATGTTTAGGCTACCTGCGGAAGGTCTGCTTGGGGCTGGAGGAGTCTGTTGTGCCAGTCTTTGGAAGTTATGCTCGTTGTGTTCATAGTATCTATAGTCCTCATGGAAGCGGTCTGGAACACGTCTTGGCAGCTGCTGCTGTTGCTGCCGCTGTTGTTGTTGTTGTTGTTGCTGCTGCTGTTGTTGTTGTTGTTGTTGTTGTTGCTGCTGCTGCTGTTGCTGTTGCTGTTGCTGTTGCTGTTGCTGTTGCTGTTGCTGGTGATGCTGCTGGTTGTCATAGTAAGGTTCTGGGGCGTAATAGTAGCGAGCAGTATCTCCATTTTCAGACATGGGGCTCACGTCTGTGAGGAAAGACTGTGACGAGCCTCCGTAATCATGGGGTAGTTCTCCAAGGCTGCGGGGCAGATATGGTGGCGCTGACATCCGGTGGCTCTCTCTCCGTGCCACTTCATGAGGTTGCCTTTGCACCTGGGGGCGCAGGAAGCTTTTGTTACGCTCCACCACTGGCTCACGCCCGGGCCCCACTGGATATGACGTTGGCCCCATATCTGGCAAAGGGACTTCGGCCCGTCTGGGAATAGTAGGTCCATGACGGATGAATGAAGGCATGAGATCTAAAATAGCCATAAAGCCAAGTGATTAACAGGGTTAGCATATGACTGAATGTGACAGGCAAAAGAGGTGTTGGTCAGTCTGACCCTATCAACCGATGAATGAAATATCCGCTGACTAAATCTGTGACATTATGTGATGTAAGCTACTTGTTGCACAAAGCCCCCCCACACCCCACACAAAAAAGAAACTGATTTAATTATGTTATAGTACAACTTCAAGTTAAAAGGAAGGCCCAGAAAGCTATCCACTTGGGTACGATCAAATCATTGCATTTCAACCGTGTATATGATCTGTGTGGACTGTACACCCGATGCTGACCAAATACTGTGCAAACGGCTGACCATTCAAATAGTTCGTAGCTACTACTAGACAACTACCTTCCTTGTTCAGTTGTTCAATTTTTAGGAATGATCGATACAGTTAACGTTCTGTTAACAAAAAAAAACCTCTGGCGTTAACTTCTGAAGTTAGGTTGCAAACTAAGAGAGCAAAGACTAGAGAGCAAATTTCTGATTGAAAAATAAATCGTGAAATTCACTGCAGTGCACGGAGGATTTGATATAGCGTAACTCATAAAATGAAAAGTTACAGTTTATGGTTACATTGTAAAGTTATAAACAAAAGCAAACAACTTTAAACAATCAACGTAAATGTACGTTACTGACATTAGCTAGGCTTTCCTTAATAACGTTGAGGTAAGGTAACTAGCTTTAGCTAACTTGGCACTCACTTCTCAGGAGCGGTGATGTTTCCTTCTTCACATATTTCCCGTGTACTTCGGCTGGTTTCGACGCTTCATTTTTACTTTTCTTTCGTGAAAGCATAACTCAAGTATAGAGAACATCAATACCGTTCTATAACTTCTCTAAGCGTTTCCTGAAGTTTGTGAGTGTCTCTTTCAGTCAGTTGTGGCTGAAAAAAGTTCATTTTAGCCCTTTTCGCTAGCAGCACTTTAGCCTACCAGCTAAGCTAATGTGTTAGCTATCTGGGGCTACTAAACGCCTCTCTCCAAGCCCACCCTTGCTGCGTGGTGCGTTGTGGGAATGAGCCAACGGACTTCGTTTGGTTCAGAAATATATGTTTGGCACTGGCAAAATCAGATTGGTCAAACCCAATGCAAAACAAAGCTGATTCTTTAAGACAGTTTGGTAATTACATGACAATGAACTGACTGTTCAGGTTAAATGTTAATACAAGGGAGTAGATCGGTGATTTAATAAATTAACTTATTCAATCAAATACTGGAACCATAATATCCTTTATGCCCTTTCCAGTGATAAATATGCACAATCACACACATCGGCTACATCAAAATTATTTATTTTGTGTACAATAATACCCTGTATTCTCCACTGGAGCGTGTATGATTCCCGAGTGGAAACTGGAGTAATATAATAACTTATAAGAGCCAGATATCATTTATATAATTTATAAACATAGCAACATATCACACAAACCTATGCTGAAAATGTGAATTCACAGGTGAACTGGGCTACAACTCCTTTTCAACCCTTGGTGCTCAAGATTTATGTATTAAGTTTTCAAAACTGCATACATTTTTACAACATTGCTTCATGGATGGGGCAGGCAGTCCACTGAAAAAACAAAACAACACTTGGCTTGAATAAAGTGCACTTCAGAATCAGGAATGTTTGGTGTTATGGTGCAGTTGGGTTTTGGTTGTGTTTATTTATCTTCCAAGTCCAAAACTTAACTGAATAAGGAATCACGACCCTGCTGTCACAGGCAGATAAACAAGATTTCCTCCTGGCTTCAGTAACGCAAACATGATAACATAAAAAGATTGCAACTCAATGCAATCAGGAGATTTGAATATTGTGGGACCTACAGTTAATGTGCTTAATACTAGGAAAATGTTTCCTGACCCAAGCATAGTAAAACAAGTAGTAAAATCATGTAAAGGGAAGAGTAAAATGTTCCATGGCTATGAAATGATATCCTTTCATTTTCCAGTAATTAAATAAGATCAATGTTTTTACAATACATCACTGGCAGGGAGGCAAGTAGTGTTGGCGTCTGAGAGGTTTAGGTCTAATGCTAGGAACAAGTGAAGTGGTAGGGCACTTGGGGTATGGTCGATGGGTTTAGGTCACGGACTATCTTGTTGAGGCTAGAGATCTTCTCTTGTAGGAGATAGTTCTTCTTCTCGGCAATTTTCTGCCTTTGCTCAGTCATCTCCAATGTCTTCAGCAGCTTGCTGTTCTCCACGTAAAGGTCTTTAATCAGTACATCTGCTCTGCCATTCCTGTGAAGCTACAAAGGAGCTAAGGAATTAGATGAATGAAGGGCAAACATCCTCAATTTAAAAAAATATTCCACAAGGAAGATGCTCAGGCAAGCGGATTACTTTGAAATTATTACACATCTAATGATCATAAATCCTCAACATTGTTGTAACTGTTATGATGTAGGCAAGCCTACCTGGTCCTTCAGCTGGGCCACCTTCTCTTTAAGCAGCAGCTTGACGTTATGTAGTGACAGCTCAATCTCCCTCAAGCGCCCCTCCATAGTTCTCATCTTCATCTCCTTGTCATCCTGGTGAGGAGAAAAGGGAAGAGGATTATGCACTTTTGTTGCCAGCGTACTTTTGTTATAAAATAAACATACATGCACTGAACAAGGTTTTGAATGCTTTGTGATATGTGACATATTTTCAGTGATTTCTTTCAAGTCTTTGCAAATACTGAAGAGGCTGTACGATTGTTTGGGGGAATAGTTATTTCGAAAACTTGTTTGAAAATCATTGTGTGAGTAAAATGGTTTAGCAGAAGTGGAAGTGAGCATTCAATAGCAGTTAGATTTTCCAAAAGAAAAGAAAGCAACAAAAAAGAAGAATGTTAAAGGAGATGTTTTATTTGGTTTTGATTTCTGTTAAAAACAATTTCTAACATATGTCGGAAGAGTGGTACTATCGCTACAAATAAATAAAAATAAATTAGTATAAAACTCTACAAATAAATAAAAAAAAAGACATAGTATTCTAATAAAATAAATAAACAATTTATAAGGGTTTAACAAAACCCCAAAAATGCAACAAAACATTTTGGGAAACTCAACCACAAAAATACAAACAAGATGAAAACTAAGATGGGAACAACGATTCATAGGGTCATAAATAATTGAACCTTAGACAGGTCAAACTGATAAGTAACTTTTAAATAATCACCAAATATAAAACTTTCAAATCAAGATTAACCAATGTATTGGATGTCTCCAAACGGAAAAACAGCAACTAAACTACATGGCACTAAAACAATTCCAGATTCATTTTGAAAGTGCAATATCTACAAACATTGGAGAAACATCACCCTGTTAATACTTAAAACAGTCTTAGAACATAAACAGAGAAGCGATGATCGACAGACTTCAGCTTCATGAGATCACTTTAAATGGATCAACTCCAAATACACGGACGTCCACAGTGCAAAAGAAAATGTAATACAATCAGGCAAACAGCAATAAATACACACAACGATGGCCTTTGCTTACAGTATCATTACCACGAGTATTCCAACAAATCACACACATTCTACAAAAATTGCCACAGTTCATTTCAAACTTAATTATTGTTATTCAGTATTGAAAATCAAATACGTCTTAGCAGTCATCCACGTTATGATAAAAGTTAAAAGAAGCCCTTAAGAATGACACAGGTTTAGTAGGTCCCATGCAATACTGGAGGGATCCTTACTAAGGGAGTAAAGGCAAACTTAAATCCGATTTAGCCTTGTGCGTTCACAACCGTCGGCCTCTGTGACTTAACCTGAACAAAACCTTAATACTCAACCCATACTTCAAGTGCATAATAACAAAGTTGAAGTTCGGTGCATACACCTATAAGAGCTGGCCCCTGATAGTTGTTCAGTCAGAAAATGTTCTCTCTAGAAAAACACAGATTTGTCTTGAGGTAAGAAATGTCTAACAAACAATTTCATATTTGAATCAAATTCATTGAATCCTTTTAGGAAAAAGATTGTTTTCCTGCCACCTAGCAGCAATCCAACACAACTGCATCTCTCATTCATGCCATCATGAGACACGTTTCGGAATGTTTGACCATAATCCACCATCTTTTCAGGTGAGTATGGAATAACTGTAGCATGCCACTGAAAGACTCGTGCTCAATCAAAATAATTGATCATTGGGAGAATTCAGGTAAAGTGTTTTTTGAGGATCAGGGACAGGTGTGACTTTGGAGAGAGAGAAGCTGGAGTCACAAGCCGCCGATCCTCCTGTAGTTGTCTGCGTGAGCTGCCCTCTGCTCTGGCACGGCACCCTGGAGAGACAAGGCAAGTACACTTCACCAAGGCTCAACCCTCCTCTAATCTCTAAGACCCATAAGGCCCACTCAATATACTGGGCTTTAAATAGGAAGACTACATTTAACCAATGGAATCACTGCCAACTTCAAGATGCAAATGATGTTAACATTTTACATTGTAAAAGTTCCATACCACTGGGACGAACTGGTTGGATAAGTCAATGAAAATATCAATGAACAATGTATGAAACGGGGAAAACAACCCTAAGATGCGGTGATTGGGAAAGAGACTACCTGCAACCGTTTAGGAAGAGGAAGACTCTACCTTAGGAAAACAGTCCCTTCAGAACAACCACACCCAGAACACCACCACCATTTCAATAACCGAGATGGAAAATGACAGTAATGTGAGTGTTGTTGAATCACCACCAACAGCACACACAAAATAAACAAAACTCTAAATACCAAACCCAGAAAGTACACACACTCTGCACACAAGGATATGGAAGCAGACAAGTGAATGAAAGAACCCGTGACAGGAGAAAAACAAAAAGATCTTATCCAATACCCAATTTAGAAGAAAAGGAAAGGTGAATATACATCATAAAGAGCATTATTCCTTAATGCTCTATATAATGGCAAAATGTGTTGAATTTCACGTCAGCAGACGCCTTGATTTTTAGAAAACTCTACCCGTTTTAATGCTTTTGAAATAAATAAATTTGATAGATGCATGATCTTGAAGATGATAGGGGCAGAACAGGTGGTCATTTATTCCATCAATATCCTCAGGAGCAATCAAGACAGAAGAGACCAGATGAAAGGTGGGTCTTCCTTTGTGCCGTGCTTACGAATAGATTACCAATAAACAAATACAAACTAAGGACAGTGCAATAGATGGAATGATAGTGGAATAAAATGAATAGTTTGACAGGCACAAATTGAGACTAGAGGTGGAAACTTTACGATGGTTCACCGTACCTGCAAGTGATCTGGGTTATGTTCATCACCACGATGCTGTCCCCTCCGCTCCCCAGGCATCCTGTGAGGTGATGGGGGCAGCAATCCGCCCAGCTGGGCCTGCAGTGCCTGTGGAGAGGATACAATTACTGAAGGGTACCCCAGGGCACCATCTAACTAAGGAATAATAGTTACATCATCTGTACAGAACTAGCAACAAATTAAAAGAAGTAGAAAACTGACCTCTATTAGCTGGCCGTGCAGTCGGGACACTTGGATCTTCAGTCCGTCATTCTCTTGGCGAAGGCTGTCCAGTTCAATATACCCTTCACCCTGAAAACAAACGTGTAGTGACATTTAAAATGAATGAATGAATTAAAAGGTACTCAGGTGGCTAAACACTTTTTTTCTTTATTTTGTTAAGTTTAGGTTTGTTTTGTCTTTTCCCCCCTGGATATACAGTATACAGTACAGTAGAGGCTATAGGCATTATATATGTTATAATGTTATAATATGCTGTTCAAAAGAAATGCATTTGTGTGATGAGTGACAAAAACGTATGGCACATAACATTTCAGATGTTCATACAGCAGTTTACCTGGCTATGGACAGAGAGCAGCTCTTTCTGCGCTTCAAGCTCCTGCTTCAGAGACGCATTTTCCTTTTCGTAGATCTTGAGCAGGCTGGACTGGTTCTGGTGTTTCTGCTGCTTCAGGGACATAACGGTACTCTCCAGCTGGCGGATCTGAAAACCAATCAAACAAGTCGCACAGCTTTTAATTTCTCATCTATATTTTATGAACCTACTATGCCAAAACACGATCAGTTCATTAGTGTTATCCTTCTACAAAGCTTATTTTTTGTAATTGTTAGAATTGGTTGTAATTCTACTTCTACTTCAATCTACTTCTACTTCAATCTTCAATCTTTTAAAAATGGAACAAAACTGGGTTCTTGACTGGGTGCTCACTTTTTCCCTTGAGTGCAATAGGTCTCCCTTTGTGCTCTGGACCTCCGTCTGCAGCCTCTCGTTCTCCTGCCGGAGAATCTGCTGCTCCTGCTCCACCAACCGAGCCAGTTCTGTCTGGTAGAGCTTCTTCTGCGGGCTCTGGAAGCCACTGGATCGCCGTGAAATCTCCACAACCTGGTTCTGAAAAAAAAAGTGGAGAAGGATGTTTACAATCAGTTTGCAACAGATTTAATATCCCAGCAAATTGGTCTTGACAGGCTAAAATATAGTGGCTTACTGCATCGTTAGCCTTCTGCAGCTGTTTGTGCAGCAGTAGGACTTCGTGTTTAAGGGCCTCCCTCTCCTGCTGTGACACACGCAGGTCAGACCTAAGATGAGCACTCTCGAGGTCCAGTGTCTGGATCTGGAAAAGGCGGTAGATGCATTGTAATACTGCACACATTATTTTAAAAAGTATTTCATTTAAAAAATAATAACTAAGTACACAAAAAATGCTAAAACGTAAAGGCTATGAGATGAATAGTAGAACCCTTACTGTTTCATGTGCCTTGGAAAGCTGGCTACCCAGGCCCTGAGTTTGGCGCTCGACAGTGTCAATTTTGGTAACCTGAATGAAATGTGGAAGAAATACAGTTAGAACACCTGCTTTTGTTCATAAACCTTTAAATATATTACCAAAAGCATACAACAGTCATTCCATTTTATACTCAAAATATCTTCAAAACGTTCAAGTGCTCGGGCAACAAACAAACTTTCAGAATGAATGGGAGCATCTATAAATATCACGAGCATGCGAGAATTAAATTTTCCTTTTTTTATAAAAAAACGTTCCTGGTATCATGTGATTTCGTTTTATATTTTATATTCTTACTAAATCCCTCTGTGTAACGCCTGAAAGCTCACCTTCTCTCTGAGCACGCAGAGCTGCTGTGCGAGTTGGCTGTTGTCATTTTGGAGCTGAGCAGCAGCCTCCAGAGCGCCGATCAACTCTGCTTTCATGGCAGACACACAAGCTGCCATCTAACACAACACAGAGCCGCTAATGAACTACCAGCTCTAGCCACCAGACGATACAACGTCCAGAAAGACTTGATCAGAGCCTTTTGTTTTTACCTCGGCCCGTTCCTTAGCAGCCTCCTGGTCCCTGGCGAGCTCTTTGCTTTCGCTCTGTGTGAGCAGTGCAGTCAGCTGCAGGCTTAGGTCTTTCACACCAGCAGCATTTTGGGCATTCTCTTCTGACAGGAGTCCGTTCTCCTCCTCCAGTTGCTGGCTCCTCGCCCGCATCTCTGAAATCTACATAGTACAAGAAATGAGGTAATACAGGCGCTCACTTCATTTCATGGGTTAAAATATAAATGCAGTTCTAGAGCATTATTCAGAGATTCAATCTCCTATCTATTTTCTATGAACAACTGGAAAGAAACAATGCATTGCACTGGTTCAACTAAAGGAAAGTTGATGGAATGTATGTACTCTGTTACCCTTACCTGTCTTTGTAATTTTTCTGCCATCTTTTGTGCTGACAATTTCTCTTCTCTGAAATGTTCCAGTTTTGATCTAACAACCATAAAAAAGGAAAATAATAAATCATGACATAAAAATATGGATGAAAAAAAAAACCTTAACTGAAACTCGGTGTTTCTTACATCAATTCATCCTGGGCCTCTTGAAGGTCCTCTTCCTTCAATGTGGATATGCTTTGTCTGAGCTTAAGGTTTTCCTCTGCAAGACGGTTAGCCTCACACCTAAAGCGCAGGACAAAACAGAGGTAAGAAATATGAAAATGAAACATTTTAAGTACTTACCAATCAAGATATTTACATGTTTTGTTTCATCTTAAAAAGGAATATAAGGAATAAGCACAAATACAACATAAAAGGCAGCGGGTGGTAGGCATTGTGAAGGAGTTACAGGTCCAGTAAAAATACAACCTACATGCAATCATCACATCGAAACACCTATTTACAAAGAATCTATCAAAAGAGACTGAACATCAACTGTAACACGGCCAGGAAAAGTGAAAAAGCCCTGCTACGCCGCACGCAAGTGTCAAGTTTCAGGAGATCAGTCAAGGTCAACAGTAATGACAACAACAACACTAAGTTGTGCCTCGAACTATGGAGGAAATACAGTCTTATAAAATCCAAACAAAGAAGCAGAGCCGGATTGCGGGGGTTGGAAAACATGGGTTGCTGCTACAGTGGAGCGGGATGGGGGGGGGGTCCTAGCTTGGCCTCCTACTGGTTACCTATGGTCCCGCATCTTCTCATGGATCCTCAGGGATTTGTCCTGAAGCTCTGTGAGCGCTCGGCGGAGCTTGTCGTTCTCATTCTCAAACTCAGTGCAGCAGTCCTCCAACTCAGAAACTGCCTGGACTTTAGCCTCCAACTGGGAATTTAGCTCTAGGAAAGAGTTGTCTGGAATGGGCTTTAAGGGGGATTCGATCTCGTTCTCTTGCTGTAAGGCCAGGAGAATTTCATCCTGCTTTTCTAATTCAATGATCAGGTCAGTGAGCTTACTATTCTCTCCTCTCATCCGGGCAATGTCATTCATTAGCACCATTTGCTGGTCCTGTGAACACTGGAGGACGCGCATTCTGCTCTCAAGGCCCCAAATTCTGTTTTCAAGCTTACCGTTTTTTTCCTCCAGCTTTGCGTTTTGACAGAGACAATCCTCATATCTGGCCTGAAGGTCGGCCATATCTGAGGTGACAGTCTCCATCTCATTGGCCTGCTGCAGTATCAACAACATTTTAGTTTTAAGGTTGTAGTTCTCCTCTAATGCTTGCTGGCCATTTGCAAATCGTTCCCTGTGGGCAGCTAAAAGGCTCTCCAGCGTGCCAATCTTCTGCTGAAGCAGTGTAATCTCACACTGTAAAATAAGATTGTTATCTGTGCCGTTGACAAACAAAGTCTGCAGTTCAGCAAGGGAGTGGGTTTGTTCATCTTGGTACAAAACCCCCTTATCAATTACTGCTTGCTCACACTCTAGCTGTGGAGGAACCTGATCTACTTCCTCCTGATCTACTTCCCCCTGATCTACTTCCTGATTGTGGACGTTGGGTGAAAAATGACCAGCGTTAGCCTCCTCATCAGGGTCAGCTGTCTCTTCGGGGGCAGTAGAATCGACCAAGGAGTCACGACACTGCTGGAGCTTGCACGCAGACCTCTCATCAGCTTGGCCATCTTGATGTTCGCAGTCTTTTTCACGTGATTCAAATGTCACATTCTTATAATCATCTCCAGTGGCCTCCTCACCAGATTCCACATGTACTACTGCCTCAGGGGGAAGATCACTCACTTCACACGGCACCTCTGGATTCTTTTCCTCTTCAACAGCTTTATCTAGCTCTTCATAATCATTTTGAGGATTTTCCTCAATTGCAATTTGGGGTGAAATATGAATATCTTGAGGACAACAGCCATCTTTTTCTTCTTCTTTAGACTGTTGCACTTGCTCATTATTTACAAATTGTTCTTGGATGTCTTCTGTAATAGCACTAAAGTCCGTGCGACAGGCATCATCTTTGTTATCAGGGTGTACCTCCTCAATAACATTACCACCTGAGCCCACACTGGCATTATTTTGTACCCCTGCAATACCATCATCCACAGGAGTGGCTATCAATTGGCATTCCTCATTAACAGAAATAGTGTTATCAGAACATATCTCCGTTACATCAGGAGATTCTATTATCATATCTAAATCATCATCATAATCATCGTCAAGTTGTGGTTCTTCAACAGATTCAGCTTTAACTGGACTGCCAGTATCATTAGACAAAGGAATTATTTCTTGGGTGGCTTCACTGAATCGGTGGCAATCATTACTGATTATTTCTACCTCAGTATTTTGCACCTGATCCACAGGAGCAAAGTCTTCTATGCCATCACAGTTGTCTGTCAAAATGCTTATTTCTGTGTGATTTAAACAAGTTTCCTGTTCTTCCACTGACAAGGAAACACATTCTCCTGCTATTTGATTGTCTTGCTCAGGTGAGTTTATATCATTTGACTCTTCAATTTCTTTTGGAGTTTTTGAAGATTTCAAAAGCTGATTCAGTTCAATTTCCAACTCTTTAACTGTAAGACTAAGCTGGTCTCTTTGTGCAATAAGTTCAACTCGGTCATTTTCTTGTTGCTCACAACAGGCAAGATTATCGTTTAAGCTAACTTCAAGAGATGAAATATTGTCCTGCAGTTCCTGCCTTTCAAGCTCAAAGTCCATTGCTGCCTGTTTTAGAAGCAACTCCAGCTCCTGAATCTTTAACTTGAGGTCCTCGCACTCTGACGATAACGCCATCCGCTCCTCAAGGTGCTTCTCGGACAAAGAAACGGCCTCTTTGTATTGGTTTTCAAGAGTAGAAAGGTTATTCTGTAGTTCAGACCTTTCCTGCTTAAAATCTTCCACAGACTGGTTTAGTAAGAGCTCAATCTCCAGTGCTTTCCTATCAGACTGACCCAAAAGCTCATCTTTGGTGTCCATGTTCTCCTGTAGCCTGTTGTGAAGGTCATTAAGCTGCCTGCTCAGCTCAATCTCTTTGGTCTGGGCTAAACTTATCAATCTGTCCAACTCGTTTCGGAGTTCTTGGTTCTTTGTTGTCACTAGTTCTACTTCCTCTTTGTGAGCCCTTTCTAACCGGTCTCGCTCTTTGACAAGCTCCTGGTCGTGGAACTCCCGTTCCAGTTTCAGGGTCTCCTGCAGGACTCTCCTTTGCTCCTCGCTTTCCCGGAGAGCCATTTCCATCTCGGCCCCCCATTGAACCTTCTGCTCTGCGTGACTTTCAGAGAGGGCTTTGAGCTCGCTCTGGTAGTGCTGCTCCAGCTTCAGCACGTCGGCATGAAAACGCTCCGCCACAGCTTCCTGGTCCCCCAAGAAGCGAGTCTCCACGGCACTGATTTTCTGGGAGAAACGGCTCTCCAGTTCTCTCCTGTTAATCAAGGACAGTTATGCACCACATTCCTACCTGGGATATAGGACGTACGGGATCGCTTATAATTGTCTCGTTATCAATTGAATTCGTTTTTCATGGACATCGTTTTACGGCGATTAGAACCGTTTTAAAAACAATGCAAACAACGAAATGGAAATGAAAAATGAAACAGCACCCAAACTAAAACGTGTCTCACCTCTCGTCTGCGACGTCCTCCCGCAGTTTGTCCAGCAGGCTGCTGAGCTCGTCCCTCTCTGCGCTGTGCTTTGCAATCAGCCCCTGCATGGCCTCCCTGTGGGCCTCCTCCAAACGAGCCTTCTCCTCCTCCATCATTTGGCCCAGGCTCTTCTCCAACTCCTCTTTCTCAGCCTCCACCTTCTCCCTCTCCTCACTCAGCCTCTCCTGGAGCATAGCCTCATAGTCTTCCTCTAGCTGCGCTCTTTCCTCCGCCCACTCCTCCATCAACTTCCTCTCCCTCTGTTCGTGTTGCTCCTGCAGCCGCGAGCTCTCTTCGGCGAGCCTACGGAGGACGACGTCCTCGTGGGACTCCAGGAGCTGCGCCCGTTCCACCTCCCACTGTTGGAGGAGCTTGCCTTCCCTCTCCTCCTGCTCTTTAAAAAGCCTCAGCATCTCCTCCTCCAGCACCACCTGCAGAGACTCGTTCCCCTGTGCGTCCAGCTGAGCCCTCTCCTTCTCCCACTCCTCCGAGAGTCTCATCTCAAGCTCCTCGTGCTCAGCTTGGAACTTAACGCTCGCCTCCTCTAGTCTGGCCTTCACGTCCTCCCGGTGGCACTGTTTCAGTCGCTCCTTCTCCGTTTCCCACTCCTCTGCCAATCTCCTCTCCAGCTCGGCCTGGTCTTGCCGTTGTTTGGCCCCCTCCTCCTCGAGTCTGGCCTTGAACATCTCCTCCGGCTCTGCCTCCATTTTGTTGAGTTCTAGAGCATGCCGTCTCTTCAGCTCCTCCATCTCGGCGTCCGTGTTCAGTTCCGTCTCAGCCTGCCGGGCCTCCAGGGCCTTCAGCTGATCCTCCAGGTCGGCAGCGTTAGTGTGGGCCTCCAGCAACTGCTGTCTCAGGGTCGAAACCTCCTCCTCTTGCTGGTCCTCTAGCTCGGACCTCTCCCCCGCTTGTCTCTGCTCCAGGCTGGTCCTGTCGCTCTCGGCCTGTTCTATCTGGCTCTGGAGCTCCTCGGCGTGGCTCTGAACGCTGGCCATCTCCTCCTTCAAAGCATGGATGTCCTCCTGGTATTGGAGGGAGATGGTCATCTTCTGCTGCTCCTGGGCTGCTCTCTGCTCCTCGACCTTCTGATTGAATTCACTGACCTGCAATCACATGAAAATGAGTTCATCTTGGAGGAAAAACAAGAAAAAGCAACAGTTTTTTGTATTAGACTATCATTGAAAATGATATGGGACATTAAGGGGAAATAATTAAGTCTACTAGTTTAAAGATTTTTTTGCATGCACTATTTGTTTCTTGTATGCATATTTTCTTAATTGTTTTTAAAGCATTCTGTAACTTCAAGAAAAGCGCTATACAAATACAGGCTGATATCATTGATATCTTCGTTATCGTTAACCACTAGATGGAGACCTTGATCTCACCTTGCTTTCCAGCTGGGCTCGTAAATCCTCAATCTCCCGCAGGTGTTGCTCTTTCAGATGCTCCAACATCATCTCTGCTTCGAGGCTCATGTTGAAGGGCTGTCCCTCCTCTGAGCCGATACCTTTAAAGCGCAACATTTGGAAAAAATCATTAATTCGATGCAATGTTATCAGCATTTTATAAACAACTGATAACGGTTTCCAAGCGTCTAACCCACTTCAAGTAAAATATTTGTATATATTTAGTTTCACACATTTTTAAACATGTTTTTACGTGTAGCCTACCTGGGTCTGACTCCATGCCGGGACTCTTGCTCTCAAACTCCTCAGAGACAGGCTTGTTACCGGGCTGTGGGGCTCGGCCCAGACCATGGTACTCGTGCAGCTCTGACTGCAGCTCGTCTATACGATCTTGCAGTTCCTGGCGAAAAAAGTTCAACATTTGAAGTTTCTTTCTTTATTTTAAATAACACACCATGCTCACAGTAATACGATAAAGCCGAGTGGAAGACAAAGTGTTGAAACCGGTGACCATTACCCTGCACTGCTGCTCGTAGCTGCTGCGAAGTTGTTCCAGACGTTCCTGCTGGAGGAAGAATTCTGCACTGGCTGGGTCCAAGTCCCCAAACTGGACATACAAAAAAAAACAGCAACAGTGTTGAGAAATACAAACCTCATTGCAAGATATGGGATGGTAAGTGCACACATTTTTTTTTGTTGTTCTACCTTTTCTTTCAGAATGTTGTCCATGTTCTTCTGAAGTTTAGTGACGTGATTTTCTGCCTCTACTAACTTTTCAGTGGTGTCCAGCAGCTCCATCTCAAGACGTCTATTTTCCTGGAAGGATGGAGTTAGACGTGCTCAAAGTGATATTCAATCAATTTGAACAGAATACCAACTAAAACAATGAAAGGAATATAAGTTAAAAGATACTTATAGACTTTATGAATGTACCTTGACAGTGATAGAGAGGTGGTCCCTGAGAAAGGTTTCATCCTCCCTGATTTTCTCCACCTCAGCCTCCAGTTGTTCTCGCTGCAGGCCAGCCTGCTGCTGCATCTGATCCATCTCCTGGATCAACTCCGCCCTTAGCGTAGCCAGCCTTTCCTTGTGGTCTTGCTCAAGCTTTCTATGAGAGAGAGAGAGAGAGAGAGAGAGAGAGAGAGAGAGAGAGAAACATATTACTGTACTTGGCAAAACAAAACATAATACAAGAGCAAAGTAAGCAACAGCAAAACCAACAGAAGTCTGACTTACTTGAGGTTAAGGTCATTCATTCTCTCTATGGCAGAATGGTGCTCATCCACCTCAGCAGCCAGCTGGGTTTTCAGCTTCTCTGCTTTCTCTAAGTCTGATCGAATTTTCTCTTTTTCTCTCAGCTCACGGTCAACACATTCCCTGAGCAAAAATGGAAATGAGTGCTCATTTTAACTAGAAAATGTTAACGGTATTTAAAAACAATATTTAGATAGACCTAAATTCCTAACACTATTGCACTTAACATGAGTTTACTTACATAAGATGCCTGATCTCAGACTTAAAGCTAGCGAGTGCCGCTTGGTGAATGCCATTCTTAGTCATGAGAAGCTCATTCTCAAGGGCACTTGTGAGTTCACTGAGGTTCACCTTGCCCTCCAGGTCAAACTCCAAGGCCTACATTCAAAACAAAAAATAAGCTGTTACGGTACATCAGCTTACACACACACACACACACACACACACACACACACACACACACACACACACACACACACACAAACCCATAGGACAAGTGTGATGGGAAAAATGTAATTTAGCCTTAACTATGAAATGTTACTCTGTGTTTTTCCGACACAAGTCAATACCGGCTGTTTAAATAGCAAACGTTGAAAAAACAACTGTTGAACGAGAAAGGTCAAATGGAGGCACCTGTAAGATCTCAATGCTGTTTTGGATACCCTCTTCCATCCAGGCGTCCAGGATCTGTTCCACCGGAGTGAAGCCAGTCCCATCATCCAGTGTTGAGAAGAGTCGCATCCCAATGGTACTGGTCATGACCGAGGGGTCGGTTATCCGTCGACCTGTCAGATCAAAGGGCTGCAGCAAGAAAAAGGAGTCACTCAGTTAGTATATAAAAAGTCAGTCAAGCTCGTTTAATAAAATCACAAACAGAGAGTTCTTTAGCATAGACGTTTCAAAAAAATGACACGTTATTCCCGTAACTAGGATATTCAGTTGCAATTCACCTATATAATGTATGTAGAGTGGGAATCAGCAGTGTGGAACAATGGCCTGGCACTTAAGGAGATAATGGAGAGTCTTACCTGGGTGGAGTGGAGTCTTTTGAGCTGTCTGTAAGGTGTAGATGCAGAAGGCGTAGGAGGTTTGCAGTGGTCCAGGACTCTCGACACAAATTCTGCAACACTCATGACTCCGTCACCGCTCAGAAACTGGTGGGCATCCTCAGTTATCTTAGAAGAAAATACACAACTATGAGAAAATGTGATGCTTTTAAGTGTATAAATCCGCCCCAAACCAATCCCCCCCCCCCATCTTACTCAGACTCTTACTCAGAAAATAAGGTAAAGTCAAACAATAAACTTTTTTTTTTTTTTCTCTGAGATTTTTTTTTCTCTCAACCTTTTTCCCTTACCTCCAGGCCCAGGTGTTCACAGAGAGCCAGCAACTCAGGATGGCTGGCACTTCCATCCCACGGCAGTGCAAGCTCCTCACAGGCATCACGCAGCTTCTCCTCCAGGCGGTCTGACAGGGGAGCGATGGAGCCACGCGGGGTGCCTGGCTCATCGGGGTTCCACAGGTGAAGCTGGCCTAAACACAAGGCAAGAGGAAAATATTTTGCTGAGGCAAAGTGCACGAAAGGGATGACACACATATTTTCTCGAAAAAAAAGATCAGTGAAAATAAGAGGTTAGAGTTTTAAAAAGAACACAGAACATCTTTCATGTTACATACCCTCTGCTTCAAACTCCTCTGTGCTCGAGTCATGGGCGTTCCAGCGCTGTGGAATTAGAACAACACAAAGTGCATTTAAATTAGAAATCTCATTAGATTACAAAAAAAATAGACATGTTAGCAATGCTTTTCATGTTCAATGACAAGAAGGCCAGCATTTAATTAGACTAGATGTTTTATGTACAAAACTTTCAGTAAAAAAAAATAAAAAAAACTGTTCTTTTATATTACTTGTATAGAGCATCAACACATTGAAATTACGCAGACGACCCAGTTCTCAAGTTTTAGTCAGCTGTTTTAACAAAGCAAAACCCTTTTTTGTCAAAAGTTTAGACCGAGGATGAGGGGTGGTTGAATCTATTAGCTGTCAGACCAAAAAAACACAACAGAGCCTTTGTGAAGGCACGGGCCCCGGTGGGGTCAGAGGGCAATCTAGCTTTAGAAATAATAGAAAATTACGAAGTGTGACAGCTACACACACTTATCATTTCAGGCAACTTTTAAAATGCACATCCTCCCACAGCGCATTGTTTACTGAGCACAATCCACAGACTAGTTTGACGGGTCCAATGTATTGCTTTGTTTACGGTATATTGTGCAATGTTGGTTGAAAACATTTCTTCTTTATCCGTCTACATCAAATTACAAAATGTATTCAGGCCTAATTTAAAGTATGTCGTGCTGTTCAAGAAATGTAAGAGAAGGAGGGGGTCTACTGGGGCATGACCCATTCCGATGAAGCTGAGGCATCTATTGTTTGGGAGAGAAACTTTCTGCTGGAATGAAGAACAGATGGGTCTCCTCTGGTGACTGCCGCGTCACAGGGTGCATAGGCATCTATCCCTCAGGGAGGGCCTTCGGGGGGAGCTGATTGTTTCCCTGTCAAATCCCCTTGTCACACCCACCCAGCGGCCCACCAAAAACTCAGTCTCCCTGTTGTGGAGCCGTGACACATCCCCATCTGCTGGTCCCCACGCTGGTCAAACACTGCTCAGTGGAATGAAGATTAAGTGAATACCAGGACACGCTTCACCCCAGCGACTTAGAGCGTGGTGCCATAGCCTCACATCTGGGGCTAAAATAGAGGGGGCACAGACAATAACACTCACACGCCCATTGAAAAAAAGAACGAGCTACCAACCGTCCAGTTGCTCGCCACGGTTGGCCTGTAACCCCTCACAAAGTAGTTATATTCTGTATCACTCCCCCACACAGTGAATAAAGTATAGATAAAGTGATAAAATTGTGGATGAAGATTGAAAAGGGTAAGGGTACAAAAGGGTATCTACAAAACTTGATAAACATCATACACTTTTTTAAGACTGAAGAAAACGAGGAGACTGTGGAGGGTGAGTCGGCACAAACTATTATAATCTGTAACAGGACAAAGACATTCTAGCACGGGTATGGACGCCTATTAAAAAAAAAAAAAAAAAAAGAGTGGATGGATCAAGACATCAACCTTAAGGTGAACCTTATGTCAGACTAAGAAGTTCCCACAGTGCAAGGGAGAACAGGATTATCCTTAAAAAAGTTTCCGGATGCTCCATAGAGGCCCCATGCAGTGCAATCACAATCCCTGCTGTCTTTCCAATGCTATGCTAACCACAGACCAAGCTACAAATAGCTTAAAAATACACGTCCCTCTGCACCACACCCATTGTATGCACATATTCTGCTAAGAAAGCTAGTGAAAAAACTTAAATAAATGTAGGTGAAAACAACCTGACTTTATGTTTGTCTTTGTTTAAAAATGTTACAACCTTTCATGCCATCCTATAAAAAGGGCAGTGTTGTTGACAACCATAGCGTCCTCTCTCTCTCTCTCTCTCTCTCTCTCTCTCTCTCTCTCTCTCTCTCTCTCTCTCTCTCTCTCTCTCTCTCTCTCTCTCTCTCTCTCTCTCTCTCTCTCTCTCTCTCTCTCTCTCTCTCTCTCTCTCTCTCTCTCTCTCTCTCTCTCTCTCTCTCTCTCTCTCTCTCTCTCTCTCTCTCTCTCTCTCTCTCTCTCTCTCTCTCTCTCTCTCTCTCTCTCTCTCTCTCTCTCTCTCTCTCTCTCTCTCTCTCTCTCTCTCTCTCTCTCGGCATGAAGATGTGGATAACAGACTGGTGGTGTTGATGTTGCCTTGACCACCACAACACTGCTAACATACAGTACACGCACCATGGGCCAAAGTCCAGCGATCCGTACTCAACCATCCCTTTGTATATTGCCAACCCACAATTGGTTACCAATCAGTCGAAAAAACAAACTGTCAGACACACTTTTGAATGATTGTGTTCTCATTAAAAATCCTAAATGACTTTATAGAGACCTACGTTGAAGTGTCCATACTTTCATCCAGGCTAATTTCCCTGAATGGCACTAAGCTGATTAGCCAAGAATAACAGCTCTATAGGAGCCTGACTGAGAGTGTGCTGTAGAGAGCTACAGTGTATGGAAGGACAGCGAGGGACGAGGACGGCGAGCTGCCTGGAAGCGCAGTGAAGGAGGAACAAGGAGCAAGGGAAGGAGGCTGGGTGGCTACCTCACGTTTCCTGGGCAAGGTGGAATCGTCGTCGTCGACGTTGTCCTCTGGATCATGCGCCGCGGAATAAGAGCCGATGATCTCCGAGAAGTCCGGAACAGGCTCGATGAACTCTGGGATGGATCGGCGGCCATACCGCTTGCTGCCCCTGACAAACTTTGGATGAACCTCAGGGGAATCTAGAGGATAGAAGATGGGCAGTAAACAGAAAAAAATGATTAAATATAACAAAAAACGAAAGACTGGGTTAAAAATGCAGAACAGATTCCCTGTGACAGGGTTGGGTGTCCAATTTTCATTTTATTTAACAAGAATTGAGCCTAAAGTCTAATAGTAAAATCAAACATATGACTATATATAACACTGTGCCTTTCTGCCAAGTTTGTAGTTTCAATGTTTACCACCTGTTTTGTGTTGTCAAAATACAGGCCCCTAAGTTTCACGTGTCAGGCCGAAAGTGACCAACATCCAAACAAAACATCCTGCATTAACTGCTAGGAAGAGTCCTGTTTTATGATAGGGTGTTATCTGGTATGCATAATTAAGAATAATAAAACAAGTTACACTCATCTCTACATCCAAATTACCATTACCTCTTTATGCAACATGACTGATTGCCCAAGTTCCTTTCGCACCCTTATTCACCTGCTATCCACCCTTCACCTAGACTTAGGCTCAGCGGGCTAAATTAGTCTGATCTGATGAGTACGGTTGTGTAAAGACCAGATCCAGCTCCAAACAGGAGAAGGTACATCATTACATCATCGTTCCTCCACAGAAGGACACCCAACATGTGAGCATCTAAAAAAGGCTTTTTACTTTACAGAAAGCTTTACTTTACATAAGCTCTGTAAATATTACTTATTCATTGGCAACCAAATGATATACCCACACATAACAGTACTAATAGCACAACCATGACAGTGCCCAGAGATTATTTATTTAATTGGTTATTCATTGGCCTGGAGCTGTTGGCCGTGTGCCTTCGTTTATTCGATATATTGTTGATACAGCTCGAGGCCTGCACTCTTAAATAAGTTTGCACAACTCCAACTTATCATTTCAATAATCTCATCAATAGATTGTATCTGTAAAACTATTTATTTGACCGGATATCTAAGTGTACAGATAGAGACAATTACACTAGGTAGGACACAGTAGTAAATGCATGTGGAGATGTAGGTGGATGTTGAAATATTCTGAGCGTTACCTGGTGGAGGGCAAGGCTCTTGATCTTCTGCTGGCGCCTCCACGGAGGCTGATAATACCAGAATCAGTGCATTTTTGAACTGCTCAAAATCAACCTGGAAAACAAAACAAAAATAAAATACATTTGGAGTAAACTAAAGCGTCCCATTAAACAATTACAAACACATTGCTATTTAAAAAAACAAATAAAAAAAATCCATGGAAAAGCATAAAAGCCTTTTTTTATTTTATGAAATGCCTTTAAAATTCCAAAGATTGGATGCAATGCCCTGAATGTAGTGGGGGAGGTTAGGTGTCCCTGAATGTCTGGATAGGGGTGGCTGGAGAAGAGAGGAGAGGTCACATGTCTCTAGAAGCAACAGCTGCCAGTCTTGGATATTGAGATTTTCTTTGTGTTCTCCGGCTGGCGGCTGCTTACTAAGGTGGGGGTTTCCTATTTGCCTTTTTTTTGGTTTGGTGCAGAGGGGTAACACAATGAGATCACTGCCTAGCCGCTAACAATTTCCCCCGACCCTCACGAGGAAGCCAAATTAAGCAACCCATTCACCCACACACTGTATTAAACTTTAATACAATATTTTGAGTAAATTGCATCAAATCAAATAAAAGTGCAAATATCATCAGAGATCTGATCTGTGTGAGAGTACATAGGTCACTTGAGCTTTTTATATGAACGCCAGGTTTAATCCATGCTTAATAAAAAAAGGGGCCTATTTCTACATGGAGCACTCTCAAACAGATGCACTCGTCGATGGTGATCAGCTAGCTTGGTTGTCTTGACAACAGACACCTAGGATGAGAGTTGACGGCGCACAAATTCTCTTCAACAAGACACCAAACAAAGCAGCAAAAGCCTGAGGACACAAAGACCTGTGGAGTGAAGTGGCTCGACGTGGGCAGAATCCAAACGCCGTGGACAGCAGAGAGGGGAAACTCACTTTTCAAAGGGAGACCTACATGGACAGCAACTACTGAGGTGCCAGTGATCCTGAATGACACAGCAAAGGGTTGCAATTCGCTATGCAAACAGTTCAGTTGAAAAAGCGGCAAGGTAATTTTTTTAGGCCCACCTTGAATCTGTATTTATTGTTATTTATGTTGTGACCAGTAATGTCAGTAACTATGGTTCAATATTGTATTTATATAAAATGTGTACTTGCTATATTACAAATGTAGGTTCAATGGTCAGACTTGTGGTACAGCCGTAAGCAACATGACATCAGTAAATGAAGGTAGACACTTTCTCCATTTAAAACAGTCTTAAATCTGTACTCTCTATAAGCCCAAATGTTGCATTATGAAAGTTTTCAAATGGAGAGAGTGTTTTGTGAGCTCCTACCTTCTCTAAGAAGCTTACCCTGCCAGTCAGACGGTCCTGGTTCTGCAGCAGGGCATTGAGAAGTGCTGGGGTGGCATCCTCCAAGTGCAGAGACAGGCACAATTCAGACAACTCCTCAGGGCACAGTGAGCCCAAACCGCTAGCATCGAAGCTGTGGAAGACTTCCTTTAGGCGCTCCTCGTACTGGTCCTGCTGGGTGTCATCCATTCCATAGGACAGCACCCTGCCCTGAACACGCACACACACAGAAAAACAACTATTGTAGATACATTTTCACCATAGAGACGGACGGTGAAGCTTTTTGTTGGACATTAGCAAGCAAAAACACTCACAAGGAGGATAGTAACATCCATATCAAGAGTATCGGTTCCTAACCACAACCTCATTTGTGATGGTCACAGAGAGTTTGATCTACTGCCACACAACCTCAGCGTCATTGTGGTAGAGAGAGAGAGACAAGGCTTTGGCTAATCCAATTAGCCACGAACGCATGACTATACAATCCCCAGGATACCGCAGGTAGGTGGACGCTGTCTGGCTTTGCCTTAATTCCAAGCGACTAGTCAGCTTGCCACTCACATACTGTACAGCACAGTGCTATTCTCATACCACACAAACTAAAGGAAGCGGACTAGTGGAGAAACTATATAAAAGTACAAAAGAGTTATTTGAGTGAGGAAAATAATTGAGAAGACTAAGCAACAAAGAATAACAGTCAGGGATAGCATCAATTACAGGGACATGCGAACCGTTTGTTTTCATATGCTTACAAAGTCCTTGTAAGAAGGGGAGAGAAACAATTACTAGGAGGGGAGAAACAATTACTATGTTGTAAGGACAGCCTAAAATTGCATTTTTCTTCTAAATTATACTTTAGGGAAATGTAAAGGGTTTGAGAATACCAAAACTGGAATGCAAAATGAATGAATGTATTTTCCATCTCATAACTAGGAAAACTAGTAGTAGTAACTAGGTAGTTAACAATTGTTTAATTAGGAAGGCAGGTTAAGATCAGCCTAGGAAATTATCGTGGGAAAGATGAGCCAAAACCAACTCGGGTGATGACATAACTTATAGACGCAGCTATTTCCTGCTTGCACCCAAGGACAGCAAGTAAAGCTTACGGTAGGTAAATATAAGCAACACTCCAATTAGAAGTCTGAGTGACTGCATCGTACATGCAGAGTTTAAAAGGATTTAATGACCAGTACTTTTCTTTAAGATGAAACAACCTTACGTCAACTAAGTCAACTCGGCTCCTCTACAAAGATCTCATCAAAGACATTTGGCAAAACACAGCTTTCTGACAAAAACAGAGGTCAAAAATCTAGTTTAAGGAAAATAAATGAAATGAAACAAATGGCCGATGTTTACAATATGCATTGATTGTATGGATTGAACACATACAAATGAAACAATATAGGCTTACTTCAATAAAGTTTGATAAAATGATTTAACATGCTCCTATATTTCCATTTATCTGTAGCGTTTCCAGCTGCTCTTTGTCAATGACGTCCTCATGAGGTCGGTCAGGGGCCTATAGTAACCAGGTGTCTCTCTTTAGGCAGACTTAAGGGGGGGGGGGGGGGGGGGGTACCCATTCACCACAGACAATGGGCTCCTGAATAAAAGCAGTAAGTATTCTTCTATCTGATCATCAGATAATCAATTCAAGAGCTCCGTGCTGGTTTGCCATTATGGACAGCTTTGGCAGCTAATCAAACAAGAAGTTCCTTGACCGACCCCCATGAATACAACCCAAATGCAGACCAAAACTCAGCATCTGAGGTGAGAAATGTACGTATTAACTGCCTTGGTGGTAGGCAACTACTACAATTACCAAGATCCTTAAGTATTTTAAACTTCATGGGTTACGTTTACACTTCTTCTTTGCAAATGCCCGTTAGAAAATGCCCCCCTTTTGATATTCAAACTGCAGCGTACTCATCCATTTTCTACGTAAGATAAGCAAGCAGTGTGGCTGACCAAAGCAATGCGTGCCATAGACCTCCAGTTTGGCCAACAGAGTGGGTCATCATAGATTGACAGCTGCTGAATCAAGCCAGACTATAGGTTGACAGACTAGGGTTAATCGAGACACCTGCTGCATGTTGATGCAGACACCAACACTAGGCTGCACTGAACAAAGGTACCCAGTTGTTTGACATTTCTGAATGACTAGTGTATAGGCTTAATGCCAGACAATGTAAAACTTGTGTAAGTTTAGGGATAGCACCCATTGTGAGAAATGGGCCATTTTATACTGCTATATCAGCAAAAAGAGAAAGGTGATCTGAAATGTAAAGCTGAGCAATGAACAATTTCCGTCCAATTTACATTAGAGGTAGTTACTTGTCAAAATCCAATCCAAAAGCACTGTTAAATAGTATAGCCTATCGAAGACAATATAATATTTAGAACTATAAACTATAAAACTATAAAATGTTTTCACATCAAATAACTGACATAAAATAGTATACGTCAAATTCGTTAAAAAAAAAAAAAATCTATTATACTAACCCTCTCCAAAAGAGTATAAGGTAAAGAATAAATCAGATGTAAATAACAACTTTGTTGCAATTGTTCTATTGATGAATATTGTTGCATGGATACACTGTCGCAAAATAGTATCTGAGTAATATGCCAGAATTCTATTCGGCATTTTATTTTGCTGCGGACAAACTTTTAAGCAACATAAAAACTAGCTGTTTAAAAAAGTGTCAAATACAAACATCATAGCATGGGAACAGAAATTTAAGTTGCTTAAACGGATGTAGCCCTACGCGGAGGGTGATAGGCAGCACATTGGAGGACCAGCGGGAAGGAGAACGTAAAGTGTTGATCTTTTCCAAACAAATCGGAACTTCTCCGATACAAATTAATCTGTATTCAAATGAAGACAAAACATACATTGACACAACTCACCAAATTGTTCTGACTTTTGAAGGATCCTGTTCTATCACTCCTTTGGCTGAAATTTCGCGATACAACGCCAAGAAAAAGTTCTAAAGCATTCTTTCCCCGATGGCTAGGTTTTCTTGAACAGGTTGGCTGTACCAAATATCTAATGCTCTACTTGTAAGCTATCTTTCTATTTTTCAAAATTGACAAGGCTTATATAATATAGCCTATATTGCTGTCAAACTGCTTACAATGCACAGAGGTCTAACTGCTTTGTGTTCTCTGCGGCACCGTCTTGTAGCTGATTTTGAAAAGCGCTTGTTAGAGGAAGGGGCGGATACAATCCTGCCAGCAAGTTCCTTGCATGCGCTCAGGATTGGGTCAATCATTGGGCCCCTTGTGGCCCGAATAATGTTACAGGCTATGATATGGTCCATTATGGCTGCAGTGATTGCACTACCTAAAAGTCTAGACTGCATTCAAATTACCTTCTTGCTTTCTTCTTATGCTCTATCATGCTGATATCATGGACTGGGCACAATAGCTTGTAGCAGGAATAGCTACAAGCAGGGTTACTTTCACTCTTCTCACATTGACCTTACATTTCTTTGGATTTCACAACCATGAGGAAATATGCTGCTATCTTTCCAGGTTTGCAACTTTACAGTCTCTGAAAGTTGAGTAAAGAGCATTTCAACAGAGGACAGATAGCTTGGTGGATGCAAGTATGAAGAGGGCTGCTGCTTTTCTGATCACTGTCTACATCTCCATTCCTATAATTCTATACCTGTTTCCTTGGATACTCAGCCATGCCGTATTTTGCCACTTAGGTAAGTTTTTCTTCAGTGTTTCATCCTATTTGTTAAGACCTCTTCAAGTGATATTCTTCAAATACTATGCTTTAGTGTGGTGTTACATGAAAGTATGTGAATGCTACTCAATTGAAATTGCAGTGTTATTATACATCAAGACTGGTTTGATTACTTATGAGAAAAAATATCCTCGTATGGAGAGAAGAAACGTCAAGACACTGACAATAATTCACCTCTTATTTTGTGACTACAGTAAGATTTCCACTGTTTGTGGACTTTGACAAACCTGAGGATTTCTCTCTGAACCACACGCGTAACTTCTACCTCACAACAGAGGAAGGGATCACAGTTGGGATATGGTAAGATTCATTCATTTATCATCACTGCATTACTTCCCTGTTGTCTTTCCCAGTCTCTATGTCAAACCACAGTCTGTTTTATGTTTGTGCTCTTTGTTTGTCCCTGTAGGCACACACTTCCAGTTGACAGCCAATGGGGGGAGGCCCCAGGGAGAGAACCTGAGTGGTACAGTGAAGCGCTTGGAGATGGCCACCCAGTCATTATCTATCTCCATGGCAACATGGGGACCAGGTGGGACAGGCTTTAGGGGAATAGAGAGACCGAAAGACAGAAAAAAGTGGGCATTATATGAACAGAGCAACCCATTGGTTTTGTAGTACATTAATTCAAGGAAGGTTTTGATCAAGAGTCCAGGAATAATAGTGCAGTTAAATCTAGCATTCGGACGTAGCGTAATGTATTAACTTGCCAGTGTTCCTAGATCAGCACTCTAACTCTGACGCTCTAGACACACGGTATGGTGACATTGGTATTGAAACCAAAAGAAACAGGAAAAAAACAATGTTGCTTGACGTTAACTCCCTTATCATCTTGTCTCTTTCAAAGGGCCATAAACCACAGAGTGGAACTAATGAAGGTACTGTAGATTTTCTGGAACACACAACTGGTCATTGATGAAAGAAGTTTTTTTTTTCAACCAACTGCTTTTACTGTTTTATCTACTGTTAGATCTTAAGTGCAGCAGGGTATCATGTGCTGTCATTAGACTACAGAGGTAAGCACTTATTGAATACACATATTTGTTGAAAGTTTGTGCCAAGAAATGTAATCACTTAAATCCTTGTATTCCATACAAATATACATATATATATATATATATATATATATATATATATATATATATATATATATATATATATAGTTGTTATATTATTTCCAACCTAATATAAACAAAACTGTTGCTATGAACCTGAGATGCTCCTTTGTCCCTAGGATTTGGAGATTCTAGTGGGGAGCCCAGTGAGGCGGGGATGACCACTGACGCCCTCTATCTGTACCAGTGGGTAAAGCAACGCAGCAACCGTAGCCTGGTGTGTCTGTGGGGACATTCCCTGGGGACTGGGTGAGTCACTGTTTTGCCTGGTCACAGTTTTAGGATGGCATTGTGTATCGCCTGTATTGTTTTTATACCAGCACAATCAACTGGATGGAACAGTGATGCTAATATACTCTAACCTCTTCGTGCTTTGTGTGTGTGTGTGTGTGTGTGTGTGTGTGTGTGTGTGTGTGTGTGTGTGTGCGTTTATGTGTGATCTGTTTGTACAATAGAGTGGCGACCAACACCGTACTAAAAATACAACAACAAGGTGACTTTTTTTCTCTTCTTCTCCAGTTCCAGCTGTCTCATTTTTATTTGTAAAAGTACAGTAAAGTTGACATGCATCTAAAATTTCACAATTCAGACAGAGCATCTCAGTGTCTTACACATTACATAGTACATTAAATTATTAATCAACATCTCTGAAACTTTGCTTATTTAAAACATTGTGTTTTGCCAGGCCATCTGTCTAAATGAGAACATATTCTCAATGGACTTGCCTGTTTAAATAAACATAACAAAAAAAAGTTTATTGAATCCAGATCCTAAACTTGTAAACTGAAATCTGCCTGTTACTTCCATCTGTTAGGCTCCCATGTTGATGCTTTAATTCTTGAAGCTCCATTCACAAAGATAGGGGAGGTAGTGGTCCGCTATCCGCTTTGTAAGGTAAGGTATTTCCGAGGCATCTGTGGCTTTGTGGGTCATGGAATGTCTGGAATATCATGGAACTTGAAAAAGTCTATTTCAGACATGGAAAGTCAGGGGATTTGATAGTCTATTTGGCCAAGTTATGGAATTTTGTTTGTAGCATGTTTAAATGTTATTAATTTAATCAAAATGTAATATTTTCCATGCAGTATTTTTCTTTATCAGGTTATTTCACAGGCTTTGCGTGTGTAGTTGTTTTTCTTTGGTGCCCATTTATCCCATATTCCCCTTCCTGTTTGTCAACAACAACTGTCAAGATATATGCAGTCTCCTGTACCTGTACCTGCTAGTGCTAAGACCATTTTTGTCTGCTAAGCACAAAGGCGGCCTGTTTTTTCCATGTGTTATAGGTCATTGAAATTCAGCTTTTTAGTCAGTGAAAGTCAGGGAATGTGACTTAAAGTGGGAACCCTGTCTTTCCTTGCCTCTTTGTTTCCAAAAGACGTTTGTTGTTTCATTGTCCTCAAGTTCAAATAATCTTAAAAGTATAAAGTGTTTGTTTTCTGAAGTGAAAAAGTTAACATTGTAGCATTGACCTGTTTGTGTTCCGCACTCAGATAAGGATCTTCTAACTACACATTCAATCCCTGTTTCAGATACACATGTTTCTGCCAGGTTTTGAGAGCCTTATTTGGAAACTCTTAGAAATGAACAACATTGAATTTGCTAATGACAAAAAGTAAGTGTGGATGTGATCTTGAGTGAACAATGCTCAATTGGTTTATAAACGCTAGTTTGCTGACTTTAATTTGGCTTGCTACAGGCTTTTGAGGATGACGGGTGGCCACAACTGCAAAATGTGTGTCTCACCTAAAATGGTGAAATCGTGATTTGTCTATGTGCTTTCGTGCAGTTTGGAAACCATAACCAGTCCACTTCTTCTTCTGCATGCAGAAGATGATGATGTGGTGACATGTCACATGAGTCAGAGGGTGCGTTGAATTTGCCCCCAAGTCGCACACAAAACGTTTTTTTAGATCAGTTGTGTTTTAATTTACTGCAGATCCGGTGAACAGACATTAGAATGCAAAACATGCCTCTAGCATCCACAGCCCAGAATGGTATTTAGTGTTTTCCTTTCAATATTTATAAATCCATACCAATATCTCTGTGTTTTGATTGCCAGTTATATCAAATAGCGCTCCAGGCGCAGACAGAGAGACATGCAGAGAACCAGGTTCATCTGGTGCTATACAATGCATCTTTGGAGTACTCTCATAACAACATCTACCGGGACCCTAATCTTTCACGTGACGTTGGGTAAGTGGGTTATGGATAATGACAATGTTGAATTTTAAGCAGGCTTAAGCGACTGCTTGTTTAGTAATAATTGTATGCAATTTGACAGTTTTGTTAAATATAGTTTTTTTTTTTTTTGCTTCTTACTGCAGGAGATTTCTACTCAACCTGTGATTTACAGAAGAGTCAGGTGTTAACTGATTGTATAATTCATCATCATTTGAAATTGTATCACTGTTTCTCATAGTATTGCAGATGCATAATCAAAGACAATAAAAATAACATTTATTTATTTATTTCACATTCTGCAACGCTGTAGTCTTGTCAATACTATGTTACTCATATAATATACTATACTATGTCATAGATCTCGTTACTGGGAGACATTTGGCAACCGAAATATTACTTCCTAAAATTTGTTGTGTACTTAAAACTCAAGCCTTTACATGTTTGCAAAGTCTACAACCCACATCCTTCAAGTGAGCAGCATCCTGTGACTAAGATAAATGATATCCTGTGATAGATTAATAAAAAGGAAATGATTGCTGCTAAATTACTTTGATATGTTTTTTGGAGCAGGAAGAATGTAACAGGCTAGTGATAGCTGTATCTTAAGGGTACTGATAATTCACTATGGAAGGTGTAAGAAATGCTTTAGAGAGACATTTTGTGACTCGACCACACAGCCCAAATAGTCAACATATAAATTCTAGGAAAAGTACAGCAGGCTAAACAAGTTCACCAAAGTAAAGAATGCATTTTCTTCCCCTTTATACTTCAGATTTTTTCAAACCCCTAGCAGTTACATCAAAGGCCTCTCTGGGCTCGTTTGGAGGGGGAATCTTCAGGTCTGTAGGCTGTACCCCCCACACCTCTGTAGCGTACTCCGTGATGGTACGGTCACTGGAAAACTTGCCAGTAGCCGCAATGTTCTTGATCACCACCTTGGTCCACTCTTTTGGATTCTTAAACACAAACATCATGTTATATAATACAGTAACTTAAAAAAAAGTTGATCTTTTAGACGGTGTAGTTTACCATGAAATGTTGAATTTTCATACTATATATTATTAGTTGAAGATTCACCTGGTAAAGTTTGCTGACTTTTTCCTGGCATTTCGCATAGTCTTCAAAGTCAGCAAACACTTTGAAGCTGAAAAATATAAAAAGGGACCAATAATCAAGGCCAGGAACCACACAACGGACAAAATATGGGATACTGCAGAATTTGCTATTACCCACCGATCATGGTTGAACAGCATGTTAGTGATGTCCTTGAAAAGCTCAGGGTTTTTAGGGCTGAAAAATCCCCCCTTGATCTGATCAATGGCTTGTTTCAGTTCCGGAAGCTTCTTGTAGTACGTCATAGCATTATAGCTGTAACAACAGCAACATGACTCATTACATTGACATAAATACATATACCTTTTATAGTTTCAAACATCCCCGAGTTATGCAAATCATTTGCTTATTCCAGTTGTAAAAAAGAAAAATAATGATACAAGTTCTGATTAGAGTGGGCAGTTTTCAACTCCGCTAAAATACGGCGAGGATGATCGGGCAGTTTTCAAAACTCACCCCTTTTTGTCCATTTCTGCCACGTCCCCGACCCTCATGCCAAAGATGAAGAGGTTCTCCTCGCCAGCTTCTTCAGCCATCTCCACGTTGGCTCCATCCATGGTGCCGATGGTCAGGGCTCCATTCAGCATGAACTTCATGTTGCCTGTTCCTGAGGCCTCTGTGCCGGCTGTGGAAATCTGCTCGGACAAGTCTGTGGCAGGAATCACTAAAAACGGGATAAAAGATCTTTAAGATGTTTTCATAAGCTGGTGGATGTGGTCTTTAGGTTGTACATTTATATTGTTTGAATTTTAATACCTTTGTTACGTTACACATTGGTTAACATACTAGATAAACCACAATAAAACTGCAGAAATGTTGTCTTATGTTTGGTTGAACCTTTCTCAGCCAGGGAGACCCTGTAGTTTTCAAGATAGATGACCTTCAGCTTATCGCCTATGGCAGGGTCATTGTTCACCACATCGCCAACAGACGTGATGAGCTTTATGATCATCTTAGCCATGTGGTACCCTGGAGCGGCCTGTAGAGGATGCCAGAACCCGTTACAAAACAAAAGCAAAGTTCCTATCCAATAGTGTGCATGTTTCCATTTATAAAATGGTTTTGTTAGTGTGTGTGAAGTTGCCACCAATAATATTATTACCTTGCCACCAATAATCATTGTTCTTGGAACGAAAGGTGCCCTGGGGTTCTTTTTTATGCCTTTTAAGGAAACAGCACAATCGTTGTTGTAAGAAAGACTTTTTTTTTAGAGGCATACCAGCTATATGGTTTATAAGGTGGGGAGATACACATCTTAACGTACGGTTGTACATGGTGATGATGTGCAGGCAGTTGAGGAGCTGTCGTTTGTACTCGTGTATTCTCTTGACATGGATGTCAAAGATGGAGGATGGGTTGATTTTCACGTTGTACTCTTTCTCCAGATATTGGCCAAACTTCAGCTTGTTATCCTATTGGCCAGAATCATGTTGGCTTTTTATTGTTACAAATTAACATTTGAAAGGGGCTTGTAATTCTATGGAGCATACTTGGTAAGCCATTCCATTACAATCTAAAAAGGTATTGATAACATACAACTAGTCGAATTAGTTGACAACATATGTAAGCAGACATAGTAGTATATAGCTTAATTTTTGGTAAAGGAAAACGCCCACAGTAAACGTTTTGTATCTGCAACCAACAATTATTCTACAGACAGTATTTGGGTTCAGTTTTTATTTTGTTTTGCCCCCATGTTGAGCAAAATTATATGGTAATTAAAGCTTACCTGTTTCACTTTTGACACGTCCCTGATAAAGGCATCATCATCAACCAAGGCTTTGAGCTTCTGGAGCTGGTTGAGGTCCTTCACATAATCCTCACCAATGGCCTATAAATAATGATAACATAAAAATCAACAATTAATTGGCAATTAGCTAGCATGAAACAAAAGCAAATCAACACCCCAATACTAGAGTAAAATACAATGCTTGACCTGAATTCCTAGTGATTTTTGTAAGAAATTTGCTTTCCTTTTTATTTTAAAGGATGACCGCCTGCATTTGCACACAGAGAACACAGATATACCTCTGCGATGAGCTCTGCCAGGCCCGGGTTGCAAAGCAGGAGCCACCTCCTTGGAGTGATGCCGTTGGTCTTATTCTGGAACTTTCCTGGTTCCATTTCGCTGAAGTCTCGGAATCTATAGATTTAAAAAACAAACATGGGAATTGAGAGATGGAGAATGTTAGCATTTTCATTACAAAGGCATGGTTTAATAGCTTTTTTGGAAAATTATAATTGTGTAGAATATGGAATAATATACACAAGATAATTAACATAAAAGTTATGAATCAAGACTGCTCAGGCCCCTTGCAACACATTGGTAACGGGACATCTTACACGTCTGTCTTGATTATATTGGAATGTATCTCGGCCACTCCATTGACAGCATGAGATCCCACTATGCACAGATGAGCCATGTTGACCCGTTTGCCTCCCTCCTCTTCAATGAGAGACGTCCTGCGCAGTCTATCAGTGTCCTTGGGGAAGAGCGCTGTGATCCCCTAATGCCAGGAAAGCAAACAAAGTGTTTGTGTATTGGCTATCACAATGAATTGGAAGTCACTTATTATTCAACTAGAAGCATGACTTCAGTTAATGTTGACGATATGTTTTAAAGAATAAGGACTTTTTAAAGGCGATATCTTTTTATGTTCGAATGTTTTTTTCGTATGTCCTATGATTTCCCTTACGTGCCTCCAACATTCTAAGCAATTTCTTTCTATATTTAACATGTGGGTGTGATGCATTTACATAATTTTCTGTTCTACTTTATTCCATCTTTATTCTTCTTGAGGCCAATACGTACATCCAGGTGGACCTGGTTGATGCGGTAGATGATCTGCAGGTGCCTGGGCAGCAGAGTCTCCAACAGCTCCACAGGCCAGCGCTCCAGAGCTTCAGGGAGCACTGTGTGGTTGGTGTAGGCAAACGTTCGCTTGGTCAGCTCCCAGGCCTGACAAGAAGGCATGTGCTCATTATGAATCAATCTTTGTTATTCATGCATATTAAGTCATTTACAATTCCATATGTTTCTAGGAAAATTTATTTGTATTTTACTGTATTGTACCAACTTTTTCCTCATTGAAATAACTAATTTCAGACGGCTTGTATCCATAGCGTGCGTTTAGAAATGAAGGAAAGTAGAGTGGAGCATAATTTTAAAACAAAGCAAAGAAATGATCCATTTGGTCATCCACGGTTACCCACCGTGTCCCAGTCAAGTTTCTCAATGTCCACAAAGATCCTCATGAGCTCTGGGATAGCCATGGCTGGGTGTGTGTCATTCAGCTGAATGGCCACCTGGAAACACAAGGAGACTTCAACTGAACATACCCCATTCTAAATCAACTTCACTCTTAACTAACTTTGTTATTTGAGTTCGTATTTCTACGGGAAATTTCTCTCAATGTATAATTTTGCATATGCCGTCATTACCGAATTGAATTTTAACAAGAGAACGGGAAGCCTACTTTTTCTGGGAAGGTATCAAACGACATTGTCCCAGGGGATCCTTTCTTGGAGGTCTTAAAGCGACGTATGACATCTTGAAGAGTAGCCGCCACAACGAAGTACTCCTGCTTCAGACGCAGTTCCTTCCCCTCAAAGAACTATGACACACAAAAATAATATAAAAGGGGAGAGATGTTTGACCTATATGTACAGTAGCTGACAGAACACACCACTGTGTAAAGCTCACGCCAATGTGACAAAACTGTGGTGCTTACGTTATCGTTGGGGTAAAGAACTCTAGAGATGTTCTCTGCTAGGTTCCTATCCAGTACAGCCTGAATATAATCTCCAACGTTGACTGCAGACAAGCACATTTACACTGACTGTAGTGTATGCATTTTACAACGTCATAACTACGCAACCCTAACAGATAGCTTTCCATTATAAAGCTCCCAAATTCTACGAAATAAAGAAATTACTAAAATCATTAAGTAATAGACACAAAAATTCATTTGAAAAAAATGGACACATTTCCAAATAGTTTCACAGTTATTTTGCATTGGACACTTGACCCTCACAGTCTCGCAAGTTGAAATCATTGGGAGCACGAGCCGACCACAACCTCATGGTGTTCACGGTGTTGTTCATATAGCCAGGGACAGGGGTGTCATATGGCATGGCCAATATCACCTACAAGACAAAGCACAAGGCATTTGGAAAACAAAAACTGTTTAGACTAACAACACAAAAGAAGGTAACACATTTCTTTAACGGGGCAGGTCAGCATTGCAAAACGAAGAAGCTGCCCCTTTTTTTTTGTGCACAGATTCAAAATGGAGGATATCAACATGGTGACTGGTTACTACCTGAGTGTCCACCCATTTGGACCCTTCTTTGGTTTCCTCTACTCGTCCATAGAAGTGGACTGGGAGCATAAATTCAGGGCGGGCCTTCTCCCAAGGGTTCCCATGCCTCAACCAATCATCTGCCTCTTCAACCTATGACGAGACAATGTACGGTACTGTCAGATAATGAACCGGTGAACTTGGGATGCAACAGTATGTGCAATCATGCATCATCATAATTTAAATCTCAGATAAATGCTCCTCATAAATACATTCCTATTGAATGTATTATATTACAGTGTTGGAAGTGCACAGCATATCAGTGAACAGAAAGAGTGCTTGTATGGTCATTTTCCACCTTTGGAAAAGGTACTAGTAGGAGATTCAGGTTAGTAGACCAAGGAATTAATGATCAGTCCAAAAACCAGTTTGTTGTTCAAAAGGTCATGTTTGCCTGCATGCATGCATTCCACAGCAAATACACAGAGTAAAAAAAGCCCTTTAGTCCTCAAAGGCTCTTATCATTACTTTCTCAACCATATGGCAACCAATCACAAGCAAGGTTTCTTTACGGCAATTGTGCTAAAGGGGGCAGGGCACAACCTCTGTTCACGTTAATGATTGGCCCATACTGATTCCATGCCGCAATGCCCTTCCTCAGTCCTAGAGGCCTTGATCAACCTGGCCTCAAACAGTGTGAAGCCACAAGCCCATGCTCTCAGACACTAACCTCACACAGTAAGATAAAGCATGTGCCCATGACCTCTGAAAATCAAAGGCTCTAGTATTGCAAGGCAATACTGAAGACAACAAGAGTCAATTTATGTCTACGAATTAAACCTCCGAAATAACTATTCGTCATGATACAGAGGGGATAATTTATCAGTGGAAGGAGCATACCTGCCATCCTCCTTTGATCTTTTGGTTGAAGATTCCATATTCGTAGCGAATGCCATAGCCATACGCAGCAAGACCCAAGGTTGCCATTGAGTCCAAGAAACATGCTATTTGAAAAGTAGACTATAATGTAGATACACATTTAACACAAGTTGAAATTAAATATGGTGAGAACGAGACCTTCTGCATTTATGATTTCAGATTGTGTTGGTGAATGCCAGGGGTTAACGTTTCTTTGAGAGACAATCACTACAAAGCAGACGGCAAACAATAATATTGTTTTCTTTCATAGAGAAAACTATGCTCAGTTGAGGTGCAATAGTAGGGAACTTAAGTCAAGTTCTATTTCTAGGGCCTCAGATGTACCCGCTAGTCTGCCCAAGCCTCCATTTCCCAGTCCTGCATCTTCCTCCATTTCCTCCAGGTCCTCCATGTCCAGGCCGAGCTAGACCAGGCAGAGAACCAAGTAGGTACAAGTGGAATAAAATGTAATTAGTATTTTTGCTGCCGTGTTCGGTGTATTCCGCTGTGGATGTTTAAAGGAATTAAACCACAGGTCTGGCACTTTTAAGGCATGATGTTTTGTGAAATAAATGTTCACCTAATCCTCCGTACATTATTTTAGGACGAACTATCAGTAAATACATGGCAATAGTCTACATATGAAAAGCATGTAGCCCACTCTTGAATAACTCTAAATGCTCCAGCAAACCTGGTAGATGGCCTCATCACAGGCATTCTGCAGACCCAGGTTGATCATCGTGTTCTGAAGTGTTCTACCCATATAGAACTCCAGAGAGAGGTAGTACACCCGCTAGGAAGGGAAAGACAGAAAAAGGGCTACGCACCAATACAAATCCTACCTTGACAAACATCAACAATAAGTGGGAATCAGTGATTTACGTGAAATGAAGATATGTTGTAATTAAAATGCCTACATAATTGCCAAGTCCAAACAGTGATAATAACATAGGGTACCAAGAACAGACCAACAGACAACGTATACTTCATTCATTAAGACATAAGTCTTATTTATAGAGCCGATAATAGATAAAATCAGGGTAAAGTCAAACAACTGCGAGGGGCGGGTCTGATTCTGACTTGCTAATCGCCTTCTGGCTGAATTTAGGCAGCCAAATTAAAACATAGGCTACATGACAATGCAAGAAAAATAAACCTTACCTTTGGGTCAGTTTCATAGTAAAATTGTTGAGTTCTGATCCATCTTCCTACCAGGTGATCTCGCACAGTGTGCGCCAAAGCAAAGTAATAATCCCGAGTTGTTGCAATATTCCTGTCTTTTACCAAAGTAAAGTGTAAATGTCGGTTAAAACCTTTTTTGAGCTCGGCAACATTTTCTACGCCAACGATTCCTCGGATACTAATCTGCTTGCGCTTCTCATGATCAGAAAGAGGTGTAGCCATGTTTTTATTCGAATAACAGCACTTTAGACAGCAAAAAGGAATAAAAATTCTGGAAAGCGTGGCAGCAATTTATGCTCCAGTCTCCTCCTCTTTATCCATTGGTTACTACAGTGGGAGGTGTGTCAACAGCGTGGCCAAGGATAAAAACTAAACACCCTTTTTATAAATAATATTTTGCACAAATTAGAATGATTACATTTACTGATGATTTCTGTCGATTGATGATTGTGGAAATGAAATTTCAGTTATGGAAATTGTTAAGTTAGGCTATTTACAAAACCTTTTAAGTAAAAAAATATATATTTTGAACTGAATTTGGAAATCAGTATAGAGCAAAAATATTTTGAAAATAAAAGATATCAAATACATTCCTTCCTAGGAAATAAAAAAGACATTGTTTAAGGTGAAATATTCATTGAAAGAAACGGCACAAGCATGTCTTTGGCGAGTCTATCACATTGAGTTCGTATAGACACAGGCGCGCGCGCGCGCGCACGCACGCACACACAGACACACACACACACACACACACACACACACACATACTCGAACACACACACACACACACACACACACACACACTCGGACATACATTTCTCGTTTATTACCTCCCTTTCCACTCCATGCACATTGTTTTCTCTCCTCCCTACCAAGTTGCTATGTCCTGCAGCTCAACAGATGTGTGCCTCGTGCCATGTTCAGGGAAGCCCGGTCACGCCCTCTTCTGTTTCTCAGTTTGACTGCAACCACAACACAGGCCATCACAAGGAGAGCGCTGCCCATGACAGCAGTATGCACTGCGTTGAAAGTGGGGTCGAATGGATCCCTATCAGTCTGTCGAGGTTCATAGATTAATAATGTTTTAGACTCTGCAACACATACTTTTAGATGGATGATGGCACACCAGTATTCCCCGCTGTCCTCCAGTGTGAGGTCCGAGAGGACCAGAGAGGAGTCAGCGACTGATTTAACCGGCCCTTCAGATCCCAAGGTAGAGTAAATTGTAGGTTAGGTAAGGCCAACACTAAACTTTCCTTGTTTACAGTCTTTCTAAATCAGATTACTTCTTCAACCTCAATGATTTCAGAGCTACAGCTAAGAGTGACTGTCTCCTTTATAATACAATATAGTGAGAGGCAGAGACTTGGGGCAGACAACTAGTTCGTTAATAGCTAGTGGTACATCATTTCGTGCGCTGAAGCAGGTGTACATCCCAGCTTGATTCAGCTTTAGAGCAAACAAGACCAGGGAGTAATTTCCAGTTTAACTTCTTATATTCTTTGTATACGTACATTTTGCCAGGCTCAGTGTTGTTCTGTAAAGGAGAGGTTATCAGTAATTGCTCATCCTTTTTCCAATGCGGTTGCCGGTCATTGGTCAAACAGGGGAGCACAACTTTATCATACACTGTGCGGTAATATATCACTCTTTCTGGATAAACAACAGTTTGATGACTATGAACACAACTACCACCATCCAGAGTAAGACAGATATATAGTCCATAATTACCCTTTTCTGAGAAGTTAGCAATGTGAACAGTGTTAGCGGTTTCTGCCAGCGTTGTTTGGATCACTGCAAAATCTGTGTTGACCAAAAACCCAATTCGGCGTGAAACCACTCGACTTCTGTATCATTACCTCGGACACCCTCACACCGTATGTCCAATGTCTCTCCTGCATATGTGTATTTTGCAAAGCTCACCGTTGCACACACATAGACGTGGACGTCTTTGCAAGTAAAACTGAATTGTTCCACCAACATTCAGTTCTGTACCACCCAGAGTCTGATTCCGTGAGATTCATGATCTGTAGAGAAGTAGGCCCGTACCGGTCTGGCCTCACTCTTACACGATGTTGTAGCTTCGGGACCAGAACCAAACTTTCAAGTAAGACATTTGAGGAGTTCCACAGCAATAAGGGCTTCTCTTCAATTGGAGGACCATAAAAAAGGCAGTAATCGGAAAGATGAGAGTTGCTCCAGAAATTATACGTGCCACCTTTGTTTTCAGTATCAACAAGTTCTTGTTCCACTTCATTGGTGCTGAGAAGTAAAGTTTCCACGATGAATAGTTTAAAAATAAGAGCCATCATTGATGTCCACAGATATGTTAATTGCTGATGAATTCAGTGTCTCTGCTTCTGCGGCAGTCATGAATACAGACTTTATACACGCTCTGTGATAGGGGGTTTCAATGTTGTTAATGCAAGACGCATGCAGCTTATCGGATCATCCAACTTTTTTTTACAAAATAACTAAGCAACGGTTAGAGGATGTAGGTAGGCCTATAGCGTTGGTGATGACATTGCCGTTTTTATTACAGATTAGACACGTTCCTGCATATAGGGACAGATAAGCGTAGGCTTGCATGAGAGTACCTCTAATGTTTTCCAAGAATTGACTCAGGACGTGTTTCACATGAAATTTTTTTAGAGGACCTAATTTGGTTTGTGTTTTAAACAATTTCGAGAACCTTTTTGACATCTAGATTTTATTTAATATTCACAAATACAGAAAACGCTTAAGCTCATACAATTTGAATAATAATAACTATAGTTAACATAATCATAAAATCATGATAAAGATTTTCACTACTGAACAATATAAAAATCTCCATAAACGTGTATGTATAGCCAGTTGTAAATAATGTAGCAAATTGTAAAGGATGTTTCACCAAACATTGTTAAACTGGGCTAAAATAAGCTTTTTTTAAGTTAATGTATCCCACACAGACAAAAACACACCTGCACAGTACACTTCAAATAAACAATTTCCAATGTCGCCCAGCGACTGTAAGTGATTTCCGGAACAGGACAGGCAGCTTATTAGGAATAGGCAGATAACTAATTTACTCTAGGGTTTCTCGCTCCTTTGAACATTAAAACAAACTAACAGAGGTGTATTTGGTAGCTATATAAAGTTCACTAAAAGATTCTCTATTCATTCTTTGTTTGGAGGGCACTTTTACTGAATATATACACACACATACACACACACACAAAGAAATCAAAGGAAATCATAGAAATACCATTCATTCGATGGCCCCTTAGTGAAACTACTTTGTAGATACAGTATAATAGGCTAAGAATGTGCTGTGTCTCACAAGTTTGACCTAACAAAGGACTGACATACAAACTCAAGCAATTAAATGGAAGCATTCATTCAAAATTGAAACTCAGCCATGCAGTGTAGGCCAGACAGTCTGTGTTAATTTTCTCAACCCCCGCAGTATAGTGGTTAAGTTGAGTTCCCATACACAACCAAATACCATCAACTGTAGGATGTTTTACTGTGCCTGACCATTTAATCTAACCTGAGGCAAAATCATCAAATCAGATACAGTTCATGTCAACACAGAAAACAATAGCATGAATTTCAGACACCGTAAGAGAGAAGTCAACCTTGCTCATATCATGGACCAAGTGCATGTTTCATAATACTGTAGGCAACATAAGAAACATGGCAGTTTTCTCTGATACCATAAAGAAAATATCTAGCTGCTGGATAAAGGCCAGGTATCACAGTTGCTATTATACAATTACAGTATATATAGCTGGGTACATCGGGTGATCTAGGCACACCCACAAAGCTGAAGCACAGCATAGCACCTTTAATGTATTTGTTATGCTTAAAGAGAACACAAACTAGAATTGCTATTATTGTACACTTTGTGAACACAGTCTGAAAACTACTCAATTGCTTCAATATCACACAAAAAAACAAGTGCTTATGGCTCACCTTATTCATTTAAAATCATGGATATATCAAAATTATGGAACAATGATGACTTTATTTGTGGGATAACCCACAATAAAGATACTTTTGAACACATCAATAACTTATTTAATTATACAGCTCTTCACATCAGATTATTTTTAAGAACAGGTACAAAACTACTTGGATTCAGCCCCCACCAGTAAAAGCCTTATCACTAAGCAAGCCGCACTAGCACCTTAACAGCAAACCAAAGTGAATTGACTTAATACCTTCAGTCCCTCATCATCTTTATTATTTTTGTTAGCATAGCCACTGCTCTCAACATCTTTACAATGTCAATATTCACATTAATGAGCAGGATTATTATATGATTCATGAAAAAAATTCATACCGTCCTACAGTAAGAGCTTCTCTATTGGGGAAAGCTCAGTATAGTTTATGCGATCCGGCAGAAGGAAACTTGACCCTGTAGTTAGTTACAGAACTACGTAGAATCAGGTTCACATGAGTTAAGCCACTAATATCATCTGAGCAACACTGACAAGGGAACAAAAGCAACAAAGCTGAGTCTGTTTTTTCCCTGGGCTTTCTGCCAGGAATCATTGCAGCCAACGGTTGGCTGGTCCATTTATGAAGGAACATGGGTGTTGGTTGTGCTCCCCCTGGTGATCAAAATTTAAAAAACTTGTTTTTGCTCAAATATAAACATAATTTGAGAAACAGGAGAATGAGTATGTGTGAGGGTATGTGTGTTTTCGTGTGTGTGTGTGTTTGTGTGGACAGATGAGGGGAGGCGAGTGCGAGTACTAGGTAATACATTGTAATTCACTGAATTGTCAGGTTTGACCATGATTTGGCAGCAATCTCTAAACACTTGTAATATACTCATATTGCGATCTTAAAAGTTGATGTAGTAAAGCTCTGCGTTGTATGTGGTTTCAATAGAATAGATTAGAGTGATTTCTTAATTGAGTTGATAGAGCCTTGCTGGAGACAAGCACAGTACTTTGTTTGTTTCAAAATGTGGATGAAGTACTGATGTCGAACATAACCACACTTCTCTTTTCAATCAATTCCATTTAAAGGCCCTGCCCATTGTTTTGGGGGCCATGGAGACCTTTGAACTCTATTCAGGGTCAGTTGGAAAAGTGAGCGGGATACTTTAGTTCTATGGATGAGCAGGATAGGAGTTTCAGGGGGATGGGAGGGGTTGTTAGGGGCTACACTGAGGCCCACTGCTGTTTTAACACACAGAGTCTGAGGTGTCTACCTCTCCAGGGGTGTAGAAGTCAGGGATAGGCAGCCCAGTGTGCAGTGTCACCTACAAAAGACAAAATAGAACACATATCGGTTTTTTTTTCGAACAGCCGAAGCATTTACTTTCTACGTAAAATAATAGGACATAACGCAAAATAACTAACTCCAAAGCGTGTTGTTGTCAATGACCCACATTTGCCTGTAGGTGGAGATGTTGCGCTAATACTAAAGCGTATGACTTGAGTGTCTTGGAAGCATTTTCAGCTGTCATTAATTACCAGCAGCTGAATGAATGAATGAATGAAGATGAGAGCATTGACTGAGGGGGCCTACATAATTTCATCAGTATTCAAAAAATCAATGTTGTTAGAAGCATTTGATCCTTTGTCTTGCGTGGAGGTATAACAGCGTTTTTTTCTGTACCTGTACGTTGCGGTTGAGGCTGATGGCTGGGAAGTAGAGCCCCTCCACGCCCTCAAACGCCACTGGACCCTGCTGCTCGTCATTGATGAGGAAGATGATGATTCCCCGGCTAAAGTCGAGCAACACTCCTATTGTTGTTCCTTTAGTGATCCCCCCATCCGTCCTAGAATAAGTGGATACATGAGTATATGCACAGACTCATAGGAGCAAAACATGGACACTAGAACACAAAATATAATACGCTGATTTGTAGATTTAAAGCTTCACAAACCAAACATAATCCGTGCAAACGCATCATCGCTAGGCATTGATTGCTTAGGCATTCATTGATATCTATGAATGCCTAAACTAGTTGGACGCAAATAATCTATAGGATCATTCAGGGTAGTCTTAGTCATGTTTAATATAAACCAGTTTTCCCTCTCATCTATTACCTGTTGGTGTGAGAGTTGTTATGCATGAACCAGGAGCGGTTGTTGTCCACATACATAGCCCAGGCCTTGTCATCTTTCCCCAGCATCACATCCTTCAACACGTCACCCCGGGCAACCCCGAAGGCTGGGTCGGGGTGGTTGTCGTAGCGATCCACCGTCATCTCCCAATAGTGTACGCCACGGGAAAAGCTGGTGTTTCCCATGACAACCCTGTCGTCGTAGCTGTTGCAGGTCACAGTCAGGTTGTCGTTGGAGAAGATGATGTCCGGATGAGCGGACACTGGGTCAAACGTGAACCAGGCAACTACAGAAGGTGAACACACACACACAAATACACACACACACACACACACACACACACACACACACACACGCTTTTTAGAAATACATAGCCTACTCAATTTGGAATTATTATCTTTTGACAGTCGATAAATCAACATTTCACATGCCACATCACTGAACAGACTGTAGGCAAAATTATTGGATAAAGTGAAATGACATTTGTAAATGCTACTCAAGTCATTTTGTCATGACAAAACAAGTATGATGAAAATGACGTGCTTCTACAATACACAATAGTCCACTATGTTTGAGGCGGTTAGATGTCTCTGGAAAAAAAACTGTGATTCAAACTACTACATCACTAGTGAGTGGGTGTCACTCAAAGAAGGGCAGTTCTTATTCATGTGGGCTCCAGTGGACCTGCTTTTATCAACAGTCCAGCTGATTGTTACCAAACGGACTGTAGATGAGATTAATCTATACCTATGCCCCACTTCAAATACACATGCTGTTATGTTATTAAAGAAAATTGGTATACAATCTATATTTTCTATTTTTAACAAAGTTGTGGAACACCTACATTGAAAGCAGATTTATTCCCAGAGCCCATGAGATAACTGACTGCCCAACTTCAGTGTGGTTATGCTGAAGGACTATTTGGATGACAGACAACAGGAAGACGGACATTTGGAGCAGTGGAGACATTTGGAGCCTAATGTGACCCATCCATACCTGTGGCCATATTTTGAATATCACATGGGGGGAGTCCAGCTGAAATATGACATGTATGGGGCACAGGGTAAGGGGAGCGGGATAGTGAGAGAGAAGGAGAAGTAGAGATAGAGAGAGAGAAGGAGAAGTAGACAGAGAGAAAGAATGAGGGATGAGAGTAAGAGTGGGGTGGTAAAGCACAGTGTAGGGAGGTTTGGAGGGTGGGGAAAAAGCAGTTTTTATCAGGGAAGCTGGTTAAGCTCTGTGGCTGAGTTATCAGAGAGGGACGATCGAAACACATCATGGAGATTCACTCGCCAAACACCAACAGAAAGTGCCTGCTTAGACATACCCCATAGGAAACCTCCAAAAATCAAACATGAAAACACTTGAAACCCTGGATGTGTCAATTATCATATGGTTAACTAAGTCACATTTCAAGAAAAACATTTAAGTACTGAGGTAGTTTAAACGAACTTAGAAATTGGACTGCCAGTGACAGCTGGAGAGTGGTCTTTAAGTCAGGTAGGGGAGTTGTTTGTCTGTCTGCATCTGCCTGCATGCCTCTCTGGCTGTCTGCCTGCATGCCTCTCTGTCTGTCTGCCTGCCTGTCTGTCTGTCTGTCTGCCTGGCTAGGCCTTAGAGATTCAAGCTTCCCTGTATTGGCAGAGTGGTTAAATGATAAGCAGATATTATGTATGTTCACGCTGCTACAGTGTGTACTTGTTTAACAAGTAAACGGTCACACAAAGCAGCAGAGCAAGATGAAGGTGTGGCTCTTAGCGCTTAAATACAATTTCTCTACGATATAGAAAACGTGTAATTAAAAATGACTGCTAGCATCGAATTACTTTCAGAGGTCTGCATGATCAGGGTCTTGCTGTACTGGCCCACTCCGCTGGCATTGAAGGCTTTGACCCGGGACTTGTAGGTGCTGTTGAAGTGCAGACCGTCCACCGTGCAGATAGTCTCTGTGCCCACGTACACCTCCTGGAACCAAAAGAAGAAGAGAATTAAACCTGCTAGTTAGCCACGCAAGATCTGATCATATTAATACTTTGAACGGGGATTGAACATGAATAAAGGTACTGTGAGATAGGACGTTAGGACATGTACGATACATATAACACAATAACTGATAATGCTTTTTGTCTGTCGTTCTCTCTGTCTGTGTCATTGACTGTTGCCATGGAAGCATCTATTGGTTTAAGAAAAGCGCAACACAAATAAAATGTATTATTATTATTATTATACAATAATGTTTGATCATATTATTTTCACACCAATAAACCACTGTCACCAATGACAAGATCACAAAACGATCACAAAGACACGGTGTAAATATCATTTTTTTCTCATCACGACAGACACATACTGTTGGGATCAGGCTCTATCTGCGGTAGGGATAGTCCCATTGGGATGGAGTGAAATATGAGTGTGAGTTTTTACACTTGAGCGTGGGTGAAGCAGCCCACTCTAAGGTTTATAAATAGACGTAGGGGTCCTTTCTTTGAGTAGAGTGTGATGTTGTGTTGGTGGGCTTGCATGAGTCACCTAGGAAACTTGCCTTTCTTCCATGCAATTGGGAACGTTTGTTTTGTAAGAATTACTGCATGCCACTGTATGGCGGATCATATATGGTGCAGTATTTATGTATTTTAGCATTTTATATCACTGTAGATGAGTAAACGTGTCCAACACACGTCCAAAACTGTACAACCTGTGTCGTACAATCTTTGTGGAAAGTATATTTTGTTGAACTTATATTATTTATCCAGACTAATATTTGACAACGGAGTCATTGTGTCTTCATAAGCAATTCCCAGTCCTCCAATAAAAATCTCCACCAGCAGCAAAATGATTTCAAGCTTCGGAGCAATTTGGCAGAGACTGCCTACCAATTAGCACCTAACGGATACAGTTACTGCATCTGCCACTAATGGTAAGTAAATTAGCCTCTCTGATTCCAAAGTGGTAATTAAGACAACAAAGACACATTTGGACACATTTTGGGGGGGATAGGTGAGTATGGTTATTCATGGCTGGTTGAACTTAGTTACCAAAAGATCAATAAATGTTGTAATCATTTGACTGGAACGGGTGGATGGTTCATGCCTATTTTACACCGAGCAGGGCCTTTTTGTAGTGTTTCATTGCAGTTGAAAATGATGCTAATAGTAAAACAGCCACCACGTGGGGGGAGATGTATTCAGTTGTATGCCAGGGTGAAGAGGTGGGTTTTGAGACGGAACTTGAAGGTGTTAACGGTGTCCCCGTCTCTGACTGACGGAGGGAGTGAGTTCCAGATTCTTGGTGCCACTCTGGAGAATGCTCTGTTCCCAAGGCTCTGTAGGTTTGACTGTGGGACGATGAGTTGGCCGGCAGTAGATGATCTCAGAGACCTCATTAGTTGGTATGGGATGAGTAGATCAGTCAGGTAGGTGGGGGCCAGGTTATGAAGGGCTTTGAAAGTCAGGAGGAAGACTTCGTAGTCGATGCGTTGCTTTACAGGTAGCCAGTGCAGGTCACGGTGGACGGGGGTGATGTGATTCCAGGACTTGGTGTCGGTGAGGAGTCTTGCTGCGGAATTCTGAGCCATCTGGAGTTTATGGAGTGAGTGAGAGCCAATGCCAGGGAGGAGTGAGTTGCAGTAGTCAAGTCGACTAGAGATGAAGGAGTAAATAAGGGTTTCAGTGGCGGTGTGAGAGAGGGTCTTATTTTTGCAATATAGCGAAGTATGGAGGCCCATTGGCTTGGAGGTCCACGAGGCTTGATTACAGCTAACCCTTGGATGTATAGATATAGCGTTGATCTAGGATCACGCTTCCTGTGGGATCATCCCAGCTGACAGCTGCGTTAGCCGCCCTCCCACTCCAGTGACATTCGATGCCTGACTCTGGTCACATGACCCGTATCAATCAGAACTCTGCATCAAGGCTGGACCCAAACACACACACACAAACGTGCGTGCACACACACACACACACACACACACACACACACACACACACACACACCAGCATCTACACATCCACCCAACGGACATCAATGACAATGTGTGGCTTTCACATTCTCCTAGCTGCATGGACACCCTCCCCCAGGCCCCTAATAGAGGCGTCTTTGTAAACACAGTCCCTTTAGAGAAAGCCTTACTGTTCTATAAGGTGAAGTCAAAAGATTTATGGACGCTGTTTTGTTTTGTTTTCGTAACATTTAATCTCCTGTTAGGAATGCAAATGCAAATTCAAGACATTTAACTTTTGGCCTCTGGATAATAAACAAACAGGCAAACTACAGTAAAGACTGGGTGACAATCTGTTACCATAGTAACGCCTACCCTGAATTGGCCCCCGTTGCCGTCGTCCAGCTCCAAGATGTATCCCTCCACAGCGATGGTGGAGAGAGGCGGCTGTTTCCATGACAGCGTGGCACTGTTGTTCTGGGTGCAGCACTCTTCCAGCTGGAGCATGGGGGCTGATGGGACTGAGGAGGAGGAGGAGGAGGAGGAGGTGGAGGAGGAGGAGGAGGACGGCGAGGAGGAAGGATCACATGCTTTAGAGAGGCACACACACTGGGCTTATGTGCAAAGTGTAAAACACACATACACACCTGTCCGTCTCAACATCCAAATGAATGCACCCACACAGAGAGAGATGCATGCGCACACATGCACACACTTGCCCACACAAGCACAAGAGTGGAAATTTCAATTTGCGCCTTCATAGCAAGCCGTATACACAGTGGATACTGTAGAATCCAAATCCAGGCTTCCTTTCCCCTATACCTTTCATCTGCACAAAGTCCAGCTGGTGGATGGTCTGCAGAAGGGGTCCACTGTCCAGGGTAAGGTCAAAGTCACTGGTCATCCTGGGGGTCAGCGTGCCTTTTCCCCACTGGCCCTCAGTCATGTGGACCCTCCGGATCAGGGCGTCCGAGATCTACGTAAGAAAACACATCACCATCACTGACCACAGTATCCTAGAAAATCTGAAGCTAGAACTGTGCAGCCGTGGGTGTTTTGCTATGGTAAACAATGGGTGATAAGGTTATATCAGTGTAGTCAAAATAGTCAGTCTAATCAGATTTTCATCAGACCATAAGTGCAGGGATGATTCTCTCTTGTGGTTCTTGCGATACATCGATACATTCAAGTAAAAAAGAGACTCACCCCCCCCCCCCCCAAAAAAAGCCTGCAATTTTGTAACATGGAGCAGCAACAACAGGGTGTTTCTGATAAGCTTAAAAACCGCAAAGTAACCGTGAAATCCAGTCTGTTATGGTGACAGCCACTCGACAATAGCTGCAGGCTCGTCTTCCAGTAAACTCCTCAGATCAGATAGGAAATCAAGACAACAACAAACATACACACACAGTAGGAAGAAGCACCCTCGCATAACTTACGGATAACTTACACAGATAACATTTACAGTAGGTAATTGGGGGAGAGTGTTTTATCTCTCTATTTAGTGCACGCTCATTACCTGCAGAAAGCCGCTGGGGTCGTTCTCCTTGATGACCTCCAAACAGTACTCCATCAGGCCCGTGGTCTGACGCAGCTTGACGGTGCAGTGAGAGATCTGATCTCTTACGACCTGAGAGAGAGAGAGAGAGAGAGAGAGAGAGAGAGAGAGAGAGAGAGAGAGAGAGAGAGAGAGAGAGAGAGAGAGAGAGAGACCAGGACAAAAGAGAAGGAACAAAAGAAGAAAAAAAGAATGAGGAAGGACAGGAGGAAGACAAAAAAGGGTTAGTAGAAAGAGGGAAGAAAGGGGTAAAGGAGAAGACGAGGGAAGAAAAAGGGAAAAGGTAGGAAAGCACAGGAGGAATAGAGAGAGGTAGGAAGGGGGGAGTACAATGTTAATTAATGAAGACCATTACTGAATGAAGGGATGATGACAAGCCGAGAAAACAGAAGGGACAGAAACAAGCAGCATGGACACAATTTGTCCGCTTAACTCCTGAGAGAAAAACGGACAGATGGACACAGGAGGAGTGGTGTAGCGGGCAGTGTGATTGACGTCGGTTCTACAGAGCAGGTGACATTTTGTTTTTCTCAGGTCCTGCTCAGTCATCACCACGCATCATCGCTCGGTACCACCAACTGGGTTGTTGGGCGGCCGCACATTTTCCACAGTTCTGTTATCCTAGTGTGTCGCCTCAACGTTTTCGAAATAAGCAGAGAGGTGCCGGACTGCCGTGCCGGACGGAGGTTGCTAGGTAACAGTAACTTCGGCGCATCAATTCAGACGGTTCCAAGGCTACGGAAAATGGGAGAAGCCTCGTCTTGACAAGTGTGTAATGCTTTGCATACAGAGCAGATAAACATGATAGAGCACCATGGTAAGGGCCGTAAGGGAATGGCCATGCGAAGGGCCAGCGTCAGCTATCCTCTACTGACATATGACATAACCAGGGCCTCCATATAAACACACATCTAATCAGATTAGCCTTTTCACAGCTCTCTAATCAATCCGGTCTTTAATGACCCCAGCATGAGGATGGCCTCTTTTACCCCCGTAGTCACGGAGGCAGGGGTGGACTGGGCTCACCCTGGGTTTCCAGTGATTGGGGCCTGTCTATATTTCCCTGGCCCATGGCCCAGTCCGACTCATTGGCTAGTCAGATCACCCAGCGGGACAGTCCCATACCCCTGCAGTAGGCTGGCGCCGCTCCAGGGAGAGCCTCTCTCTCACTGCTGCCGGGCGGCCTGTCAAAAGTTTAACCCCAGTGCTTACTGTGGAAGGGGGCTGACCACAAGTGATAAGTGAGATTATATGAGAGAGAGAGAGAGAGAGAGAGAGAGAGAGAGAGAGAGAGAGAGAGAGAGAGAGAGAGAGAGAGAGAGAGAGAGAGAGAGAGAAAGAGAGAGAGAGAGAGAGAGACAGATACATAGAGATAGCTAGAGTCCGAGAAACAGAAAGGGGCAGAGAAAGAGAGACAGAATAGGAGGAAGATCAACACATAGAGAGTGAGGGAGAGAGAGAGAGAAAGAAAGAGGGCAGCAAGAGAGGACAGAGGTAGAGGACAGGAATTGGGCCGCTGTCTGGTTCCGCAGTGTTAGCAGAGGAGCATGATGAATGGACGTCACAGCGGTTGGGACCAGGTAGGAACTCATTCTGACAACCATGGTTCCTAGAGGGGGATTAAACACTGTTGCACCAACTTTCCGGCTCTGCTAAAATGGTCCGTGGGGCCTGACTACAAATGTCAACACAGCAAGAACAGAAATGAGAAGGGCGTATGATATTTTGTATTTTAGTTTGATATAACACATTACTGTAAGACCTGCCCCGTCCAACAGCATAGGTAACACGACATAAGTAATAGTTGTGGGTACTGCGTACGCATCATTTTGGTTGTATTCCCTAGTGCTTTAAAGCAATATTACACGTTGGCATAGTATACAAACGCCAACTTGATGATAAAGCAAAGGTGGTGGGATGGGATGTGGAATTCTCTCTGAGGGCCAGCATCATCTAATATCTTTCTCGGCCAGCACTTTGTTGCTCTGCTGGACTTTGTGTATCTGGATAATTGCTTTCGTCCCCCCTCCTGCTCTGTTGCAAACTACAGCATTAGGTCACTGCAGCACTCAGGGCTGTAGAGGATACTTGTGCCTGGATGTGAGCCCAGACTGCAGCCTATCTCACTTAACTATTTCCTATTATAGGACAACCTCAAATATGTTTAACTCGACAGTTTTATGGGCCAACGTTTTACAATATCAGACCAAGGGAAGATACACTGTCTTCACTGAATATTTGATGAGACAGTGATGGCTACGAGAGTGTGAGGCGAGGGAACTAGTCCCCTGGCGTTCATCTGGCAGGAGGCTGCCAGTCATGCCTGGGCGCCACGAGGGCAGGGAAGTCCTTTCTGAAAAGGTCCAGACTCCAGAGGGGTCCACTATGCTGCTGTCGAGTCCAGTCATTCAGTCTGACGGTCAGCAATAGGTTGCAATGTTGCATTGTGGCAATAGAATAAATCAATATAAAAAGGGCCACTCGTTTAAATACCTCTACATTAAAATGACTTATAGTCTTTCCCTGGAAATGAAAACTAAAAATCAGTTGCCTTCCACGTGTGTGAAATGCTTACCATGATCGAAAAGAGAAATGAATTCTGTCCCACTGGTGTTACTGAGACAAACACTTCAGTAGTTCTTCCCTCCAGCAATCTGTATTACTCCCCACAATGACTCAGCCCCCTTTCTAACCCTCTGCCATCATCGCAGAGACAGAGCACATTGTGCCGCAGGGCGAGAGAGAGCAGAGCAGACTGGCTAGTTGGGGTGCGAGGAATGAAGAAGAGCGACATAGAAATCAAACTATGAAAGGACATGCCTATTCAATTCAAATCCAACCTCCGTTTACCAATCAACCAAATTATAACCTACTTAGTCTGTTGCTAGCGACATCCATTTCAAATGAGCTAGGTGTGGCCATCTTTGATAGAAGGAGTGGACTAGCAAGGAAAGGCAAAATATCACCTTCTACTCTAAACATAAATGTAAGTATAGTGTAATGTGTACACTCTATTTGTTCTTTTTCTATGGTCCATTGCCTCTGTCATATTTGGTAGAATGAGAGGAGAGGAGAGGAGAGGAGAGGAGAGGAGAGGTCCTAATGGTCTCCTGGGGATCAGAGAACCCCAGGAGAGATCTCTCACTCAGATACAGGAAGCAGTGGAGTGGAAGTGGGTGCAGACAGCCGATTGTTACAGGGGGGAAACATAAATAGACACTATTCTGAGCACTTCTTATCATAGGACTAACTGAGCTTTCAAAAGGCAGCGTAATTCTAGAGAGTTGTACATTTTATGTCAGATAAATAGCTTCCCAAATTATCTGATCAGATATTTTCCCATACATTGTGTGGCCTATAAATGCTGCAAAAAAGGAGGAAATAAAAGTCTGAAAGGGAAAGACTGTGCCCGGTACGTTTGATTATTCACGACATAATTCACAACATGTCATTTGCATAATACACATCTCTTGAATCTGTGCCCAAGTCTGTGCAATTCACGCGTAGTGATGGACGGGTGAGGGAGGGTGACATATGTATTCAACGCTTCCAGTGCCACTCAAACTGTGCACCACTGCAAACCGCCCCTGCCTGCTGCTGCCTTTAAAAAAAACAAAAATACGGGGGCCCCGGTAGCTAGATGTTATGAAAAATGAACCTGACTCATGTTATTGAGGACTTCTTGCCTCCACAGCTTCAGTGGGAGAGAAAAATCATTTAAACAAAAAAACACAGGAGCAGCTCGCAACGTCCTGGTCACCATGGAGACAAGGCTCTGGCATCAGCGATCTTGTCTCTGGCACCAGAAGCAAGCAGGACTCGGCTTGAGTAGCTCTTTTAGAAGGAGGATGGCCAAGCTACTGTGCGTCAGTACAAGGCTCCAGCAACAACTGCATACATTTTATTTTACAGTTATCACCTGTAAACAAACAACATAAATCAGGGCAAAACCCTAGTATTCTTTGGTGCAAACACAAATAACGATGAATCAAATGCGGATCTTTAAGAAATTAATGTGTGTTTTTTTGTAATATGAAGGACTAATTAATGACCCTACCCTTTAAAAACAGCACAATATTCCACGTCGAGAGCACATGGACCAGTCAAAGTATTCCCGAAGGGGGGCAACCAAATACAAACCCGTCTCCGTCAATTAGTGAGGCAATCTGACCTGTTCACCACACAGTCCCACGTTAATGGACCAGAGAGCATTACCTCACACTATCGCTGTCAGGGAGCTCTCCAATTACATAGGATGCAGTCAGGAGCCAAAGCATGCCTCAAAAGGCCTGCATCTCTGTCTGAAGCTGCCAAGACACCCCAGGACGAATAGATGTTACAGAGAACATTACTGAGAATACATGTTACAAGGAAAGCAATGAGGGGGTGGGGTGGGGTGGGGGAGGGGGGTGTGGGGGGTGACGGGGAGGTTTGTCCTAACGGCAGTGCATGTTCCTGATTTAAATGTCTCGTTTTTGTGGAGGCTGTTATTTGTCTCTCCTGGTACGTGCGATTCAACCATCTTTGACAGTCAGAGAAACAATGAATTGCATCCACCTGTTTGTCTTCTGGTGTGTGTGTATGTGTGTGTATGTGTGTGTATGTTTTCGAGACCGTCTGCGCGTGTAAGCGCGTACACGTTGGGGGTTCCAAACGCCCTGCCTGTGTAAAAACATAATTCCACAGACCATCCAGGCATGAAATTGGACAGCACCGCATGTGTCTCTCTCCTCCTCCCGAGCCAACCGTTCTCCAACATTTGTTTTTTACTCTCTGCGTGGTAACCAGCTTGCGGTAAACCATACTTTAAAATCATGTGCCGAACTCTTACAGTAGAGTAAAGTATCGCATTCATGGTTCCCCTGCCTGCTTTTTGTACAATTTGTGCAAGCAATGTCAGTGAGGCTTCAATGTCCATGATTTTCACATTGCATTTTGATAGAAAATTGTGATTTTTAAATCACAACATTTCACTGCCTACTCTCTCATGCTGGATTTGCAAGGCAGATGTTTTCCTTCAATTTGAAATATATCTTCTCCCTATCGATCGCTGACTCAGGGCTGGCTAGTCTGGTCCAGGCTCACCTTTAGCTTGTGTTCATGCTCCTTATTGACTCGGGACAGCAGTTGGGCCTTGCGTCGGTTGAGGGCGTCGATCAGGGCGTCGCACTGAGCCACCAGACAGGCTTCAAACTCCACTCCGTTCTCCTGCAGGACACGGCGACACAGAGGAATAGACACGGTGGTGTGAAGCACAGGTAGATTCAGACCCAGACAGACTTACAGATTAGAGTACTAACCTAATGTTAGTCCATTTACAGAACATGTAAAGCAAGACAGAAGTAAAGACTGAGTGTAACTGACCACTTGGTTAAAAAAGAAAAAACCTTTTAACATGTTTACTGTCAACAACATGTGAAGAGTTTTGTTGTAAAATGAGATATGCCGCTAGACCATTATAAATGTAACGCCTATCGTACTACTATAACGGGATTGCTTATGTATAATTAAAATTAAATATACTACATTTTGACATCAATTAGCTACTGTAAAATATTTTTTCACAGAATACTAAATCTTTTGAATGCAGAAACAAATGTTTTGAGGTATGATGAATGAATCTCATTTTAGAAGAAAACCTTTTATATACATCCGTATAGAGACAAGCTGACAGGAATGATTAAGTATCCCTCCACACAGGAACACATCTATAGAGTATACACAGAGAACATCGCTAATAGACATGCGGAGAATGTTAGATCTGCAATGAAAAAAATGTCATCCTGATATTAAGATCAATGACACAAGGACTCCCTCTCGCTGGGTGCCACGCATGACCAGATGCACCCGGCAATGCTGGAGAAGAAAACTAACATTTAGCTGAATGTGTTGGGTAGGGGAGGGGGTAGGAGTCTAGGGGGTTGGTCTGTAGCAGCTCTAATGGAGATGTCAGGAGTACTGAAATAGTCTGTGGGCTTGTCAGTTTCAATAGTAAGGATTCTGTCAAAACCCAGACCTCTAATACCATATCCATGTTATCATAATTTACTTTGTAGTAAGTTATACATTTGGTACAGTTGAAATTACTTCATCTGCTTGTCATGGATATTGATTTGCCCGGTTGCCTACGTATACATTGTTACCCCCCTTTTTTGTCTGTCCACCACCCCCAGGTCTACTTCTCCTCCTCTTCCTCCTCCTCCTCCTCTTCCTCCTCTTCCACCTGGTAGAGTTTATCTCACCTTCAGTGTTCCCCACCCTGATGTCATTAAGGGTCGGCCTGGACCGTCAGCCGGCTGTGTGACAAGAACACCAGGTTTAATCTTCTACCTCACATTATCATTTATTGAAATAAACCTTATTCTTACCGTGCGCTAAGAGGAGTACACCACACATGGGCAAACTTACGTGAGTGGGGAATAAGTAAGTGCATTTTCACCAAAGTAAGTGTGACTATTTGTTAGGTATAAGTCAAAGTGGCGCACAGTACTCTTACAAAGCGGTTTATGTGTCAAATCTAAAATGGTGCTTGGGCTTGATTTGAAATGGCTGCTGCCTCTTAACATCCTTGCTTATCATGGGAACCGTGGGAGAGCAGCCTGGGATGACAACAGGGTACATGGGGATGATGACAATGCATATCAGTAACTGTCATTCATAAAGTGGTGGGAGGAATGTATAAACCAGGGTGGGACAATGCAAAAACAAACCTCAACAAACTCCAACGTCAGATCATTTGAATGGAAATGAACATTGTCCGTTTGAGGTTCCATCTATGCCCTGATCATTTTGATCAATGACAACCTAACATTCTAATGACAACTTTAGAATGTTGTTGCTGTTTGTTGTTGTTTGTTGAAGCAGTGGCATTTGAGAGGTGGGTGACGTTGCTGTGTTACGGTCCAGTACCTGAATGTGCTGCACCATGTTTCTCAGTTGGACCAGGAACTCCTTGGCCTCTGTGGCTCTGTCGGACAGGATATTGAGGGCCTGGGACAGCTGACCCTGGGGACAAAAAGAAACAAGACAACACATTAAGTACATACATAATGGTCAGTATCCAGACCTTTTTTTAATCAGGATTTATTTCTTCAATTTATTTTTGTATATAGGACAAATTGCATAAATTCAATTCACGTAATCTAGTTTATTGGTTGTAAAGTGTCTTGTTCACAAATCCTATTCTTTAGCCGGACTACCATAAAACAACTATAACCAAACAGAGGGATAGTTTCAAGATGTGCTTGGACAAAAGTAGAGGAATGAAAAATGTACTAGACAGCAGTTTTTGTGTTCTCTCTACTAGTGAGTTCGTTCTCCTGTGGGACTCCCTGCCATCTCTGCAACTCTCCTGATTTGTTCCACATCCTGCACATAACTGGCTCTACTGCCCATTTCCTGTTATGTCCGATGACACAAACGTCCTTGTTTGGATAGCAAAGAGCAGAGAGAGAGGTCATCCCAGTGTGTAAAGTGGGGCTGTGTGAACATGGAGGAGACAGAGTGAGAGGTTGTGGCCTTAACTCCCACCTCCTAACCCTTGCTAGCTCTGGGAACCCCTCTTGGTTGAGTGCACTGGAAAATGTCCAAGTGGGGAAGCTCATTATTGTCCTTTCGAGGGACTGGGGCGGAAAAACAGGGAGAACGGCTTTATCCGCCCAGGAAGAATAACCTGAGCTCCGGAATGAAGCAATAAAAACGGATCCAACTAGCTGATACAGTGAAAAACCCTTGAGACAACAAGGCTTCACAGCCCGACTCCTTTATGTCAACTGGTCTACAGGCATGGGATGGTAGTTCAAACAGGGAGTCCGTTTCTATAGGGAGTGACATGCCCTTTGACCCCAGAGTTTGGGAAACCAGAACAGCTGCCTTGCTAACGCGGCTCTACCGTACCATGGGACACCATGGCAACAGCTGAGCCATGACTAAAATGTAAACTTCACGTATCATGTACAGACTTCAGACAACTTCCTCTACGACAACTTGGGACTCGCGTTCCAATGTACGTTCATCCCATGACCTAGTAATGGAATATGGGTGGATGGGACTGCGGGGGCTAGAGACCTACAGAGATGCCCAAGTTGATAACGGGACAATCTCTCACAGAGCCCAATTTCTTCCAAGACACTATTCCTAGTAGTTTGAGTCTCATTCAGGCGCCCAGCTCCCTGCTCGAGAAATCAATCAGCTCCATTCCAGCTGGATCACCGAGCAGCTGCCACGGTTTAGAGACCCTGTCAATCACACTGTATGTGTCCCCTAAACATACTCTCAGCTCACATCACCTTCTGACTTTCAGGACAACAGCCTCCTCACACCTGCCCATTCAGCCGGCTATCATTTGGGCTTATATTTCACCCCCCAACCCACCTATCTCTTTCGACGACTCCCTCTCTTTCTCTCTCTGACTCTCTTTCGCTCTCTCTCTCTCTCTCTCTCTCTCTCTCTCTCTATGACTCTCTATGACTCTCTCTCTCTCTATGACTCTCTCTGACTCTCTTTCTCCATGACTCTCATTCCCTCTCTATTTTACAAATGTTTCTATGTAGATTCGTCTTTACCCGGTGCCTTGTCCTCTTCCCTTTCTATCGTACTCGGTCTCTTCATAGCTCTCCCTCTATCTCCGAATCAATGATGGGCGTTCAGGGTGAAATCACCTGGTTAGCAGTCACCGCACATTCAGTGACAGGGCAGTCTCCCTGCCAAACGGATGAGATAAACACCGCTGATTGTCTGGAGGCGTTTTTACCGCAGTGTCTGTTAGTGAGGCTGCACACTACCCCAGAAACAGGGTAAAACATGTGATGAGAGCAGGAAAATGTGCAGTGGCCAAAAGGTTGTTTGTTTTTTCCCCACTGCTGAAGGACACTGGCTGGTTGCTACGTGAAGATGCCATGGCTGGGTGGTGGAAAATAGAACCCATGGATGGTGAAAAGGGAATCAATGCTGAGGCATACTAACATCACACACAGTGGCACCAGCTTGAGCTCTAGCAAGAATTAGAAGGAAGGAATCGATTTGCATGGCTTCCCAAAATGATTCATGGAGGCTATTAGTAATGACTTATTCTACATGGAATTTCCACCTCATAACGCTTGCATTAGCATTTTCATTTCTTGGAGGAGGATATTATTTTGAAATGGCTAGGCCCATCATTTTTTAGGCTAGTCAATTTGCACAACATACCCTCAGGGACAAATAGCTTTCTTGGGGTTTAAGAAGTCAAACTTTCATGTAAGTTATTTTGTGCCAACCCTTGGGACAGCCACATTGCGACAGAAGTAAAAACCAAAACATTATGCTACATTAGGGAACTGACGACGGGGATGTCGGATTGTTTGGCCACTAAGCGCCAATCGTAGTTTCACAGGGGGGCCCGAGGATGTCCCTGCTAGTTGGGGAGGGCGGTGGAAAGTAATCGTCTCAGTAATTAAGCCCAGTATAAACACGTGCTTGCCATGAATAATTCACTCAGAGCTCGAGGGCCATTCTGCTTGTTTCATTTTCCTCTTCGCAGGCAGGGAGAAGCCAATCTGTCACAGGCAAGCTTGGATGTCGGTGAGGTGTCAGAGCCAATTTGGATTTCAGCCGATCACAGGCGGATGGCCGTTTTGTAGCATAAGAAATGAAGAAGTTACTGTGGGTGTACTAGATTTACAACATAATGGAGGCCATCATCAGTTAGTAAGGAGTGTGTTCTTTTAACTTGGACTAATTAAAACTCTACTGAATTTCATCTACAACCCGCTTGAGTATTAGTGTGTACTTTCGAGAGCATTTCTTTCCTTAGGAAATTCTCTTGACCTATATCTAAAAGCGACTCTACCTTTCACAGAAAAACTGAAACTTTTTCATTGAGTTCTCTGCCCCATGGAGATTTAAAATTGGAAAGTGGAGTTCACTTTGCTTCAGGGTCACTGAGGTTTCAGAGTATGAGGATCACTCTCTCTGTTTCTTTACACCAACCCTGTCTTTATGTTTGTAGTCATGGTGATATGGTTAGATAAGCAAGGGTCCAATGAGCGTAGCATAACAGAAATCAAGCCAAAATGTACAACTGTAACCCTCTTTATGCATCAATATGTGAGAACAATATTGGTCCTATGTAATAACACAAAATGGTTTGATTAATTATTAATAAATTGTTAATTTAGTGGCTCAGGTAATATTAGTGAATATTCCGTGTTACTAATACAAACACAAATGACACATGCTTTTGGGTGTAGGCCCATCCTTACTTAACCCTCTGCTGTTGAAAAAGGTTGTTTTTACTTGCACACATGGATATCCAAAGAGAATAGGGTTTAAAATATGCATTAAAGGAGTTTATGCATCAGTGATGCTCAGTGAAACTTTCTCTTGATAACAAACTGAGAGCTTGCTTCTTCAAAACAGGCTGCATCAGATAACGGTCCCGTCAACTCCCCCCCCGTGAGTCACACGACATTTTCTGTTATCAAAGCAAAGACTGAGTTCTTTACCTTTTGGGACCACAAGAGCATCTAACAGCTTTGTGGCAACATCAGTTAGGCTCATTCACAGAAGGCTCTTTAGGTGACTAACTAGCTAGATCACGATTATCTTTATTTGTAGATAAGACTATATGTCTTCAATTGTTACTAATGGTTGTCATTGTTGTTGTTTTTTTGTTGCCGTTTTAGTTTTTCAGGTGTTTTTTGTACTGTTGAACTCTAGTTGTCTATCAATATAAAAAGTAATTCTGTTCTATTTTGATTCCATTCTATGCTGAAAAAGATCCTACATGCAAGCCCTCCCAGTGAATCATTTATATTTCTGCAATTTCTGCTTCATTAATTAGGCACGATGCAGTCATTAGCTGTTCACACATATAAATTCTGGGCAATAAGGAAGGAAGGAGCCTGGAGTGAGAGTAGCCCTCTGAAGACCCCACCACAGGCCCACGCAGGGCTTATTTCACTTGGCATGATGCTACTGTACTTCACCAAAACAGAGTTATGCGACTTTTTCAAATAAAAATAATAATACAGCAAATAATGCAATTACTTTCAGATCAGATCTTTCAGCAGTAGCATGCAGTTTAGTCATTGAAATAGATATAATCTCTGTTATGTTGACCCTTGCCCCGGTCCTGTTGTGGAAATTAGGCTATCAAGACCAAATCTGACAGGCACTAGGGACAGCACATGCAGCCAAAATGGGGACAGAGAGATTCTATTCTCGTCAACACTGGATTTAACCGGTGAAGTTTAGTCTGCTTCAAATGACTGTGCACCTGCTAATCTACATGCAATATTCCTTTGCCTTATTTTTTATATCAAAATGAATAGCACATTTTCAAAAGACACACAATCTCCAATCACTCCAGGGTATTGAGACCCAAAACATGGCACTCCACTTCCTAATACATATCGAGCTAAGACTTAATGCCAAGCACAAAGGACCTAAGGTGTCCTGAAGGAAGCCACTCTGTCAAGATGACACCACACTGAGCTCAGACTAGGAGAGTCCCTGACCAGAGAGAAGCATGTAATTACATATGTGCTTCCTAACGAGCCCAGGTAGACCAAGAAGCACACACACACACACACACACACACACACACACACACACACACACACACACAGGTGGAGTTCCACCCGTTGGTTCCCACAGCAGGCCTGTGGTTCTAAACGCTAAAGATGAATGAAGACTGATGATGAGGAGGAGAAACGAAGAGGGAGCAACGATAACGATGAAGCAGACAAAAAATGAAAAGGTTCGCAACGATTAGGAGCATGATGATGTTGCTGCTGGTCCTGATAAAGTTGACAATGAGGGCAAAACCCCGGGGCTGAATCTATAGCAAACACCGGTCAGTGAGCTCTCCACAATGCTTTCTTCCCTCATACATACAAGTGTCCTCATTTCGGATGAGCTAACGGTGCCAGTGCTGCCTTTAATATGTCAAAGTAATAAAGCATACTCCCAAAAAACGAGTAGACCTTTTTTTATTATTTTTTTTATGTCTGTAGACATTCAGACTCCCATTCGGCCCATCGCCACTGGCCACAAAATAAAAAAATGTCTCACTGTGGATGTCTTCCATAGTGACATTTATCTGAAGTCTTATTAAGTGTAGTTTCTGCCCAGAGCGAGTTGGTACACTCACTGCCTCTGCCCATCTGTTGGACACAAAACAGAAATTCCCTTTTGCCATTTTGCCTTTTTGCTTTGACGTCCAGACCTACAGACCCTGTTTGAAATGGTAGATGTACTGTAGTGTGTGGAGTGTAGAATCTATGAACTCCATGGCATGTGGTCATTTATAACAGCCCAGGAAAGGGGTGTGTGTGGGTGTGTGGGGGGTGTCATATTTGCCTTTCTCTGTTTTCCTCCTCACCTTTTTTAATGAACATTTTCACAACTAATCTCTTTATATGGCAGCTGCAGGGGTAAACAGCACAGACTGTAATGTGGTGGTATTAAACTAACTGTCTTTAGGACATCACCCCCCCCCCCCCATTGGGAGGATCAGTCTGCTCCACAGATCCGTATGTGTGCTCGATTTCATCCCTCATCATGGTATCTATCTATATTCTATCTATCTGGGACTTTATTTTTATTACACATAATCATTTATTTATAATCTTAGCCAAATGAGCAAACTTCAGATTTACTCTACTGTCTTTAATAATTCACTGTCAGCTACCCAACTCTCATTAGGGTCATGAAAGGCAAGTCAGAGCATACAGCACAGTGCAAAATCACCAGTATTAATATTAGAAATAAATCCTGGTTAAGAAACATGCAGAACATAAACCAAAATGTGTTAAATCCATACCGTAATACTGTATGTTTCTTTGTTTGGTTCTTTTCTGATTTTTATATATTTTTATCCCCACTGTAGGAGAGGCTATGGACACAAAGGATCCAGACTGACAGCCAATCCCATTACTCTCAGCAGGGTGGAGGCTGGAGGAGGCTGGCTACATCGGGCATCCTGCAGGCACTGTCGGACTCGTCAAGGCTCTGAGCACACAGACGCAGGCAGGAACCCAAAAGAATATCTCTCCTCGTTTCACAACCAATGAACCCAACTCCCAGCAGACTTGCATGATATGCGTACCTGCATCTATGGGTGTACCCTCATTACTCCGGGTTTCATAGGGCGGGCATCTCCGATAGAGGCTTTTGGGAGCATCTGTGTTTACTTTGTCTTGGTATGTAAGGGTGAGACGCTATCTCTACAGCGTGCGGGGTGTCTGGATAATACAGGGTTGTTTTTTCTACGTAGCATGAGATCAAACGTATGGCAACATGAAAGAGGGGCAGATGAGAGAGTCTAGGGGAGGGGAGGGAAATCTCCAGCTCCCTGTAAATTCCCCAAATTACTGAGCTCAACGGCACTTTGCTCTTAGGGGTCTGCAGAGCTATGGATAATTCGAGGGGTCGCTTGGGTTAAGATCAGTTTCACTCTCTCCCCCTTCATGATTTATGACTGCGTCAAGAAAAATAAATTGCAAATTTTCTGCTACGCACACAGTTCCTCTGTTGCTGAACATCTAGGCTACTAACTTAATTTACACATTTCATTTTTACTACACTAGCTACGGTAGCAACCTGGGTTTTATTCCAAGTGCTATGTGACCCCCAAACATCATTTTTGGAGCCCTGTTTGAACTTTTGTCCCTTAGTCTCCTGATATGATATAGTGCAGAATAACATTCCACAGAACCTTTTGACACGAAAAAGCAAACACAAAAAGAACAGTAGATACAAGATATCCAATATAATCCACATGGCTGCTTTTCTTACTCCTGCTGGTCTTTCGTGACCAAAATCGCCTTTGGAGACATAAAATTGATCACCATCGTGGTTCGATGCCACGCATTGCTAGAGGAGAGACACCGCACAGAGGTGTTTTATTTTTATTGCCCGGGCGCCTGGTAGAGGAACCATGACGATGTGTGAGCAAATGACGACCAAGAAGCATGAAGGGAGGGGATTAATGCCCTGAATCATTCTCAGCCACACGGGCACACGCATGCACACACAAACCACTCACTTACTGAACAAAGTCTAATCCGCACGTAAACGTGTGCACGTACAGGCTCGAGAACCAAATGGGAGAACGCTGAAAGGCATCTGGGGATGAATTTCTCAAGGGTCCAATGTTTGAGACCTCTGCTCTGCACATGCTCAAAGGGATTTGGTTTCCACGGCGGCAAGTGACATGGAAATCTCTATAAGAGTTCTGGAATGTTCAACAAAGATAAAACGTCTACCATGGCAACAAGTGGCCATCTCAAATTTCTTTTAACTTGCCAGATAAAATAGTAATGAACATCATACCTAAATAATGCAATTGCAAGCTCAATACTGATCTCCACAGAAAAAAAGCATTTCTGAAACACATTCCAAAAACAAACAGACAAGAATATAAGGATAGGATGATAAACATTGAGACAATGGACAGTGGGCCATTAGCCTACTCTCCTTGTGACCCTGGGGAAATAACAGCTCGGACAAAGCAGTGCATTGTCTGAATAAAAAATAAGCTGTTACATACAGGCTTTGAGCCATTTCACATTGTCACTGACTTTGCATTGAAACACATACTATTGGGAACATGGTTATGTTGGGCCCAAAACAGTGTTGCATTTACATGTACATCTATGACTCAATTGATGTAAATTGTGCAAATACTAAGGCTGTGAAACAGCAACGTCCCTCCTATCTTTTCTTGGGAGCCCAAAGCGAGGAATGTCTTAGGAATGCCCGTAAGGATTGAAAGCTGCTCATCTCCCCGACTGCCAGTTCTCCCTCATAGCGACCATCTGTCAAGCCTCCGTAGGCAACAGCTTCAGATGACAGGTCAGACTGGAGCCTCTGAGATGTACATGGAAAATAGCAGGTGCCATGGAAACTAGAGCGAAGCAAACTCAGCTGACTACTGTCAATTTTCTTTGGTAGCCTTTCCATTGTTCCAGGGAAGAAGAAAAAAATACAGGAGAGGAGAATCCCATCACATCTTTAAACTGACAATTTACTATGAGACAGTGGTCATTCCCTCTCTGATATCTCTCCCCATCAACTCTAGCTCAGAGGCTGACCTTAAAGGTTGCATGCGATCACATGCATTTGCGATGGTGAAAAGAGACGGTTAAAACCCTTTTGAAGTAATTTTATCTCCTTATGTACGGAAAAGATGTGAGAGGGAAAACACAAAGGACTTAATAGCCCTCTAGCAGAGTGTGTGTGTGTGTGTGTGTGTGGGTGTGTGTGTGTGTGTGTGTGTGTGTGTGTGTGTGTGAGTGAGTGAGTAAGTGTGTGTGCATGCGTGCGTACGTGCGTGTGTGTGTGTAGATGTGTGTGCGTGTGTGTGTGTACTGATGGGTGTTGATTGATTGTGCTGAAAATGACAGCGATTGGGCATGTGGATACTCCGGTAACAAATTATTCAGCTCTGTATATTCATCGTCTATTTGGCCCTGCTGGGATCGGTTAGTTGTTGGGGGAAGTGTGGAGGGGATGAAAGCTGGTGGTTAAGGCTTAATCTGCCTTTGGCCTTCATGCAGTAAGCATCTATAGCCTCTAAAATTGCATTAGAATACATAGAGCAAGTCACATATCCTTGTCTCACTGCTGAAGCTATATGAAATCGTACAGCCAGTATTGGACATGGCTGGTTATTTCTGGGGTGCCTGCCATTTGAGCTAGCATTGAAGACAAGGGAGGAGTGAGCTATGCAGAATGCGATGGACAAATGGTCAGCAATGTTGATCAGAGGGTTTACAATGTTAGCCAAAATATAGACAGCTGATTATCTAAAAAGGGAGGGAAACGTAGCCTCTTTAAATAGAAACTGTTCTAATTATGCCAAGGATAAGAGTCTTGTCTATGATCACATAAAAGTAAAAGAGCAAAACATTCCATCGAAACATTTTTTTAATTAGAAGCAGAAAAAAACCTACGCAGGAAGTTATAGTCTGATATTGTGACATGAATATTAAAAAGAAATAGCATATTCCTCTTTTCACCTCAACGCGCCCCCTTCTTTTTTTAAAGAACTTTACGCACGAGAAACACTGAAGCCTCCAGTGCGCATTTATTTGCCCTATTGTAGGAAAGTAAGATAAGAAGTGACAGTGTTTTTGTTTAATAAAACGTATTCCACTAATACTGATGAGCATTCATTGAACTCGAACTGACCGAAAACAATCCCAAGACATCGGTTTGGCACATTACGCACAAAGGAATAGCACAACATCACAATGACTCGTGTACAGTGATATGTATGAAAACTTAAGAGGTAATTTCACGCACGTACCTTGTGCAGTTTCCACATTGCTCCAAGAGCCTTTACTTCATGTGTGCCATGTTTACCTTCTTCCAAACACTGGTAACAGACCGGCATTTTGCACTGTACACAGTACATGCTCAAATTTTCAAGTTCGTGCTCTGTGCAAGTTGAGATTTTTCTGGGGCTCGTTCGGCGACTTATTCGGCCCTGAGCTGGTGGCACCAACCGATGTTTGGCGAGCGGACCTCTGAGTGGGTGACACCTCATGCGACACGGATCGCAATAAAACACATCGCATTGCTCGCACATAACGGTGGCCTCTTTTGGGCTCTTTTCGCAGAGCTGACATTTAAGAGCAGCCGCTTTGCTCTGCTGGTACCGGTCAACCACCCCCTCAAGCACTCGGTTCTTGGGAAAGCCACGGAGCCCCCGGTCGTCCAGAATAAGACTGCGGTGACATTGCGGGCAGGTGATGCAGGAGTTTCGGGGGATAGGGGGTAGAGAGCCAGGGTGTTGAAGCAAATGCATTTGGGGAGGAGGTTGAGGGACCGTAGGAGGGAAAACTCGCACCCCGTTTGGAGACTTCTGGCAAGGGGTTGTTGGAGCACTTACGAAGCCCCCATAAGAGCCATAACCACTGTCTGCTTCACTGTACAAACTCATTTTATCCAGGTCGAGATAATCATAATCAGAGACACCTGAGCCTGAAGCTCGACTACTCTGCGGAGATTCAGCGTCGGGAGTCTGCACCAGGATATTCCGAGCACAAGCCAAGCAAATGTTGTGAGAGCACGGCAATATGATGGGCTCCCGGAAAAATGATCCACAAACAGGGCACTTCAATTCTTCCTCCATTTCATCCATGTTTGTTTCTTTTAGGTGAGAAATGTTCTTGCTTGAATTTAAATATGTTCTAAACGGAGCTACACTAACGCAGTCTGACATCTACGAGGATCTCAACCCCTTTCTCTTATGTGCACAGAAGCGAGTGCAACCTTGGAAGGACAGGCAGATTGCATCGACGCAAATTAACCAAGACAACGCACTGTCTGCCAATCGGCAAGCGGTATAGCAAAAGCCGGCAAATGAACATCGACCATTGGATAATGCACCTGCCAGTTTATGTCCATGAGATACTGTTAACTTGGCCTTTTGTATTTACTGATTAAATGCAGAATTTGTCAAATACCTTTATGAGTATTGACATATACTGCATATATATATATCCACTGGAATTTGATGCTAATGTAAAATTCTTCTGTCTTTGTTGCCAGAAAGAAAGGAATGTGCACATATCTAATTTTAATGCAAAACTTTTTATTGCTTTTTATCTATTTTTATCCCCCCCCCCCACCCCCCAACCCACCCACACACCCACCCACACACACTTACACACCGTTCATAAATACCTTGGTATTAAAAATATTGTCGTCTTACATAAGCGAGAGCACTCAACTCTAATTGCATTTGCATAGTATTGTACAGAGGTTTGGGAATTCAAACTAATTAAACAAGAAACAGCCTGCTGTTTTTCTCCACGTCTTCATCCAATCATGGCTGGACTGGATTTCCTTAACTGACACTGTCTTTGCACAGGAAATCATCTGGTTGGATGGGATATTATGAAGACATTCAATACACAGCCTTTTTATAATAACCCAGATATTATTTTGGGATTTGTGGTTTCCTGTGCCACTGGAAAGAGTGTTGACGCACCAAGCATAGTAATTTCCTTAGAGTGGAATGCTGGGGCAACTAATATTTAATCTTTGTGCAGAGTATGAAGTCCTTTTAAATCTCTACTGCACCTTCTGTTTTTGTTTTTATGATGTCTTCACTTCTGCTAGGACAAAAACACACCCAGTAAATTGAAAAAAAAAGATCTCCTTAGATGTCTCTTTGTTTCAGTGACCACATCCTCTTGTAATCATTGTGCATACAGGAAAAGGTGCCACCTTAAAATATGTGCACTGAATCCCCATCAGGCCTACAATTAGGAAACGGGCATATTGTGTTTGTAATAAAATGTACTGAGATGAATTCACGTATCATTTTGTACATTCTGGTGCAGTGGTGATAAAAGCTGTAGCTCGGTTTACTATATTATTTTTTACACAAAAAGATCTGCTCTTTGGTTCAAGGTGCCCTCATATAAACTATAAATAAGTGACAAGGCGTAGCATGCATACAGTTATAGTTACTAAATATAAGAGATAACACCTGTTGTTTGCACCACCTGTTTTGGGTCACTTGTGTAGGCCTGGCACCTTTATGCTGTCCAACAGCCCCCAAAAGTTAGAGAACTTTCTGACCTCTTCTCTTCAGGACACGTCCTGCCCAACGACCTGCATGGTCTCATGTTTATGCAATCTCTCAGTGCCCCGCCACCTGTGCCCTTCACAATCTCCTTAAGTAATGCCTTTTTATGCTACAGTATTTCATCACCATTCCCTATGGGAATTGCAGGGCGTGATGTGCTGCATTTGTTACAGTTGATTAATTATGCTTTTATTAATTATTACTTTGACAGAATTAGGAATTGATGGCTTAAGGCACCAAGTGAAGGTTATCTTGAAGAAGGTATTGTTGTATGGGAAAGGGGTAGGTTAACCCACCCACAGATCATCATTATTGATCCAGAGCCATTAGTTAGTAAATTAGAAATTGTGTTCATGGCTTGACTACTCCTTTGTGAACTCTTGGCACAATACAGTGTGTAAGAATTCCCTATCACACTCATTTTTTACCAAGGATTGCATTTTCTGCTGGGGATGGATGGAGACGTTTGGAGTTCCATAATGAATCGTTTCTTGCTGCTGAGTTGGAGGGGTTTAACACGTAGAATTAAGGTCTGCAGAATAGAAGCGCATGTTCAAATCTACTGTTCCAAGTGACATCATGTTTTTCTTTACCTATAAACCAAAGCCAACAGCAACAGAAATTAAAGTTATGTTTTTTTTTATCCCAGTAACAACTGGTTGGTTAACAAACAATCATCCATCTTTGTTGTCCCTCCCCAAATTACCACGGTGCAAGGCTATATTGTCAATTCTACAAACTGTAATTCCATGTTATTTTTTTCTTCCATAGCCCTTCATCCTCTGTGTGCACAATGGGAAAAAAGGTCGAGGAGCAATTTGTGTTTTGTCCCTCAGCAAAGTGCACATGTGCTTCTCTTATTTGCAAGGCTAGGGCCAAAGTGATTGTGAATTCCCACGCTAGAATACAGAAAAGCTCTGTTGCGTTGCTAATGGTGTGCAACACTTGAACAAGCACAATTGTGTGTCTACATGCATGTGTGTGCGCGTAATTGTGTGGTGTGTGTTTGTGTGTGTGTGTGTGTGTGGGGGGGGGGGGGGGGGGGGGGGGAGTGGCTGTATTTTTGGGGGATATGTGAGCATAGCCAGGCATGTAAGGTGTTACTATGCACCTCTACAAGGCACAGCACACAGTCGCTCCAGGGGAATTGAGCTTCAATTAATAGTCTAATGATTTCTCATTCTAAGTGGGTCGTGGAGACGCTACCGAGTTCCCCTGTTGCATTTAGACCTTACACTGTTCTGTTCACCTCAAATCACTTGAAGACTCCACCATCAGAAGAAAAAGAAGAAAAAAAAAACAGTATTAGAAGAGTTGTTTACCTTTTAATCATAGTTAATTAGTTATTTTCCTGTATTACCATGAGCTTGTTGATATAAACATTTGACAAATGATTCGAGACCTGGTGCGCTTATAGGGGTGTTACAGCTGAGCACCGTAATTGAACACAGCTCCAGGGTCCAAAGCCCATTTTATCGACCTGCTCCCCCGCCCCATCCCCTTCTCCCAACCTCCTTCGGGGATTGATGCACTCACTAACTAAGAAATCTGAAAGATATTGAAACAAATGATGTTAAAGGGGGCTGCTCATGGCTTCGCATAAATATGGTGCACTCTACTGTGGATTCAGAGTATTTTGCATTGAAACATAGGAAGAATTTGTTTTTTTTATTTTGTTAGCAAGCAACGATCAAACCATGAATTTGACAATAGATGTATCGGGCTGACTATTAAATTAAACCCTAGTATATTTTTTCTTTCTATTCTATTCTATTCTATTCTATTATTTTCTATTCAATAATATTCTTTAGGCTGCATCTTTAGAAATGTGTTTAGCATTATTGTAAGGTGTGGTGATCCATCACCTTCCCCTGCCCCCAACATCAACCCCACCCCCCCCAAACAACCTCTAGCCTTTTCACAGAAAATGTTACCCTCAAAGCTTCTATATCAGAACAAAGGAGTCCTTTGTTAACATTATATTGGACACATATGCTGTAACTGGAGAAAAGAATATATATGGAGCACTGGCAAATAAAACAATAAGGAGCAAGATGTTGAGACCAATAGTTATCAATAAAAACAATGTGGCACAATCAATTGGAATCTTAAAGAAAAGGTAGTTGAAACAAAGGAAGGTAAAGAAAGATAAAAGGTAAACTCTCAAGAGAAATTATTTCTCTGATGAAATTTTCATTGCGCTATCCATCAGTAGACATAGAAAATGGGAATTCCATCCGGAGCGGCAAAGAATAATGGTCTCCACCCTCTCTCTCTTTCTTTCTTTCAACAGTGTAAAGCCCAGGGATTTAAAAAGACATAAAACCCTGCTATCAAATATAAAGACCCTTCAACACTAGCAGTGAAATATTGCTCCCCATTGCTCTTCTTTTAAGCCCAGGGATTAAAGCTCATAAAAATTGCTATTTCATATCAAATCCCCAAAGACAACTGTTTTTGCCCTAATTTCTTTTTGTCTGTACCCGTAATGAATTCAACAACTTTATACTATATTTACACGGTTTATTTTCCTCTTCATTGCCTCTACATTTGTGGCCTATTATCGTGGATTTACTGGACTTCTTATATTTCACATCCTACTGTCACAGGGAACCTCCCAGTAAACTCTGCTCTCTACAGATGTAGGATTAGGGTAATGTTGACCTCCCACTTGCACTGGATGAAGATAGAGAGCTTGGCTTAGCGACCATTGATCTACGGGGTTTGCCTATTGATCACCAGAGGGGGGTAGAGCAGAGCATGTCCCCAGGGAGCAGTAGAGCCGCTGGGTGATACGGACACAGAGAGTCTAAAGCCAAAGAGGGAGGAGATTAAAAAAGGTAACATTACCATCCGCTCCATGTCCTTGGTAGGAAAATGAAAGGAAGGCTTTTCCATGACCTTGTCAGAGCCACACGCTTTTATTTCACCATTCCATTGGCTGCTCAAAGAACATGATGGGGTTCATTATATTAAAAAAATCACAGGATCATATGCTAAACCTCCATCTATATGTTTTGGTAAACACCAAATATTTGTTATTGAAGATAAAAAAGCAAGATCCATTCAAAATAAGCTTCACTATAGTCTTTGTAAAAGACTCGGAGCAGAACGAGAGAAGAGCAATTATAAATATGGACCTAACTGACACAAATGCATCATGAAAGATATATATATATATATATATATATATAATAGAATTCCATTCCTTAACATGATCAGTTAATCTTTTCTCGTCTCGTTTACATTCCCTTTGAGGAAAGCACTGCTTCTGTTCTGATTCTTGCTCTAGTTTTTTTTCATGGCAAGCTATATTAGTAGCAGCATAATAACATGGGGAAATGTTGAGAAAGGCGAGCGAAAACTAAGAGAGGTATGCAAACACACACACACAGGAGTAAAGGGTTATTCTTCAACAGTATAAAGATAATTTTACCCCTTTCACTCAGTCTTGCATGAGCCTTACAGATTATAACCTTTTGTGAGTAAGTTATACATGGCTGCTTTTTTTTGATGATACACACAGCTTTTTAAAACATCTGTATAATGCCACTACACCTTTAAAAAGAAGGCACCCTTTTAAGCCTCTTTGAGGTGCCAAACACAAGAATAGAAGGCCTTAACTGGGTCAAAAGTGACCGAGTCTGATCAAAAAAACGTTCCTTTCAGAGTCTTGAAAGCTGTAACACTTTGAAAAATGGAAAAGTAGACAATAAAACATGTATGATAGGTCTCCCCTTTACTATTACCACATGGACTAAAACACAAGGCGCTGTCCACAAACATATCCCCAAATAACCCTCTCCATGGGTTTTGAACTATCTTTAGATTTTGATAGCTACCTCATATCTTTTTTAACATGAATTCTCTCCATCTCCCTGTCGCTTTTACTCTTCTACAGCAGGGTGAGTACAGCATGAATCTACAGTTTGATATGTCCTTATGTAAGGGCCAGATTTGGGCATCCTATCGCATGTTCAAGTCTGAGCTGTTGTTCAGATGTGAGGGAAGGGTCAGACTAGAATCCCATCCTCGTTGTCAATATGTAATGAAAATGTTCAGGAATTCACAGAAAATAACCAATTAAACAGAGTGAGAGTCCGGGCAATCATCATAGTACAATTGTATTAATGAGTACAGAGAGAAAGTCTGTGCACAGAGAAATCACTACAGTGAGTTCACTCTAACGACATTGTAGGTTCTGATTTGTCGATGAGGTGGAAACGAGTATATCGGTCTAAACTAAACAAATCATTCATTGGTCAAGGGAGGAACATGTGTTACCTCCCAGTATTGAAAAGGAAACATACGCCAACTCGTATTATGATGGCTACGAACAGACAACACTAGCCTTCACTGTCTCAGAGGTACGTGTTATCTCTTCGGTGCTCTGGCCTTCACTCTGACCCTTACCTCACATCTGAACAACAGCTCAAACTTGAACATCCATTAGGATGCCCAAATCTGTCCCTTCCACTTACCTGTGTAGGCCTATACCTTACGTAAACTGTCAGAGATGCATCTCAACAGACCAATGGACAAGCTATAATGTATGTCAACAAGCCTTTTCCTCAGCACACAGACATCTTTTGGATCATAAGCGGCAAGAATATGTGGTCTGTGGTTACATAAACAAAAAACTGTGCCAAGCGTTAAGCTATAAAAGGAAACATCCTTTACGTCAAATCGCAATACAATGCTTTAAGAGAAAGGTTTATTTTGGCGAAAAGAATTGGATTTAGTCATGTACTTTGCCAAAGGCCTCGGAAGCACCTTACATAACAAAACACGATATTCCTTTCTGTGGGCATGGATGAGTGTGTGTTTGTGGGTGTCTGTGAGTGATTATGTGCTACCTACATTCCCTTTATTCAAGCTGTTGCCTCAGTTCTTGCACTTCCTCTATTCCCACTCACTGCCGGCTATATTTCCTCTCCATCAGACAGCTCTGGAACCCTTGCTGAGAGCATCATCCAGCATTGAGTCAGTAACAGGACATATATGGGCATTGTCGGTTAAAAACATACATACATACATACATACATATACATATATATATATATATATATATATATATATATATATATATATATATATATATACTCGTTTTCCACAGCTGAACAAACCGGCTGTTTATAGAAAGATAATGATACAGTTCTTCAATCCCCTTCAGTGCTGGTTACTTCCAGACACACGGTGAAAGAGGAGGGGACAATGAACCGTGCTGAGAGGCCCCGTCCCCAAATCAATAGCCAGCCAATCAACTCGCTCAACCTAACACAATATATGGCCAGCAAGACACTTCAATCAATATTAGATCCGTGGAAATCCTATAGCAGAGGCTTTTCACCACTATAGTTACATGCTTGTCTACATGCCCCAAAGAGGAAAAGGTTGTCTTTATCATTTACTTTTCTGCCAATCTTTGTTCCTTCGACAAACAAAAAAAGCCTTGCAAACATGAAACTATATGTTCCCTATACGAACGTTTAGTACGTTTAGTTCAAATAATTACCTCTGCTAAAGCAAATCAGAAACCACCAAATGTCAATTAGAACACGCCATCCTGTTTAACACTTTCTCATCACACATAATTGGCACCTCCTGCATTCACCTTCGAAACAGGGAAACTATTAAGATTCCCCGCTGGGGCGCCTGGACTCCTAATGTGAAGAAGTGTGACTGCTAACGACGTCGTTGGAGGGTTCTGAGTGTAACTGTCATCATCTTGTTCACTGGCGCTTCTAACCGCTCGTCTTCGAATTTTTGGTTTCAACGTGAAGGCAATCGCTGCAAAAAGCCGGCGGCCATTCGTCCCGTCGACCCGTCTGTCGTTAAGTAGGCTAATCCACTTTAATGGGATCAGAATAGAAGTTGTTACCATCCTGCCACCCAGTCTGTGGTATTCAACAGGGTTTTTGGAGAGGGACGTTTGTGGGAGCTGAGAAGATTTTTTGACCTGTCTTTTCTTTGCCTCTAAGACCCGCGCCGAGCTAATCCGCTCCGGAAGCAACACTGCCCATTTCATAACCTCGTCATTCTCTCAATGAGCAATACTTTTAGCTTTAACTTTAGTCTACGAAGAAAAAGAAAAAAACCCAGAGAAAAGGATGGACCACGTGAGCAGAGGAGAGTAGTGATTCCAATCCGGGCCCTTCTTCCACACGTGCAAATCCAATTAGAGGACCGGAGGAGTTGCCTTTCTCCCGCTGTGGTCTGACACATTTACACTGTGTTGTAGGAAGACAGAGAGAGCAGGCCTCATGCTATTAGCTAAGAATGCCCCAGAACTAATCCATAGCATGCAAAAAAAAAAACGTGGGGTTGCTCTGCATTCGCATAACACAAGTATGCATACAAATGTTCGTGATTGTACTGTGGGTGGTCCAATCACCAATACCTGTGCCCTATGTGTTCGTCACTATGTTTTTGTAGACTGCCTTCCCTGTACAGCGCACACACGCACACGCATGCATGCACAAACACACGCACACTCTTACACACCGGAGGTATTGTGCCCCTTCACACATCATGCCCACTTAATAGTTTGAGACAATGGCTTGAGTTCAAATCCGTAGTATTATGTATATACGCTGAAGCGGCATATAGTAAATGGAGTTGTGAAACTACGCCCCCTCAAAAGAATTGGATGCATGACGCCCCTGATACACACCACTTCAAAACCAACACTACCAGAGATGAAAAGGGGCTACTGCTGAAGTCACTCTCATTTAAATTTCAGTGACCTCATTTCTCCTCCTGTTGAAAATTCGCCTCATGTTCCCTCTCCTCATGTTAATTCAACTTTGCGGGGGAGCTGTCCTACCACAATGTAATGCAAAAAAAAGTATAGCACAGAGAATTGGCATATGGCTTACTGCAAAAAAAAACTGAACAAAACTTGAAAGGCAAATAATGTGTGTGATCCTTTTTCATAGCCATGTGCTTGTGATGTCTGAGGATATAATATTGACTTTGATGTTTGAAAGTCTGTGAAAGGAAAGAGGGACTGAGATATTCTTTCTACAAACCAACAGTAGCACATCAATAATACACTGACATGAAGTGATCAAATGCATCAAAATTGAGTCACAACTGAGACGTACATTATCAGTGAAGATAGCAATCACTTGTGATCAAACTGTGATTAAGATGTGCCTTATTCTTGGCCAGTGTATCAATCTGACACACCGGACTATATTATCACATAGACGATGTCCTTTAAGGTAGAGTGGAGGGAATTACGTGCAAGTAATAATCACATCTCCACCCACTCGTATTGAGTCAAACTAAGTCTAAGTGTGCTTTGGAGAACATCTATGATGCCAAAGCAATATTACATTCAATATCAATGCATAAACGATAACAATTATAAACAAAGTAAAATGTTTTTATGTGTGTGTATAGTACATAAGATAATAACCATAATAAATACAGATTAAAAACAATAAATAAAACAATAGAAAAACAAACCTTACATTTCTACAGTTCAGTTTCAAATAATGGTTGTATAGTATGCATTATTAACATAGTAAGATAATAGCATAAAGGAAAATATAAGATTTCAAGTTTTAGATTCTGGATTTTCGTATAGGTCCGTAAAGTATGATTTCCAGATGTTTGCGTTTTAGAACGTTTGCCTGCTTTATTTATATTCTACTTGAATGCTTTCTGGTCGATTGCCTTTACAATCTCTGTTAATTGTTTGGTCATGCAGATGGCTTTTTTAATTTGAATATTTCTTTATCTTACAGTGTTTTATACTGTATCAGGGCCCTGAGGAATTTAAGACGGCCACCCTGATCTCCGGGTGTTCCTATGTTTGAGGTTAGACAGCGTCCTCAGTAGTGTCTTGGCTGTGGTGAGTGTGCTACGCCTGCCTCTGTGTCTGGGTCTCCAAGCTGAGCTCAGCATAATCAATGGTGCTTCCCAGCCCAATGATCCACCACCCGACTAATCCAGTTTACCACTCCTTCCTTCTGCATCATAATGCCACGCACCATTACCCTCCATCGTGATTATTGTCACCATACCGCGACACAACAGCTTCACAGGTTTAAAGTCTTCCAACAAGACGATCAATAAAATGAGGAATCGCTCGTTGCTAAGCTGCAATGAGGATAAAATTGTTGTTAGATGCCAGTGTGTTCTGCACAAGTGCACAATAAAATACACTTGCAGTTGCTTAAATGCACGCACGTATGGTCCACAAGCATACACACACACATACACACACGCACACACACACACACACACACACACACACACACATACACACCGTGACGGAGGGAGGTAAAAGAGACCCTCCTCGTGATCACACTAAACGTGTTAAGAAAAGTAGTGGAGTCAGCTTAAACCTGTGACCCATAAACATATGCACACATTGTGACTGAAGCCACTTTTAACTACTGTGTTAAATGTGAGGGTCCATGTCGGAAGAGAAAAGGCAATGTATTGCTGTCAGAAGACCTTCCTAATGTAGCCTGCTCTCACAAAACAAACTATATAAAATGCTCTATATCTGCAGAGTACACCAGCCAGCTCAGCATTTTCTCTGGGTGTACGCCTTCAATCCAGTTGCCATATATCTCCACTAGGCCCCCAGCTTTGTACTGTCATCTGAGCCTAGCACCTTGTTATGTACAACTGTCCATTTACTTGGGTTCACTGGTCAACCATAGGTCATGGTGATGTCTGTTATACCAATATAAACAGATGGGGGATGGGAGAAGATCGAAAGTCTAGTACCGATACTCACACATTTACAATTCCTCTCGCTGTAATACTAATATGCCATCATTCATTCTGTTGTCAACAGGGATTTTTCCGTAAAAAATATTAGCTGATAACAAACAATTAGTACACATCTGTTTTTCAGTCGAGAGCGGATGAATGAGAGGACCTGCCACACTAATTAGTATTCATCACTGATCCAACATCAACAGACAAATGACACTGTCGAAATGAACCTTTGTCACCTTCACAGACAGTGAGAGAGAGAGCGAGAGAGAGACAGAGGGAGACAAATAAACAGCCCAAAAGTACCTTTACGGCAGGGATCTGCTTGATGAGACGGACACTTTCCAGTAATCAATGGCCTGAGGCTTCCTTCAATGTGCTTGCCATTTTGACACCACTGCAGGCTGAAGGCAGCTGATAGCTGCACTCCCATTTGTCACCTGACTCCACTAATGAGAACATGCTACACAGTGGAATTTGTAATGTGTGTGTGTGTGTGTGTGTGTGTGTGTGTGTGTGTAGTTCATGAGACAGAAAAAATATGTTATTTCCATCACAAAGGCTATTAAAACAACAGCTCACTGAGTTCTGGGATTTTTCCCAAAAAATTGCTCAATGATTAATATGTAAAATGAGGAAAGATTTTGACAGAAAGCAATAAAACACGAGTTTATTTTCCCCAAGTCTCCTTCCCACGCATGCTCTGTGTTCTCAAACTAATGACATTGAAGAAGAGAGAGGGGATTGTGGGTGAAAGATTGATCACTGCACCCCCCCCACCCCCCCCCCCACCCCACCCCCACACACACACACACACACACACACACACTCACAGATTATGTAGCTAGGCTGGGTTGAACTGCCAGTACAATGAGATGACTCAGGTAAGATGCCGACTCCGATATGTTTCTGCATTCATTACTCTTGTAATTGAACAAAATGCCACAATTGTTCCAATCTCTACTGGAAAGCTATTCGTGGAATGAAATGGTTCCATTCGATTCACATAAAACAATATTAATAATATTTTGTCTGTTATGTAGCACATTACAACGGTAATTTGATTGTGTAAGGGCCAAACTGAAAATGTCCTTTACAAATGGTAATGCATGTGTTGTACGTGGTACCTAATGAAGCATAGTTTGGCGGTAATGAACAGATGCCTCTGGTATTTGATGGCCAGGTCTGCTGCAGGAACCACTAATTATGCAGTTAGATGCAGACAGACACACACACAGCAAAGTATGGAATCACACAGGCAATCAGAGACATTAAAGACACTGCTGATGTTAATGGGCGGAGGAACCTAACAGCTGCTGTTCATCTATAATAAACATGCCACCTTTCAGCTCTCGGCCGCAACATGTCTGTCATACCTGCTCTACTAATTCACATATGGTATGTTCGCGCCACAGTATCCAAACTGATCTCAACGAACCTGTGATGGTGTGTTGAACATATACAATGGTTTCTGGAGTACAACTGGCTCAATTAGCAGTTCAGCAGAGGTATACATGACCATGTTTAAGGCCTTCTTACCATTTAATTTCCATTTTATTTTCTGACCCAGCACACCATTTCAGTAAATGAGCCGAACAAAAACATGAAATGTAGCTAAGTATGCTAGTGCTTTTTATATGGTGATTGAGACAAGTTGGAAACGGCAACCCTTCTGCCAAGCGGATGACCACCCATCTGAGAATAAAAGGGGAGCTTGCGGGTTACTCTGGAACAGTGAGGGATCCAACACAGGTGGAGTAAGAGAAGAGCAGATAGAAGCAGAGATAAACCAGAGAAAGGGAGAGAAGGAGAGTGAGAGAAAGTTCGAAGAACAGAGAAAGAGAGAGAGGAGGAAAAAAGAGAAGAGTGAGAGGGAGAGGGATAAAGAGAGCGAAGAGGAGAGAAAGATAGGAGGGGATGAGAAAGGGAGGGAAAGCGAAGGGACGGGTGAATGGACAGCTGAACAAAACACTCAACGGCACTGCTTGAAAAAAGGTTTCGGCGGTGTGCCATTACTGCATGAGAGGCTCCGCAGAGTTCGGAGCACATAACTGCTGCCACTCTTCTGCCTCCGCACTCCCACACTGCCACCACTTTCCACTTAGCATCCCCATCCTGCTGAGTTATTGGAGTCCATTAGCTATCACGCTGACAACAGAAGCCTCAGAGAGTCGAGCATATATCTGTCTAAGGAGGGTTTGGAGAATAAGACAAGAAATACTCCACGGCAAACAAAAACTTGATATGAATCAGGCTGGAGACTAAATATAGGCACCTGAGCAGGTACCCCTTAGAGGAGGCAGCTAGGCAGACAGAGAAACGTCAGTAGACAGTTAGATGAAATTGATTGCATATATTTTATACAATGTCTATATTACTTAAATCGTTTGGCAAAAAAACGTTTTTTTTAAGGACAACAGTGCCACATGCTGCCATTTGTATGGAATTTGTTTTTTAATTTTTTTAAAATGTATTTATTTCACAAATGGGGTCATTACATATTCAACATAAACAAGGCCGGTTCAAAAAATGTGAGCAAATTATTATTTGAATAAAAAATATATGTTATAATTTCACCAGTAATCTCTCACCATAAAATTAACAAACTTCAAACGTGAGATTTGGAACTTATACATTTAAATCATAGTATTTTCCCCCAATTTTTTTCTAACGTTATTTGTAAATACTTTTTATCAAAGCGCACTGTGTATCTGTAGACTTGCCTAGTAACTGTGTCTTTTGTGTTTTGAGATAAACCGAAGAGCGCCGTTTCACAGAACCGGAAGTGAGGAGACAGTCAGAGTAGACAAGTTGACCTAAACATGGCGTGCTTACGGTCTTGCAGAATGTGGGAGCCGTCTTTAGCATGGGGATCAAAACATTATACGTTTTTATGGACCTTCATTTTTTATATATGTTTGACGACCCAGTCGGTTGCCGCTAAACAGAGTAGTCTAAAAGAAATCACCGACGGGAACTGGGAGGAAATCTTGGGTGGCGAATGGATGATTGAATTGTAAGTCCTGCTATTAGCCTAGCTAATATTAGCTAGCTATTATGAACCATTTCAGATTTCATGGTTATTCTGTCTGAACGTTGATTAGTAGTCTTGGATCGCTAGCAATAGCTAGGCCCAAAATGCTTCTGATAAGGTTGATTTCTACCCTTAACTGCCTGCCTAACTAGCTTGCTATCATGTGTGGCCTGTCTTTCGGTCTGTCGGTGTGTGTGTGTGTGTGTGTGTGTGTGTGTGTGTGTGTGTGTGTGTGTGTGTGTGTGTGTGTGTGTGTGTGTGTGTGTGTGTGTGTGTGTGTGTGTGTGTGTGGTCAGGACTAGGTGACCGTAGCTATAGTTAGCCAGCAGCGAAGCCAATTGTGTCATTGAACAGAACCGCGTTGGCTTTAAACAGCTAACTGGCGAAATCCCTACCAGGCACTCAACAGTGGGCCTACCGCTGTCCTTATGTTTAAAGTTGGCTCTGGCTCTGATTAATTCCCTAATCATATTGTGCCCCACCTATAAATATCCCCAGCTTCGCACCCTGGTGTCCGGCATGCCAGCAACTGCAGCCTGTGTGGAATGAATTTGCAGGTTGGGGGGAGGACATGGCGGTCAACATCGCCAAGGTGGACGTTACGGAACAACCGGGTAGGCTTGACTTCTGAATGGCTTTTGGAGTACAGTCTGCTGCAAATGTATAGTGGGGTGTGGGTCCCTGAAAAATCTAGAAAAGATTAAAGCAAAGGTTCTCCACTAAAGTGTAAAAGTTGCTATCTGTTGGTGCAATCAAATTTTAGGGCCTCTTAATATCTTATTCATCCTGTCAACCAGAGACAGGATGTTCTATCATCTAATATTATGCTGTTTCCTCCCAAGGCTTAAGTGGGCGATTCATCATCACTTCACTTCCGACCATATACCAGTAAGTACTGATGTTTTATGCTGTAGTTATCACTTCCTGTTCCTCATACTGAGAAAAGCAACCAGGCCTCTTAAAGCCTCATTCACTGGCTCACAGATAACTCTCAGGAAGTTACAGACTTTTGGGTTTCAACCACATTTTGTGGTGCCCTTGTTTTATAATACCAGGCAACAGTTGACATTAATGAAGTTGCTTGTATTTTGTAACAAATGTTCATGTACTACTCGTCCCTTTTTGTTTCAGTTGTAAGGATGGTGTATTTCGGCGGTACCAGGGGGCTCGCACTAAAGAAGACCTCCTTAGTTTTATCGATGAGAAAAAATGGCAGGCTATTGAACCTGTGTCGTCTTGGTTTGGGCCCTCTTCTTTTTTGTGAGCTTCTTTCTCTGTATTGTAAAGTGACATCCCTTTATTCTTATCAAGGTCGTTTGACCTTTTTGTCGATCCCCTTTTCAATCATGACATTGCTTTTAAGATCAAAGATGAACCCACCATACTAGCGTTGTTGTCTGATACATTTGATATTTTATATAGTCGTAGTTAGATGAGTTTCTGTTTTTTCAATGACATTCTGGTATTTCCGCAGAATGAACACAATGTCTGCTCTCTTCAAACTCTCAATGTTTATCCGGGTAAGTGTCCATGCCGTTTCATATAGATTTAGATTTTTTTCTACTTCAAAGACCACAAATGAAGGTTAAAAACTGGTATATGAAACTTGTTCGTTTATTTTGGCATGTAGTTGAATTGTAACTTGTGCCTCAGAAAACCTCAGCGGAGTATGATGCATTGTAAATAAGTTTGTCATCATTTTTTTTCAATTCCCCCCCAGCGTTGCCATAACTACCTGACTGAGCAGATGGGCATTCCTGTTTGGGGCTCTTATGTCATCTTTGGCTTGGCGACCCTCTTCTCTGGCCTGGCCTTGGGACTGGTGAGTTACAGGAACACATCCCGACAATATGGAGAAACGACTAGATTTTACTAATTTTAACACAAGTTGAATGGCTTTCCTACCATGGACGGTAATTCGGAAATTCTTGTTTTTCTTTTCCTTTTTTTACCCAGATACTCGTGTTCATTGCAGATTATGTTTTCCCATCACGCCGATTCTCCTCATCTGACTACTATCAGAGTGAGTATGCAATAGCTCTCAATCGATGTGCTGAGATAAATATTTATAACCAAAGTGTGACAAAATCTGTCGGACAAAAGTCTCTTAGTGCTGGAGTGTGTCATTTATAATGCTCTCGATGAATCTGGCTGTGCTATAGAAAAACAATCCATGGAGCAAGCCAGGCTAATCCAGCAAGAGGAAGAGGAGCATGAGGCCGACGGAGAAGAAGAGGAAGACGAAGAGGAGGAGGAGGAGGACGAAGAAGGGGAGCAGGATGAGGTCTGGAGGAGAAGGAGGAGAGGGTCACCTGAGGGCCGACCTGAACCCAGAGCGCAGGGTTTTCCGGACGTACCTCTCAGGAAACGGGTGGTGGGCAACCGTGAGGACGAGGAGGACACCTAGAGGGCGCGGAGGGGAACTGCACCAGACGCCCTCTAACTCCATTGGGAAGGGCAGTGTGGGAGTCTGTGGAAGAAGCCTGGTCCTAAGCAGCAGTAGTAGTGTTTACAGCAGGGAGCCCACCAAGCCCCTTGGGCTCGCCGGCATCGCTTTGCTTCCTTTCTTCTCCCTCTCTCCGCTTCGGTGACAGTGCTTCGGACTGTTAACAACTGATCTTCCCACCAGAAACTTCTCCTTGAGGAGTAAAAGTGTGTAACATTGTTTCTTTCCTTTGAAAATGAAAACAATAGGATGAAGTTACGGTGTGAAGTGCAGTACATTTTAATTTTATTTTTATGCTATGCATCTTTTTAATGTTTATTTTCTGTTTATCCTTTGTTTCTTTGTTTGTAACAAATGATATAGTTTGTTTAGGCTCGTTTTTCATTGCATTATTTTGATCTTAATATATTTTTTTCTGCTTTACCAAATGTATCTCAGTAAACCTATTGTTTATCTTTTATCTAGGTCTTCCTTACCAGTTTACCCTAATGTCCAAGTACTCCATGATTCTTTGTTCAACACTTTCAATTCGTTTTATATAAAACAGTGTAATGAGATTAGATTTTTTTATTTTTTTTTAATAAGACACTCCAATATGAAATTATTGGTACTAGTAAAAAACAAATCTGGGTCTCCGTGTGTTCCTGATACCGTGTGAGGTCTGCATGTTTCTGGCACACGTATCTGTGACTGATTATTATTTAGGGCAGGAACCCTTTCAAATACCAATTCTGTATTTTGCTCAACAATCACACCAAGATGTCTTTAATTGAGCATGCCTAATTCCCTGATGTGTAGGCTTCATTTGAAAAGTTTAAAATCCTTCCTTTTCTCTTAGAGGGGTTAAAGAAAACTTTAAAGAATACCAGTTGGACAGTTTCAATGCCGCCATACACTGGTGTAAAGGGATGTATAGTTTAGGGCTACCACCAGATTTTCACAGTCCAGTAAAAGGATTGTGTTGCTACCCTGGTGAATATTGTTAAAAAATATGATATTGTTTTTTTGTGTCTGCTGTAAATATAATATCGAAAAGTTTCGTTTGTAAGATACATCAGCATTACTGATAATCTTGACAAAGGAAATTGTTTGTTTTGTTTCTAATGTTGTTACTTACCTCTGCTCCTCTTTCACATCATTAAAAAGTAGAGTTTACTTACCAATTGGATAATTGCTGACCACTATCAAACACAATGCATTGCATGCCATTACAACGTCACTAACTTTTAGTGTCATTATATTATATTATATTTTTAACCAGCTATAAGGGGTGAAGTGAATGGAGTCATATCGGCTCTAACTTCTCAGTGCTTGCTGCTCTGTTGCTAGGCAAATTGTAAAAGCAAGTGGACCAGAACAACGCTCTCTTTTAATAGAGGGACACGTTATTCATGATGCTGAAATCCTATTTGTTTTTATCACCCTTTTTGAACTGTTCTTGCTGTGTGAATTTCTTTTTTTCTGAACTGAATAACCATCAGTAAATACTATTGTATTTTCAGTTTAAATGAGTGACATTTTAACATGGACGACTCATTAAATTACTCTTTAATGAACTACCTTTTAAAAAAGTTTGTGTGTTGTTTCCAGGGTTACTGCTCGCATTCGTTTTTGAGTTTGGGTGTGGGACCTTGGAAGTACTTGAATTCACGGTTAAATTGTTTGCCCTAAATTTTAATTATTATAGAAATAATATTTAGCTGATAAAAAAAATTGATTCTGGACTAATATAATAGAATATAACCTCAGAGATGCCTCCATTCTCTTGATTACATTTAGCAACATATTTAAAAATTCTATTAAATGTAGATATTTCTGAACCTTTTTCAATGTGTCTTTGAATTGTAAGCTGTTGGAACCCTGATCACATACACGTTTGTTGCTGAAGAATTTTTCAGAATGCCTAAATACTTGTTTTGGTACATAATACTTGTAGACAATCTACAAGAAGTTTCTAACTTTCACCCCTCTACGTCCGATGCATTTGAACTCAACAAACATGAAAATCTGAGCCTGTCGTGCTCCTTAGTGTGTGAACAAAACCTTTCAATAAAGAATAAACTAAAGATAAAATATGTTATCCCTCGTCTGTTTGACATTCTGTCTATCGTTTTGAGTTGCTTATACACCTAACAGTGCTATTTGGATGTTTAAAGAACTTCTGGAGGTGTAGGGGCCTACAGAACCAGAGCTTGGCAAGCAGGATTGAAAGACATTTGCTAACAGTGTTGTCCAGTAGATGTCAGACTTGTTCTTTTTTTTGTTTTTTTTTAAATAGGAGTTATGATGAACTGAAGTTATGATGGAAGATATACATTTATCTGTATTGATATCCATACCCCCAATCATTTTCTATTCTATATATTAAACAGACACATTTAATGGGATAATAGGTTTCCATCAAGTTCCTCAATGCATTGTGCTCCACAAGGGCTTAAAACTCAAACCCAAATGTAAGAATACCAGACTCAATGGAAGCAATGGAAGCCATATTGTATTTAGAAGGAGTTTTGTATGTTATGTACATTTATTGCCTATTTCCTACCTCCTCCACACACAACTTGAGAAAGGACAATTTCTCTTTAAAGGTGCCCTCCTTTCACCCAGCATCCCTGGTGCACCCCATGTTCCTAACCAGCTCTAGGACTAACATGGATCAAGAAGGCAGTCGGTCACTGGAGTGGACCTTAAATCAGTGCTGTCACTGCAGCTCGAGTGCCCTTCGGCACAAGTTCATTGACTTATCTTTGGTACTTTTGAATTTTTCCATTGTCCTGGGTCACACTTTGCAACAAAAGGAGTACGTATCGATTTATACATGTCCTTGTGTTTTATCACAAAACAAATGAAGTACAGCGGGAATATAAATTCAGCAAAGGCAAAATATTTCAGTTAATTTTGGTTTACAAATGGTTTCAGATGACATATTGACATAGGACCTCTTAGGCCAAAGTGTTGTCCTTCACATGTACACTCATACTCACTCACCCAAACAAGCGTGTTCTCACACACACACACGAACATGCACACGCGCACACACACACACACACACACACACACACACACACACACACACACACACACACACACACACACAATCTATTAGAATTATTTTTTGTCAGAGGGCGAATGAGTGCAGTGCTAAAGGCTTGCCACACTAACCCACTACCGTGGCTGTGTAGTGCTGAGCTGTAGAGGTTGGGTCACCCTGGTACTATATGGTTTGCTGAGTGCCTCTGTTCATTAATCACGCACAGGGGGCGGAGTAAGGGGAGAATAAGATACAGTCTCCTTTCATGCAGTCACAAGGTCACACACACACAGACACACACACACACATACACACACACACAGACACACACACACTCTCAAGTGCATGCACAGATGTGCACACGTATGCAGTACACGCAAACATACACCCATGCACGCACAGATACACATACATCACTCACTTGCAAACACAGACAATTTTTGGCCAGTGTCACGCACCTTCCATACCTTTACATTGCTGTTGACTGTGTCTTCAAGTGAGATTTATCATATACACACAAAAAGAAGGCAAGACAGATGAGAAAGAGCCACTGCTGAAGAGTCTCACTCTTAGACAGGCAGTACATTTTAACAGTAAGTATGCCCCTGTGACATTGTAATGGGTAGTGCTGAACCTGAGTAACTTTTTCAACCTCAGTGGTATGCACCAGACCGCAAAAGCAAACAGAAACTTTCGAGGTTCAGTTTTTCCCACAGTCTTCAGAATGGATCGGTTATATTTCTGTACTCATTCTGTATCATATTCGTACAATGCTGTAAATCTGTTCATTTGCCTATTCAGTAACAGCAATGGTTGGGGAAAAGAAAATGTTAATGTTTGTAGCAATTATGTCTGCATTTGTATTTGTTATCACAGGTAATTTTGAACAGTGAAAAACCTATACTGTACAAAAATTACCTACTTTTTAAAAGAATATCAAAGCTTACCACCTTGCTTGTGGACCACATTCCATTTCACAGAAAATATACAGAATTTCACAACAGTACAGAATATGAAGTACTCAAGCACAAGTTTGGAAGTAATTTCAAACGTAGCACTTATTGTTTTGATAATACTGGAGCCCCAAGACTGAAAACGTTTACTCTAACCACAAAAATTCACAAAAAAAAACAGGGCTAGGCTATGACTAGGATTTTTTTCATCGGATGACAGGACATCAGAGAAATGTGAGTGGTAGATATGCAACAAGGCAGGACTTGTTCTGTTCAACCTGTATGCCCCCCCTTTCCTCTAGTTGGTCTGACCATAAACAAAGAACATGAAGAGATTAAGATTCTGGTTTTTAATGATGATTTATTCGTATACACTTAAAATGTTGAGCAATATAAACAACTTGTTTCGCAATAGTTTGTGTACTCTCTCTCTCTTTCTCCTCCTCTCAAGAGTATAGATTTCCGTTGGCAACTCATTGTTTCCCCTCTCTAATAATGAAGCATATAAATCGCTCGATTTCATTAAATGTCATACCAACCATGTGTGATTCAATGTACATTGCAAAAGAAGACATACAAATTAAGAAATACAAAAAAATTTGAGTTGTGATTGTCCATCCTCTTGGGAACATACACTTAGTGGGTATGCTGGGGAGAAAATCCGTTCCTCTCCAGTGGAGTCTGTTCCTCAATCCATGGGTCTATTCTTTTCGTAAACACAAGCTACAAAAATAGTAGTACAGGCTCCCATGAGAATAAACACAGGATAATGGACTGACTGGACCAAAACAAGGCCTAATGGAGGGTCCCAGACGGGCAAAGAGAAAAAAACAATCTCTTATTATACAGATTTGCCTCATATACACAAAAGTAAAACACCAACCCATACGTTTTTTGTATAATTATCTAAAATCCCTCTGGAAATCATTCCATTTCATAATCTTAATCATTTTAAAACAAAACCATCTCCTGTTATCAATCTGACAGTACATTTTATTGATTGGAATATATAAAGTTCAAACACGTCAAAATAAATCCATTTCTCTGAGAAGTTTGTAATGACCCAGGGTGAGATGCTCATTTTTATATCCTTAACTAGAGGTTGAATGTTTATCTTTGTGGGTTGTAAGTTGTAATGGGGTTCTTCTGGGAAGGGAGAGACGGAAGACTTTCCCTGGTTAATATTTATTCAGATCGACAAGCTCTCAGACAAAGTCAATGAGCGGTGCCGTTCCCATGGATACGGAAGGTTTGTTGTGGAATTCTGTGCCTGATGCGAGACACACATCTGGTTCTCTAAATACGTCAAAACGTCTCCTCTCCCGGACCAACCTGTTCAGCAGACCCCATTTTCAAATGTTATCCTAAGTGTATAAGGCTTGAAAACTAAAAACGGTTGAGACTTTTAGTGCTCTTTGAATTCCTTTACAGTGTCTCTATGGCCAAGCTTCAGAGCCGCCGCATGGTCATGGAGGTCAGACCTGGTCACCTAGATTAGAGTGTGTGTGCTGATTTAGAAGACTGCTATACTGGATGACGTGTGGGTGCGTGATAAGACCCATAACAAAACAAAAAGGTTTAGACCTTTGAAGAACAGTGTTGCTCCTGAGCCGGTTGGATAACGGCTCCGCAGATCAGGGCCAGGGTACTATGGCACCTCCGGGCCAAAGGCCTGGCATAGTCAAATGATGGGTTTACTGTCCACGGCCAGGGTCAGCCCATTTTTCCTGGAATGCTTATGGGCAATCAGATTTGAATAAAGACTGATGTAAAGTGTCATGAAATGAATGCTAATATACATTAACATTATTTATCTTCATTGTATAGATTAGTGCGTGGACAAAACCGCTTTCTGAAATCTTTATTTTAATATACTGTAAAACCTCCAACATCCCCGTTAAGTGCACTGTTAAAACAGCAGGTTATTTTGAGTTGATATAAGGCTTATGTAACACCAGAGGATGACAGTGGGGGGAGCCCCATGGGACATTGAATTATTATCCTGGGTGTTATTGTGGTAATGCATTCAGATGTGGCATCAAAGCATTTCCTCTAACCCACATTGACAGGTTGTTTTGGCCTTTGGCCTGCCCTGGTCAGCAACATTCACTTCACCTCTGTCTAAAAGAGTTCTTGCACCCAGCAGCACTATGTCTGAAAGTGTGTACAGTATAAAGATATATGGGGTAGGGGGGGTATCACAATTTTAATTGCATTAAATGTAGAAAAGAGAGACAGTCTATGCAGAAACCCAGTATTACTCTAAAATGTATATAAAAAAATTCCTTAATATTTACTTCTGAACTATATATATCAATAATATCTCTCTGGCACACAGGATATGGTTTCAGAAAGGTAGTCTGTCCATAAACTTCCTGAATCTTACCGCCATACTTCCTAGCCCAGTCCTGACACTTCCTGCCGCACAGTCCTGACTTCCTGTTTATCTTTGGAACACGGTATCAGGAAGAACAAATTCTGGTGCCTTCGCTCAGGGTCTAGGGTAGGACTGTAACCCTAGCATCATTCTCCCTCTCTGGGACACTGCAGCTGTCTCTTTTTGGGCGCCATGATTACCAAGAAGAGCTAATTACATGTTTGATATGACAAGGGGACTGCACCAACTGCACTTTGTCAGTGGTTGCTTACACACACGTTCCCTCCAGTTGGTTCCTTTTAATTGTAGGGCACTGGTGCTTATCAGCATGTATTTTCGGAGTGAGGATTTGGAATAATACATGGGTGAGCGTGGATGATAAGGACACCAAACAGGGTTGAAGTCCCCCCATGAGTCAGAGTGTGTCAAATACCAAAACAACATGCAAAATAACAAATAAAATATTGTTTGGCTTGTCCTAATATTATAATACAACCTACAGAGTAAGGATGGTAAAACACTAAAACACTATTGCGTTCAGAATAAATTGCTGTTTTCTGAAGATGTGACCGAAGATAACAATGAGGCACGACAGGCCTGGCAGGATGATAAACCATGTCGGCCATGCGACTTTGCTTCGGGGATGAAGTAGTGCACAGACAAAGGAGTAAAGAACAACAACCATCCTCACATCCGTTCATTACATTACATTACACTGCATTACAGTCATCTAGCAGACACCTTGATCCAAAGCAAATAACAAATAGCATTTTCAATACATAAAGATACCAAAAAACACAAATCAGGTAGATAAATAAGGGGACCACTAACCCAATCGCCTATTCCTGGTGCCATCAGAGAGAGAGAGAGAGAGAGAGAGAGAGAAAGAGAGGAAGGAGTGTTTTATGACTCCACTGATTACAATGCATGGGAAGAGCACGTCGCCTAATTCACTGGCTGTAATAGCGGACTAATCAGAGAGCATGCTCATGTATCATGTCAACCTCCATTATTAACCCCCCCGCCCCCCCCCCCCCCACCCCCCACGCAGGAGTCGTCAGCCACGAGTCATAGACGTTGTACAGATGAAGAACATGAACGGGTGCATATATTCAGCGTTTTGGCATCCTCCATTATATTTCACACCCCATAAAGTAAGCTGGGTGGTATCCTGTGGAAACCCCTGGGTGTCCAACACCGCCACCTTAAATCCGCCCCCCCCCCCCCCCCCCCCTCCGATTCAAAGAGCACAGGGTCGACTGGTTTAGGCCCCCTGACACTCTCAGGTTGTAACTCACTTCAAATGTCACGACTGCACTGTAGGCGAGTGTGGCTGGGAGCTGTTCTCAGCAGATGGTTGCCAAACAGTTCAGAGCATCCAGGCCATTAGACTTGCTGCCATGAGAAGTGCCGAAAGCCCTCCAGCATCCAGGTCCCAGTGATATCAGTATAACAATAATGGTGGATTAGCTATGATCAGCCACAAAAATGTAAATAGAAGAACTGTCTCCTATAGTTCCTCGGTGAACATACTGAACCTCCCCTCCATATGCTTCTGCACTGGCAGTTGTTTTTTTGTTTTTTTTTCCCCTTCTATTTGTCATTGAAATATATTTTCCGACATTCTTGCATGGACCCTTACATCCGCCTTGTCATTCATGATGATACACATCCATTCACCCTCAAAGGCTCAATCTACAGAGAGAATAGGAAATGTGAAACCAAGGCATTGTTTGAGCTGCGGGCACCGTTGAGATCGACTCAGCTCCACACCATGGGAGTGCTTGTATATGGCAATGTATTTCCACTTCTTTTACACTTGTCTGTAGACCTTTTTTAATGTAGAGATTTTTGGTAAAGTGCTAGGTAGGGGAAAGAGTTGTGTTATCACTCCCATGCGAGATATTCAGGGCAAGATTTACTGTGTGCTGGGAGGAGTAGTATGCCCCATGCTCGGAGGAGTCTTTCTGCCTTTTATCCTCTCTTCCTCTCATGTGAAATGCACCTCATCCAGAAACTTGTGGCTGAATTTTTCTCGATCAAGATAACATTGGAGGTCAACTTATGGTGAGCAATATACCAAACCATACAGGTACTCCGCTTAAGGTGGACTACAAAGAGATTTGCAAAGTGTCTCTAAAGTATTCTGCTGGTTACTGCAGAGGATTTATTACAGACATATGGTGATGAAAACTAAAACTCAATACAAGTCAAGAATGATTTCTCAGTTTCATAAAGTTTTAATAAATAACATTCCAGCTCAGTCCCCCCCCCCCCCCCCCCCACCCCCCCACCCCCCCCCCCCCCCCCCCCCAAGCTTTTACCTTTATACTCATTTAATAGAGGTTTAATAGAGGCCTTCACTAGACAACATACAACGCTTCAACACCGTGATATGGCCTCACAGAATGGTCAAAATGCAAACAGATGGCAATACAAAGCTGGCTGTTTTTAAAATCAACATACACCAAGCACTAAACAGCAGGTGATAAAGAAGGCGGAACAGGCTGCAAAACTCTATTCGTGACACAAAACCGTAGTCTAAGCATTCACGTATATATATATATATATATATATATATATATATATATATATATATATATATATATATTTTGTACCAGACCCAATATTCAGTTGATGTGCTTGCCGGCAGACATCAGTGCCTGGTGGGATTAGAGTTCCAACCGAAGATAAAGTAACATCACAGGTACTGAAATTCCAGAACTCCCCGGGGGTGAAACTCCAAAGTGTCTGGAGTAAGGATTCAGTTCTCCGCAGCAGAGTGTGGAAGATTCATTTCCCCCCTGACTAAATGCGGACTCAACACCCACCTTTCTCTCTGATGCTGTCATCAACCTCACAACAGAGAACCAGGGGAACCTGGAGGTGAAAAGTTAGGCCCCTGCTAGTCAGGGTCACAGATGGGGTTGAAGGTGGAAGGCATGCCCTCTGGCTCTTTCTGTGATGGCTCAAATAGTCACTCTACATGTTATCACAGTGGTACTTTTCAATGTTTGTACACTCTTGCAACTTTATGCTGATTGTGGTTGTGTGGGGATGGGTATGCTCCATCTTAGGACAGGGTAGGGGTTTATACATTTATTCAAGTATGTATTTACAGAGATCCTGGGCCTCAGTGGGACCTCACTGGGCAAATAACGGTCTAAATCAAAATAATACAAATTCAAAACTATTTTCAATATCGTTTAACAATAGAAGGTTGCTTCATTGTATGTTACGTAAACATCTTTAATATGTAAAGCTCACAATGTCTCTATTACTAAGTACTTGGAATTCGGGTTGTTATACTATGTACCGCATAAAAATAAGAACAAAAAAAGTAATAATAAATAGTCGGGCACGTTTTGTGCTCTACATAGGCCAGCATTCCAGCATGTCGAATAAAAAGCAGACCTTGAAAACTCAAAACAGGCCTGTACCTGTTCTCTGGCTGTCTTACCAACCCACTCAACTCCCTCCAAATGCTCCGATCCAGTCAGAAACCCCCTTTTTCCGTGAACAGCAACATTTTCCTTGTCCCACTTTTTTTTTTTATACATGTATACATAAATTACAAAGAAAAGAAAAGAATGACTGTCAATTCATTCAAGATGATCCTGTTTGAGGTGTGGATCTATTAACTGATTCCTTAAAAAAATGATCCTACCTTTGTTGAGGAGCATGTACTGTAAGAAGCTATAGTGTATGTGTAAGGAGAAGGCAGTGTTAACTCTATAAGTAAAGGTCTTCCACAGGTTTTGACATGCTATCTAGATCGTTTAAAAGATGCCAACTGATGGCAGGTGAACTGTGCGTTCTTGTGTGTCTGTTTATGTCTGTGTGTGTGTGTGTGTGTGTGTGTGTGTGTGTGTGTGTGTGTGTGTGTGTGTGTGATAGGATAAGGCTGGCAGCATGATGGAGCCTTATCACTCTGTATCTCTCCTATCAGACTCTAATCCGATGCTGTGTTGTTCTGTTCTACAGTTTAAGATTAGATAAATCTTCTTATCTAATAGGATGGTTTTCATCAAGCTCTGAAATCATATGTTGTGAAGGATGGCTGTGGCTCAGGAGGTAGAGTTGGGAGCGGGCCGTCCACTAGGCTGGTCGTTCGATCCCTGGCTCCCCTTGTCCACATGTCAAAGTGTCCTTGGGCAAAACACCGCGCCTCGCACCTTGCATGGCAGCTTTGTCAGCATCGGTGTGTGAATGTGAGTGTGAGGGGAGAGAAAGGCCTAATTTGTAAAGTGCTTTGGGAACTATAAAGGTAGAAAAAAAGCGGCATATAAGTGCAGTCTATGTTAAATCTCTTTGCATGTGTTGTAGAGATTGTTAGTGATATAACATGTTGTGTGTGCTAAGCCTAATTTTAAATGTATGGAATCTCATACAAGTAGGTATATGTTGTGCTACGCCTGACATTGAAAAGTACATGATAAAACTTTTAATTGCAGTGACTATTTTGCCGTTTAGGTTTGGAGCATGGTTCTCATGTTTTCTAATGTACACATTAAATGCCAAGTGGGAATTTCCTAATTCTCCATCCACAAAAGCGTACACACACACACACACACACACACACACACACACACACACACACACACACACACACACACACACACACACACACACACACACACACACACACTACTTTTTTAACAGTTCGTATACTTTAATAGTCAGCTATTTGGAGAAAGAGAATTTGGTTTTCTCGGCAAGAGGTCCAAAAGCTATTAACGTCCCAGCATGCATAACAGAGGGATAGAGGAATTTATCCGAATCACTTTGTTGTTATTTGGGTTGTTTTGTGGTACAAACACATCAACTGTGTAGAATTGCAATGACCGGTTATTCCAAGGTTGGCATGCTGTTCCATCTTTGTCTTGGCTGGACATTTGCTTTACAGGAAAGCAGTGGACCTTAGAGGCTTATATGAGGCCCAATTATTTGGCATTAACTTCAGAGTCGCTTTCATGAGTTGTCCGTGACTGTTTGCGCAAGGGCATGGGCGATAAGGAAAAAGAGAGGTTTGAGAAAAGAGACTGTGGTAGGACACATACTACCCTCCGTGCTTTTCCCAGCACACACACACACACACACACACACACACACACACACACACACACATACACATACACATACACACACACACACACACAGACACACCTTTCTGCATGTCCTTATTTTGACTTTAAAGTACTAACCTTATCTTAATTTCCTGTGTGTTGCCTTAAAATATTTCTGAGTTCCCAGAAAATTGAACTTGAAAGTCAGGGTTTGTTTTCATGTGCCAGGCATATGCTATCAGTGTGTCCTTAAAACTACGGAAACTATTGTAAATAAATGCACATGTGCAAGCCAGTGTGTAGGTTTGATTCATGATTACGTGTTAAAATACCCCCCCCCCCCCCCTCCCACCCCCCAAAATAATAAATCACTTTGAAACAATTCAGTATTACTCTTAAATCTCAGCAGACAGTCTGTGGTAGCAGAGTCTGAGAATTTGACCCTCAGTCAAATAGTGCTGTATATGTAGTTCACATCAGTATGAGAGGGCCGCTAGCCAACCCACTGCAAAACAGGGCCCAGAGTTAGGGCCTGTATCTGTGTGGATAGAATGGATGTGGTTTCCTCCATAGAGAAGTAGTGTGTTGAGTCTAGCCACACATGAGCTGAACATTCCGTTTATTTTCAATAAATCTCACAATGAAAAAAAACAACCTCATTGACGGAAACTGTGTTTGCATCGTCTAACAGTGTTAGCCCGAGACCATTATGCTTGTCAGATGAATAAATGATGTTGCATAATGTGAAAATCTGTTGTTTTCAGTGAAAATACACGGGGTGCGCAGAGACTAATTCCACAGAGCTGTTGCCTCTCCAAACGTCCTCTGCCAAGTTTTGAGTTACAACATAAGCATTTTTCACCAAACCAAAGACAAGCATCATCTGAAAATATATGGTTCTCAAACAGCGTCTTAGATTCCTGCTCTTAAAAACAAATACCGTAGGCATGCTTGTGTTTGATATCAGAAAACAAACTCTCAAGATCTCTCTTGTTTCCGTTCCTTTGTGGGGGGAGGCGGAGCGGGGGGGGGGGGGGGGGGGGGGGGGGGTCTGTTTTGTTTTAGGTACATGGGGTCTCTGGTTTACCTTTCCCTCTGTCTCTTTGGGAACAGCTCGTAATGTGTAGTTCTGTCACAACCATTGATCTCACTCACCATTGACCATTGGAACCCTCTGCAGAGTCTTCAAGTCTGGGCTGGCAGGTCCTAGTTACAGCCAAGCCCCAACACGAGGCGCTATACAAGCTGGATAGCAGTAACAAGTCCCCACCGGGAACAGACCCCAAAGTCATTTAACTTCAAAGCAGCCATCTGAGTGAATTACCTTATTTAGATTACACATGGTGTAAATTCCATTTTAAATTAAATGTTTACATGGGAAAGTGACAGAGTTACAGTCTAGAAGCAGCGCCTGCGAAGCACAGGAAGAGAGCTGTTTTGCTGGGGCCTTAAGCCTGGGCGGGCTTTCCCGGGTGACGGTGAGGATCAGTGGCCCAACCCAGCCGGAGAGATCACAGCAACAGCACTCCCTTCCCGCAAGTCCATGGCTGCATTGGAGAAGCATCTGGTTCTGGTTAGGGCACACCACTGCTTATTCCACACACCGTTCCAAGAATTTTTTGCAATACGTTCCCATTTCTGCGGAATCAAGAGTATGGGATTTCAAAAGGAAAGAAGCCATGAGATATCAAATGAATTCCCTGACTGTTCTTCCAGCAAAGTCCCTTTGCCTTTTTCAAATTGTTTGAGTCCTGTCCCCTGGGCTTGGATAAGCTATATCCCCCTCATTGTCTTGCAGCCTTACTTCACCTCAAAAAGAGTGTAATTTTGGCCTGGACACTGGCTGTTTAGTCTGCTCTTGGGGCAAAGCACTTCCTCCACACAACCAATTCAGGACAAGCAACCATTTTGTTTTCGATAGAGAAAATTATACACCGTGCTGCAACTGAAATAGAAATGTGGGAGAGATCATGATACGCTTGTCTATGCTCCTCACAACAAACCTATTTGGGGGTTTCTGTGAAAAGTTTAAAGGGAGGGAAAAGACACCGCCTAGAGCTTTTCAGACACTGGTCAGATTTATTGAAAAAAAGTGACACTTTATGGGACACTGATTAAAATATACCTCACCTTCCACTACTCCTTTGAACAATGTAACGACCCTAAGACTTTTTAATTACCATATTATGTTCTTTTATACCTTAAGTTTCGGTTGTGCAATGAAGTAGTGGGGCAAAACTGACAAAAAAGTGAAAGAATTTGAACAATGGTCTAAAATCCTCCCCTTGCATGATACTTCTCCTTCACCTCCCTCAGATATTTTGCATGACTAACTTTATTGCCCACCTTAAATCCAACAACAAAAGGACCAAAATATAGTGTTACTTCAAGGGGAAAGTATTTTTTTACCATGGAAAATGCAACCAGACCTTCAACAGTATTAGCAACATTCAGGTTATGAACACAGATATACATACATACCTACATACATATATCAGGTAGTCTGAGGGAAAGTCAATGCACAACCCACAGGACAAGGCACAGGGCATCATCACCACTCTAGCAGCTTCCTGGCTCTGTTTATCATGGCTCCCAGACCAATCTCACAGACAATCAGTAGGAAGCCTGGGTGAAGGCCTTATTGTTTACCAGTTACTGTGACCTGCCAAGCTAACAGGAGCGCAAAAAACACAATAATCTATGTTTTTTCAAAGAAATACTTTAAACATAGCTACAGCTGAGGGCCGAAGATTGTTTATGGAAACCAGTGTTTATCGGTGGCCTTGGCATGCCAGACGGATTAAAAACAAACGTTTACCAAGTTTAGTCATTCTCAAAGGCAAGAACAAATGACATGAAAACAAAGCACATCGCCACTAATTGAGCGGTATTGATTGACAGGAACAACTCAGCAGGGCGTTACGTGAGAACGTGTTTAAATCTAAACCAGTAAACTGTTTAATTCAAGGCAGCACAACACACATTCAACATAAAAGGTGGCGTCCCACGAACAGCACATTAGATTTCAGGTTCATATTTCATTCAAACGTACCCTGTGTTATTCTAGGTTACACGTCCTACTGAGAAGGAAAAGAGAAGGAAAATGTGCGAATTTAAATCTGCCTCATGTCAAGGATTAGAAACATTCTCATAGGCTGCACACCTACCTGTATGCAATGACGGTGGAATAATATGCCTCACTGACAAACATTTCCCTTTGGATCAAGTGCCAGAAGAGTTTTTCCTTGTCAAAGCTACCTCTAACTTGCTTTCATCAAAGGCAAACTAAATGAAAATGAAATGAAAATATCCCAAAATATGCACTAATTATGTATCTTGTTTAATCTATTGCGCAATCTTACTGGTTCATTCATGTGAAAATGAGTGATAACTTAACTAATTATATGGTAAAAAAACCTTTTGGGAGTTTAAACTGTGTGCCTTGCACAAGCAATCTAGTCATTGTTGTATCAAAACCTCAGGTGGCCTCACTCTTTCTCTCTGAACATCAAAGGCTTTCATTAACACATGAAAAGCACCCTGGGCTCCAAAAAAAGAATCTGGCAACCACTAAGAGCAGGACAGACAGGCGATTGAGACCTTCAGGTAGACAATTACATGAATGTGAGAAGGGAGGGAGGGAGGAAAGGAGGGAGAGAGAGAGCAAGAGAGAGAGGTAGAGAGGGTGAGGGAGGGAGGGAGGGAGGGTCATGTCACAGGTGCTTTGAAGCCTTCTCCTTGAGCTGAGGAGACAGTCAGGTGTTGAAGTCAGGGGGTGATCACAGGCTGGTATGGGCCCAGGCTGGCGGGTAAGGAGAGGTAGAGAAGCGAGGGAGGGGGTGCCTAGTGGAGCTCAGTGGGAGATCAGACAATAAGCTTCAGGAGGTGGACCTGTTCTCAGAGAGGAACCAGGTCTCTGTAGTTAATCATTCCACCATGTGTAAGCTAAATGTTTTACTTGCATCTTCAGCCGTTTGTCATATGGATCTATATCTATATTATATCTTAATAAATCAGGTTTAATACAGTATGTCCTAATATCTATGGTTGAGGGAGTTTTAAAAAAGAAAAAAAAATTCTGTGTATATCGTATTTCTACAATCTACAATCACTTCAAACCTCCCTGCCCATGCCTCCTCCTGGTTTTCAACCACCCACAGGACCAAAGCCAGACAGCCAGTGCAGTTTACAGCGGGTAGGCTCAAGGTGGGTGGCGCTCCTACGGGCCACCGTTCACCCTAATTAGCCTATTATGGGATGAGAGAAAAGCAACCCAGCCTCAGGGAGATTAATTGCTCACAGAATTCCCTTTGTTGATCTTTACTTCCCACCAATGACTACCCTGCCAGGTGTCGTAAAGTGCCTTTATGAGGCGGGCAGTGCTGTAAAACATTGGAATACAGAAGCCTCTGAAAACAAATAAACAGTTGCCATGGCCTCATTGAAAACGAATCGAATGGGTTAGTTGGGCAGACAAGCATAGCCATGGATTTGAAACATCAACAAATTTAAATTTTACGTTTTTTATAGGCTGACAAAAAAGACAAAACCTTATATCATATCACCCTTAACATCGAAAACACAGATAAATTAAGGAACAAAAAAAAATGTACGTTTTCAAATAAGAACACCATGTCGCGTACGCTAAAGTTGTGCACACGCCTTGTCCATGTCACGTCTTGTTTTTGACAGGTCGTAGCAGGGGCACTCTGTGTGCCAACGACAACTACATTGTACAGCCAATCCAAACGGCCTAGACATCCGGCTGAGTCATGAATGTCTCACTTGCGCTCATTCTGACATGACTCAACATCTTCCTGGTTCATCTCTAGAGGTTGTTGTTCCATCATGTATTTGGAATGTCCCTTTAAGGAATGCCATTCTATTTTCAGACAGGGATGTTTTTCCCAGGTATTGTGCAATTCCCAGGTATTCAGTGCTCAACGTCTTGACAGAGAAAATATTTGGAGACGTTGGCAGTCCTACTCCTACTCCTATGTAAACCAAGTGTTTTTTGTATATATTTTTATTGCAGCATATCAGATCTTATATTTACATTTCATTGTATCTTTTGATATGGTTGCTGACATAAAATATTTTGCATTTTACATTTTCTTCCTATTTCACATACGACACACTAACAAAACAAAAGTTAAGAGAGGAAATAAGACGTAAAAAGCAAACAATAGCAACAACAACGTCAACAGTACAAAGAATATATAAAAACAAACAACAAAACAACAACATTCCTAAACTAGACAAGTTGACATTCTCTTGTGGTTTAATGCATTCTGGATGTTTAGTTGTTATGAGACTAAAGTGTCATAAATCAAGCTGTTTAATAAATTAGCCATTTTCCCCATATTGTATCTACTATGTGATCTTGGTTTTTACTTCGATACGGTATGTATTCCATTTTATATAAATTCATTTACATTTTCAACCCAATTTTTGATATTTGGTGGAGTCGGTTTTAAGAAAACCAATTCATATATCACAATGTCACTAATATAACTAACCTATTGGAACAGTTGTTACTGGTGAAGGATGCTTAAGACACAGAAGATTAGCTCTACATAACCATCCCTTAACCCAACAACAACATTACCATCGCTATCACTACTTTCCCATCAAAGGAAAGGTATGGAAACGTAATCTCAGGGAGCCAAATAAAAGACTCCCAGTTTGGTTTAGCAGATTGGTCCATTCATAAACACTGTTTTTATGAGAGGCTGAGTAAGACGGTAACACGACAGTGGAATCCTGGCCTCCTGCTAACTACAGAGAGAGAGAGAGAGAGAGAGAGAGAGAGAGAGAGAGAGAGAGAGAGAGAGAGAGAGAGAGAGAGAGAGAGAGAGAGAGAGAGATGGAGCGAGAGAGAGAGAGAGAGAGAGAGAGAGAGAGAGAGAGAGAGATGGAGCGAGAGAGAGAGAGAGAGAGAGAGAGAGAGAGAGAGAGAGAGAGAGAGAGAGAGAGAGAGAGAGAGAGAGAGAGAGAGAGAGAGAGAGAGAGGCTGAGGCGAATGGCATAGATCACACACTGTTCGTCTCCTTCCCTCAGTTTAAGTATTATAACTTTTTGAACTTCACACACGTTTCAACGATGGCAATGGAACTCCGTCTCAGACGCTTATGATGAGTAACTAACGGAAAGGAGGAAGGCCCTTCGGAAAGTTGCACCAGTTTATCACCAGTATGGAAGATCCCCGCTATTGCTGTAGTGCCCTGGAGCAAGACACCATACACTGTTCCAGAGCACTGACATTAATAGTTCCCCTCCCAAATGCAGCAATATATCGGCTGGTATGCTTATTCTTTTTATACAATAGGTTGAACGCATCAATCTTTAATTTTTCTATACAAGGTAATTCTTCTTGGAAGCCATTGTTCTAGAACCAACTGAACAAAAAGAGCAGCAAAACCTCCCCAGTCTTCCTCTTTTCAGAGTGTCATTAGCCATTTGTCTGCTCTCACCATTAAAGGCAACACATGATTACACAGCTTATTACATCCCATCTGTAAGGTTAATGACAGGGGAAATTACTAAGAGTGTTGTCTTGAAGCTTTTCTTTCTTTATAGAAGTGCACATTTTCTTTCTAATAATATATTTATTTACACAAATAAAAACACAGCATTGTAAATGCATCACCTTTAATCTCTCAACTGGTCTGACTTCCAAAACAATAATCCTTGTTGGTTAAAGAGGCACAAGTCAGCTACAAGATATGTGCAAGTTAGTGCCTGTGAATATCAATGGACACAGCCATCAAATATGCCCTCCACTCCCAACAGAGAAGGCAGTTAACTAGCACATAGCAGAATGATTTAGCTCAGCAACCTTGCAATTAGTGAGTGCAGTGATTTGGGGTGCAGTGAAAGAACGGCGCACTGGGTCGTTTCACAACCAGTGAGCTCTGGCAGTTCACACACCAGATAAATAAAAATGTTAATGGTTTCCCGTGGCATTCCATAACTGCGCTGTACTATTCTAATCCCTCACTTGACAATGGTGTGTATGTACTGTATACAGTGGCTGTAGCGGCAACAGCAAGAATGGCCCCTTTTAATCCGGTCCCAAAGAAACATACGGTAACGGTAGCTCATTTTCACACATCTACTTACATGCCCATACTCTTAAACACCAGGATTGCTTTCACGTTTGATAAATTGCTTATATAACATCCACTTGAATGAAGCCTTACCTTAAGGGTTCAAACCGACAGGAGAAACACGAGACCCACGATTAAAGCTAAGCTACTTTAATTCTCTGCATTGGCTACACTTGTTTTTTATTGCCTCAGTCAATCTTCAGATTAGGTTTTTTCCTTCAAGTCAAAGAGAGAGACAGCCACAAGAAAACCCAAGTTGCTACTTTGAATTGAGTACACTTTGCAATTATGATGAATTATAACATACTGGCGGGGGTTGGCAATTGGTGGCTGGGGTTGGCAATTCTACATAATCGCAAACCGCAATGGCATGCCCTGCTCTTGGCATAAACCATGACATTGTCCAACATAAATCATATGATAAGATTTATAATTCTATAGCACGTCAAACAGAGAATGCCATTCTATTCAAATCTACATCTCACGGCTTTTCTCGCTCCTGGCCCCTCAACGGTGAAATATGACCTTGCAGATAGATGGCGCTTCCTTCTAAACAAGGTTTCCTTGACCATCTCTAGTGTAACGCCCTAAAACTTAAGAAGCTTTGTATAAAAGAGTGTGCCAATGCGCCATGGCTTAATGCCGCCCCCCCCCCCCCCCCCCACACACACACACACACACACACACACATTCAGGCCATCTCAGTAGTTGGCCATAATACTCCTGGCCCTGAACAGCTCTGGGGCGTATCACCACTGCACCCCCACTGGGGAGATGACATAATCTGGCGGTGATGTAATAGCTTGGCAGCGGCGATCGTAGTGTAAACATTAACCCCCCACAGTGCCCTGCTGTGACTGTATTGGTGATGTCATACAGAGACAAGGAGTAGGTGCCTTGGACGCGATAGCACACCATGGACATAGTGTAATGAACGCATTGCAATGGTGTCATGTTTTAAAACGGGGGGCAAGGACTAGCTAAGACAGTGCGACTCCATACACTATGTCCTCGATAACTGCCTTGTTTGGTTTTGACTCTTTTGTCCTGTCAAGGAATTGTCATATCAATCTTCACTTTTCTTAACATTCTATTTGCCATCATCTCTTGTAATGTAGACTATCGAGTATGAACCCTGAATTCATGTACCTTTTTCTGTTTTCGCTGTTCTTTGACCACGCTGTGTGCCTTGCATTAGTACCGAACTCAATGCAAGGGAGGTACTTTGACAGCGAAGGGCAATGTGCCTCTTCCTACCCGAAGGGGGTAAAAACTTTTTATCCACGCTGCTATTTTTAGCTGCTCCTTTGTCCCCGTTGTTAGAGGAACATTACATTTCACATTAGAGGAATGCATAAGATGCAACGATCGAGCCTTTGTGCAGAGCAACGCAGGGATCGCTTTAGTGAGCCAGCGGTACAGGATGGTCCCATCACTCAAAAGGGCCCTGCAGTGACCTCCCAAACGCTCACACACGCACACACACACGCACACGCGCGCACACACACAAGCAGACACACACGCGATCTGCAGAGTGAATAAACCCATCAGAGTGTTTCACCTCTACGTGCTCTACTACTATAAAACATGGAGACGGTCTGTTAGATACGTGTGGAGTGTGCATTAAAATGAATTATGTGAAGTGGGGAATGTGCTGACACGCACGACACCAGTGCATGACACAAGAGCGCATGTAGTCAGCTGGTGACACCGACAAACGCATGGTTTGGTACGCGTACATCTTTCACTCACATTACAGGTTAAACTACAACATGAAATATGCAATGCATCTCCCTTCACATGCATCCCCAAAAAATAATAATAATTGCTTTGCCTAATCCGAATAGCTTTACATATTCTGTAAGTAATGCAAGAAAGAATCGTAAGCATTTTTGGTCTCATGAAGCCTCTGTGTTTATCGGTAATTACGATGACACTGTGTCTAATCCTTGAAACCCTCAACCTCCCCCATCAAGTCTCCCTGCTCTTCTCTCTCCCCACTGTCGTTTCCTCCCCCTCTCCCTGCGTTCCCAGGCACCAGAGACTGTGAATGCTATGGCTCCACAGAGAGACAGCACACAGGGAGTCCGTGCTGCGGGGGTAGCCCTCGTCTCTGCAGCGTTTCTGACACAACAAGCGACCGAGGGGAGCTTTCCCATGCAGCCTGGGTGACATGTGTCAACAGGCAGTAATCCATTGTGCAGACACAGAAAGAAACACTCACGCACACGCAAGGGCGCACACGCACAAATACACACCCGCGTGCGCGAGCAAGTCTGTCATCATGTCATCCGAACACAAAAATGTGTGTATATATATAAACATATATATATACATACGTATCTTTTTTTTAACTTTTCTTCAACAAAGGCCAATGTAACTCCGCTCAGCCTGTGGTCACCGATATCACGTTGTTTAACTGTCTGACATAGTTTAGAGAGAGGGCGCAGAGGGGTTTCAGCAGCTCTCACAAGTCTGCTTTTACTTTCTGGACTTTGGACTGAACGCCGAAACCCAAACAACTGGGCAGCAATAGCAAATATTTACATTGACCCATCTTTCCTTTTCCTTTTCCCCCAAAATGAAAACAATGTAGTGGTTCTTGCCAGACCACCTGATACTGTTTATTCCAAATAACCTGTCCTCCACTCCCTCCTGTCTTGGCTATGTGGTGTGGGCTCATAATCATATGTGGTCCGGTTTTAGTTTAGAGAACCAGCTCAAGGGCTCTAAGCCGTTTGACTAAAACAAAAGACGGGACAGATAGTAAACTCAAGGTTAGAGAGATATGTGGCCGCGGAGATATTTGGTATCTGGGATTATTGTAACCCTCACAGCCTTGTGCTCTCGACATACATTGGATGTCACTTCTGAATCCATGGCTGTGTGTTAGAGAGTTCATTGGATACAGAGAAGGAAATTTGAGAGATCCTGTCATGGCATTGTGGCTATTTCTATAGCTGCTGAAATAGGATATATTGAAAAAGCCTGTCTAGCGACATGTTTTTATATATTCTGCTCTATTATAGTTGCATATTATTTAAAGCAAGTGTGCAATTTTTCACATCATGTCATGACACGTATATATCTTTTTACTAAAGTGCCTCTTTGTGTCAGTAACCTTACACCCCGTTTTTGGCCAGAGGTAACCACGAAAGTTCACCAAGTGTGTTGATATTATCTTCGTATAACAGGCCATTTAGGTTCAATTGGCCACATTTTACTTTCAAAGCCAAGGCAAAGCTATACCGAATGATTTATTCATGAAATCTCTGTGAAACCTGTTTCTGTCCATCAGGATTTCCTCTCTTTTTCCCCTCTCTTTACAGTTCCAACCCCACACATTCAGAGAATGTTTTTACTGCACTTGGGGGGAGGGAGAAGAAGCAGGATCACTTGCTGTGGAAAAACCAAAATGCCTAGCAATTCACCACGCTATGACCTACCTTCGTCTAATTATTGGTCACTGTCCAGAACTGTTTTTACGCGTAGCCTGGTGCTCGGGGATGTTGGGAAGTTGTGAGACCACCTACACACGTTGGGAGGCCACTATGGAAGGTAAAGCAAACAAGAATGCACATTCCATGCAGGACAGGGTGAGAAACTGTGGGGGTTTGTTTGTTTGGCTGACTTTTGGGCCTGGGGCCTTTGCAAAGGCTACCCAGTGACCTGGCTGCCCGGAGATTGGCCAGTCGAAAGCCATCGCTGATGTGCCAGAACCATACACAAAAAAATAAATGAAAAAACATACACTTTACAAGTATACAGTCTCATTGTCTATCCCCCTTTTTATTTCTTGCAACGGCTTTCTTTCTCTTTCACACACACACATACACACACACACACACACACACACACACACACACACACACACACACACACACACACACACACACACACACACACACAGCATTACACTACATACATGCAATTGCCACCAGCCAGTCGTCTTGTTGAGAAGGACAGGTTAGGGCAGTTGATTAATCACCCAGGAAATGCCAGTGGCCCGTAGCAGGGCACACAATAACCCACTGAGTGAAGAACGCTTTAGAAATCTCACCCATAAGCGAACACAATGACACAAACCCTAACACTAATGGACTGTGGATGAGGTCCTTCTCAACTGTGAAGCGACAATAAACCTTTCAGAGTAAAGCCCTCATCACCCCTTAACCTAGGCGACGTTTGCTGACAAGACTAATTCAAATTAGGGCTAGGTATTCTTTGTCGTTTTCTCAATGCGCCTTTGTGTCTGCGAGTGTGACATGAGTAGTTTGGCCTATGGATAGTGTTACTGTGCTTATTGTTGACTCACATTACAAGACAACGTGCAGGAACGAACTATTGGAGGTATTAATAGACAAAAAAATGCAGAAAGGCTGTAACTCATGATTTGGGACGTGTTATTTCGCTTATGTTTAATACATATTTGTAGTGCCTGTCCATCCTCATTGACGTGACAGGTATGGTGACTTTGACTAGGAGACGATTTGAATTGGAACTGGCGGAGAGTGAAGGTGACAGAAGGTGTTATATTTTCTGTTTACATTTTTATACGTTTTCTTTCTTCTTTGAGTGCAGTAAAGAGAGACAAAGTCATATGAGTCATATTAAAATTCACAGTCAGTCAACAAAGAGGGTTATTTGCGGTAAAGCCAGTGCTGGCTGAATTTGGCACACAGCAATACTCCCGTCCACTCCTTGTCAGTAGCCCTGCCCAAAGGCCCGGCAGCTGTCTGTAACCAACCTCTCCCTTCCCAACAACCCTTCTCCTCTCCATGCTAGCTGCCAAACAGGCTCTGATAGACCAAGATATGAATTAGTTCCTTTCCATTGTTATTTACACCAGTCAAGTCCATTGGCTCCCTGCCTCCATGACCAATACAACTCTCTCAGGTCTACGTTTTGTTGTCGTTTTTCAATGGGGGGAGACATGGGTGAAGGTGTACTGCCCTGTTTGTATCGATGTTACGTGAGACTCAAAAGTAACTGATCTTTATAAAGACATTTTGCTAAACTGGCAAACCAGTCAAAACATTGACCAGGCGGCATTGCGTTAAAATAGCTCTGCATTAACGTTCAAATTGAGATTGCAAAACAACTTGTGCTACATCCATCCTCATCATTTACCTAACATAACATTGCACACATGTGCCTCTCGTCACATCCAGTGCAAGGGGATCCTGATGTATATTCATCCAGTGTGGTACAGGAATAGCCCCGTATGAGAAACGTGTCCTCAATTTTCGGAGCGCATGGGAGTGTTGACAACGTGCCAGGGAGCCATGAGACCAGGGAAATAAACGGGGACGAGGTCAGTTATGACAGCTGGTGTTAAGATCGAGTCCTCATCAGTCACATGACCACCAGCATGACCTCAGGTTGTGGCACTGGACACACGGACAAGCTAACAAAACTATAATAAACTACGTGTGTCTTAAATACACAGTTTCCTGGTCTTGGTTCTGAGGACACTTATAGAGGAAGGCAGAGAAACGATTGTGTCATGATGGCTATATCTATACCAAGTTCTCTGACAAAGGCAGACCAGGAGAAATATGAAAGGCAGGGCTGAACAAAGAGGAATTATTAAATTTTTCCATACAAACACCAAAATACAATGCTTTTAACACACAAACAAAAGAAAAGAATGAAGGAACGCACAAGCACGGCTCAACCGCCGAATTTAAAAGCCAGTGTGCTGTAGCTGGGCAGTGGAAAGTGAAAGAACACTTGAAAGGTGGCATTGTGTATTCTTTTTACTGTACCATCTGGTGCCAGTCTCTCGTTCTCCCTGCTCCTCCACCATCCGGAGAGGAGACGGCTTCGAGGAGAGAGCTGGTGACTCTGCTGATGTCAGTGTGACATTAAGTATCCATAGGCAACGTCTGGCTCTTTTGTTCTAGTAATACAGTAGCAAACTGTCTTTCTCGTTAAAATGAAATAATCGAAGTACTTGTTACTTTTTGCAAAAGGCTAAAAAAACAAACAGTTATCCGTCTAAAGTCTTCATTGGAAATACTTCTCCCTCTCAGAGGTCTCATGAGTTCTTGTTTGGAAGCTATACCAACAAATGCTTAATGACAGTTTGTAATTAGACGACAAATGTGTTTGATAATAGCACAAGGGAAAAGGCTTTCCCCTCTCAAAAGCTCATCATCATTTCTACTTTGTATTATCATACCATTACTGGTGTTGGCATGCAACAACAAAAGGCTAATGATGGAAGCACATATCCTTATGGACGGCAGTGGAAAACAAGTTTGGCACAGTGACTGAAATCAATGTCCTTGGCCTCTCTGACAGCATAGATTCTGCCACCATGCTATTTCTGAGGCTAACTTTAAAACACAGTGGGCGCTTTGTTCCGTGAGATCTTTGACATCCTTTCTTCTTATCACTGTAAGAAACCATTTTTTAAACTTAAGTAGTTTTGTAGCCTCTGTTTTACTTTTTTTTTTTCAATCAATCAATACAGTTTCTAATAGCCCTCTAAAGTCACTCTCTGTCCTTTCCCTGAGGGATGAGAGGATGGGATAGCCTGCATAACCCCAGGCTGAATCACCATCTGTCCCAATGCCAGAGAACAGACCAACCGACAAAACACTACTTGTGTGGTTTCAAAAGCAAATAAATAAATAAAAACCTCATGGAGAGTCAAAAACATGCCGTGTGCAAAGTTGTTTCGATGACAACATCCAAAGTGTGGCCTGATGGATGGAAGGAATCACGTACTGCATCTTTCCATTTCCCTGACCCGATATTGTGACAGAAGATCGGTATGCATCCTTACATATGAGAGCAGAGAAGATCAGTAATTACAGAGCATCTGCCGCTCTTTCATTTTTATGCCTCTCTACTCTGGTTTCAGAGTCAGCTCTGATGGTTCTGAAAAACAGATGCTCATTGTCCTATTTGGAAAGAAACCTTTAACAGACGTTTTTATTTGGCCGATGGCCAAGCTGCTGTAATAGTGTAATAATGAGAACCAAATGACCTAGTATAATATATAATCATAATGATCATAAAACAGAGCCCTAGAGAATAACGTCATATCATTACAGATATATCACTTATGTGTCAACGGCAAAAGTTCTCTTCGGGAGCGTTCTGGACCATGACTTGTTAGAAAAAGTGGAAAATACATAGTCGCTTCGAGGTGGGAATAATGTCTGCTTCATGTGGCTCATTAAGCTAAAGTCTGAGCTCCCTGCGAAGGCTCTCCTTAATGACTTAACTGTGGTATACTCAACCTCCCTTGGGAGAGAGAGAGACAGACAGGAGGGGGTAGTCATTTCAATTAGTCTGATTCTGCCTCAACAAAAAGCCTGGCCCTGGCCTCGTTCTCTCAGCCCCCCAGCCCTTGCACTCCAAGCTCTGTCTAAGGCAACTAATCAAATCAAGGCAAGGGCATCAGACACAGACAAAAGGGAGAGTGGAGGCAGGGAGGGAGAGCGGTGGACAGGGGGCAGGGGCAAGGTGACAGGAGAGATGCATAGGGTGGTGTTGTACATGATAGGACTTGTCACATAAGTGGTAGTAGCTTCACCTACAGTTATTCAGAACAAATTATTGATGGTGGCTGTTGAATTAAAATGGCACACAGAGGCAAACTACTTTAAAAAAAAAAAAATGATATCATAATTTTTCAGTGGAATAGGTGGGTGGGGATGACCTGCAAGTTGCCCAATGCTTATTTCACAAGCTAACAGAAATATGTAGTCTGAAAAAAAAACATACGGGAAATCATATTTTTTATTATATTAATTATGTAATCTCAGTTTGGCATAATGGCGTCACTCCAGGAGGGTTGGGCTGGGGGTATTGAGGGAATGGGATACGAGGTCAACAGGTTTTGAAGTTAATAGTCTCTGTCCCTGTCGAGTTTCCCTGGGTCCCTGTCTAATGTCACATCAAAGCAGTTGTGGGAGCTGGCCCAACAAGGGTTTGAGCATGGCCTGACTAGAGGCACTTACAGAGACCCCTTTTCATGTTTGGCACTCCATTTCTCTCTTTGACAACCAGCTTTGAGCTTGTCCTCGGACCCCAAGCCTTAATTACTGCAAAGCATATCAACTGAGAGGGGTCTAATCGGACCTCTTTCGACCATTTCTTCTTTTTCTCTCTTGTGAAAGACATAGTAGAGTCAAGGGGGATTTTCAAAAATGGATTATCCCAAACTGGAAGGATAAGAACAGATTTCAAAATAATCATTTTTTTTTTAGGAAAACAATAAGCAGGCCTATTACTTGGAATAGTTACAAGCAGACTAGTCTTTGTACAAGTTGTTTGGTTACCAAGAATCACTCTGCTAACCATGTTGTCTCCTTCTCATCAATGTATGTGTGTAACTGATGTTCTTGTTTTTCATAACTTGACCAGTTTTCACTTCACCTGACCTGTCATACTTTTCACGTTAACAGGAATGGTACTCTAGTGGGGATAGCGTACTTTTAGATTTATGGTGACCTGCATGAAGACAAAATAGGTGAAAACCACGCTCTTTGAAATTATATGAGAAACGAATTTCAATTTGTCATTGTATTGCATGAATTGATGTTAGATTCAGCTACTATTGCAAACTTTATAACTTTACATATAAGGTTTAATTTTGTGTTTGCAAACAAAAATCGAAGAATTAAACGTTTGTTAGACCAAACTTTTACTTGTGTGCGAGAGAGGTCATCGATATCATCTCTCCCCACCAGGCTTCCAAAATAATGCTGCACAGCTACTGTCGAATCGGATGGAATGAAGGGAAGCCGTGGGCGCTACCATGTTTGACGGGGTTACATTTTTGCGCACACTAGTTTAAAACCTTTTAAAAATATTCCAAATGCATATGCATCAAAGCGTAACAGCTCACACATATTATTCAATGTAAAGTTTTTCAAATTAATCCATACCCATCACATTATTATTGAGTATACACAACCAATACTAAGATGTCTATAATGCATCCTCCCCTTTTTATCTGTATGGAGAATCCACTGCACAAGTAGGGACAACTGACTTGTTAACGCTCTAAACAGGATAGAATGTTGTAGAGGTCTGCCGACTCGCTCTCTGTTTTTTAAACTTACTGAACTATTTCACAAGTGGGATTTCTACAAGCGACAGGATAATTTAATGGATTACAGTTTAATAGAGCAAGTGTGACTATTTTCTTTTAAAAGGTGAGTTTTGTGTGTCCGTAACAATTTTCTGCATTTGTTTCTTTTACATCTCGCACTCCAAAACTTTTATGTGTTTTATTCAGAGGATTCGCCTTGCCTAAATGATAAAAATCGTAGTTTATAAACTCTTGACCCACGTAGCACAATCATATCGGACAATCCAACAATCGTCAGATGTATAAGAATCAAAAGTTAGAAACCACGCGTTAGCTGTTTTACTCGGAGATGCCAGCAGTCTTCCAGTACGCAATCCCTACATGTACACAAATAATAACAATCAGACAGGGAAATGATATGATTCTAATCGAGTAATGCTTTTTTTTAAATCGTTGCTTTTGATCTGAGGTCGACCTTTTTAATTTCTTAGACGGGTCAATTCTTCCTATAGGCATGCCAAGGCAAGGGTGAATTAAAATACATTCACACAGGCTAGTAGTGTACAATCACCTTCTAAAATATACTGGTGCATTCTACATTACTGGACATCATTTCATTTCAGATCGCATAAGGTCATAATTTGATTTCGGTGTCCCCTTATTAACAAATCAATATAACATAGGACTCCGGTCTCACGAGGTTAATTTGTTGAAGTGGTCCAACAGTAAGCTATATGCCATGCAAGATAAAACCTACGGGATAACTGGCACGTCACCATGAACGTTCCATGAATAGTGCATTTAATAGCGAATAAAGTCGCCCTACAGGCATCCTTTGGCAGAGCTGGTAATAATTGATGGGTCAATCATTGGATGGCAGCATAGCCTAAGAACGTCTCCCTGTGTTTGCAGTGTGGGCTTCCCCACCAGTTTGCAAACTGCGCAAAGTGGTTTCAGTACTAAGGAATGCGAACCATTTCCTCTCGGTTTAATATTAGACCAGAGAGCTGTCTTGGACAGAAAATGATTGGGAATCTAGAGACATGTGTTTTGGTATTGAAAAAGACTACATAAACGAGATGAAAGTAAGGTAGATGGTTTATAACTAAGATGTCGTAGGGGGCCAATGCTTTCGTAGACATACTGGTAGTGATCCTATTCATTGGGCTGACTCATGCTGGTGGAGAATCTCACCGTGTTATACTCCTTGCAAACATGTCAGAATTCTGCCCCAGACGCTGTGGAGGAAAACGGAAGATGAGAACACCAGATGTTTTTTATGATAAGACATTTATCTTTGAGAACAAAAAAATGTACTTTGTCCAGGAGGAATACAATTGAGAGTGAATGAGAGAGAGATTTGGCTAAGGGAGATGATGCAGGTGCACTCCGGACAGGAAGACCTGTGCTAGTGTCGGAAACAGGACGGAAACATGAACAAAGATCACCAAAATATGAGCCAAAAAACCCTTCCCCTCTACTCAAATAATGTATCCCTCTAGGAGCAATTCTTTCATTTCACAAGAAGTTACCACACAAGTTACCCTCGTCATTATCATCACTGCCTCATCCAAGGATCATAGCTCCAGGCACCTTCTCCACCAGCAGCCACGACTCTGCTGCGATTACGAAAGCGTGATGCTGCTGTCTCACTGCTCTTGCTGTGTGGAGGATTTTGGTGGTTGCCCAAAGGCTGGCAACACATATCTCATTCTGTGCCTTCAGGCACTTCTTGACAATAAAAGTTACCCTTTGGAATATGGGATTAATTAAGCGCTATCATCTAGTCTACTGTTATGTCTATCTTGCTGACCGTCTAATAGCAGGCTATATAATTTTATAAAATGTACATCAATTCTATGAACTTCTTTGATGACTTGTAATTTGACACCTTCATTGCAAAAGCACAGGTGGTTTAATAATAATTCATTTAATTTACATAGCGCTTTTCAGACACCCAAAGCACGGTTTGGGGCGTGCATCCTTTATGTTTTGCTTTATGTTTTAGTAAAACACAGTCTTGAGAGTCAAGCGTACTCCATTTGCATACCAAAGCCTTTTTATTCATGCACCAGACACTTAGCAGGCATAACCTGTCTAACACACTTCATCTAACCCAAGTCTAGTTAAGCAAACACTGCAATCAGACAGATACACCACTATAGCTGGTTATAGACACCTTATGTTTAAATAGTAAGCTAAGTACAGTACTAACATTTTTGTTTTAAAGATATGTTTTTCTATAGCCCGTTTGGAAGGGTTTTCGTCATATGCCTCCTTGTCCGTCAGACTAACCTTTTCCCAACATATAAGCTGTCAGAGGGAAATTCCATTCTGGTCTCGAAAACAATAAATATAACAGCAAAGCAACGCGCAACATTAACAACACCTTGGGGACAAATGGGATTATTTTCATCCCCACTGCCAAGGAGAAACTTTATATATTTCTTGTTTTTCCTTAAGAATTATCCCCACTTTGGGATTTGATGGGTGGTAATGCATTCAAATATGCTGCAGGTTCTACAGACGCCTTGAGCCATCCTGCCTTGTCAGTTTGGCTTCCCTCACCTTTGCCGCAGCCTGACACTGCAAAGGAGTCCTGGTAAACCATGCCTAGCTAGTCCACGAAGAAGAAGACGATTGTCACTTTTTCCTGTGTTTGTCTCCTTCTCTCTGCTTTCCTTGGATTGTTCTTTCCCTTTACTTGGCCTTTCTCAGCGGAAGCTTATGGTGGAAGCCTGTCATTTCAAGGATGTTGACTGGGGCAGCTTAAACGGCTAGCAACCTTTTGAAGACTTCAGAGGCTTATCCTACACTCCTCTACATTATAGCAGTATATTTAAAATTGGAAGAGGAGTCTTTTTATTTGGCCTGATGTACTTTTGGAAAATGATTTGAAAAATAGATCCAAGCTGTCCTCTTTAGTACCGAAAATACGTGTTGTGTGTGAAATGAAACTACAGGGTTTGGTTGGGTGTAGGAATAATTGCAGTTTCTGTTTTCTCCCTTTCTCTTTAGACCCCCCTCTACTCTATTTTAAGCCGATGTAAGGGCTGGAGTGGTTACTCCTCAGTGTATGGGACTGCTATGGCTAGTTTTGTGGCTTATCCATGCATGTCCCAGGCCTGAATGCTGGGTGCATTAAGCCTGCAGGGCGGAGAGCTTGGAGGGTGACTGCTGACTCTGTTCAAACATGTCTGGCTGCTGGAGCGGCTTTGAGGGGTGTGTGTGTGTGTGTGTGTGTGTGTGTGTGTGTGTGTGTGCGCGCGCGCACACCTTATACCCTCTCACTATTTTACTTAGATCCACATGGGAGCCAGATGTTATACAAATATTTCCATAACAGTTTACTACCAGCATGCTAATGGATCGTATCGTCGGCTAGATATCCATACTTAGCATTGGCTACACCAAGTAGACCTAAAAAAAATTGTAAGGCACTTGTCAACAGTGCAGGGAGAAAATATGACACAAAGTTTGCGCTCCCGTTTGTTTAAAGCTCAAGTGAACTTTCCCACTTAAATCATTATGTGGGTATAATTGTCTTGGTGTCAAAATGGCGTGAATTATTTGTGTCATGACTTACGAGCTTTGGTCCGTGCTGACACCTTATTCATATTTAGAAACATCACGGCTCCTTCCTAGCTAGGACCTGGTCATATATAAACTACATTACGACCTGATTCTGTGAACAGAGTTGACCTTTGCAGTTAATGAGCATGACATTTCATCATGTTTAAAGAGTCCTCTGCATCTGCCCCGTAGATGTGACTTCTACAGTGTGCGATTGGAGGTGCTTTGTGACAAGACGCATGTCATTATTGGCCTGGCGGGACTCTTATGAAGAAGGCTTTATAGACTCACTCTCAAAACCCTTCATTCAGTAGCCACTTTCGTCTTAGTCTGTAAATTCATCCTTTATATTAGTGTTGGAGTATCTCATCCCTGTCAGTTAAGGCTACTTTAACTGGGTTTATCTGCAAGTAGATAAAAGTGTATGTTAACTGTCAAGTTGAAGATATCTGCAGGTAAAATTTGAATTACGAGTCTAAGCAATAAAACGTCTATTATATCTCTTATCTTTCTTCCTTTAAATAGTTGTCATGTAGCCTAACCATAAGGAGGACATAGTAAAGATAGCAGACTCCTGGTAGTTTTAATTGACATATTATTTAAAGCCTAAATCAGCCTGGAAACAAACTGTAAGGTGAAGTTGATGGGGGTCCAGCAATTGCCACTGTTTATTAAAGTGCAGCTTTTTCAATTTGGTAAACCAAGCTGAGAGTTGGGATTTGGACCTTTTCAAATTTGACGAATTCAGAATCCTTGATCACTATGCAATTTGTACTTCTTATTTTTCTACTTCTTCTTATTTATTACTTCTATTCAATTAATACATACTTCTCCAGTTGCCATGGCATTTGCCTGAGGCAGGTGTGCCTCTTTTGTTTGGCTACAGAATGATTTGACTGATTGAAGATTTAATTCACACATTGGAATATGCCGCCGTCACAAATTAGAATATATAGATCCCCACGTTAATTCCTATTGACCTATGACCTGTGGTGTTCCAGACTGCACCTAGCTGTGAGGAATTGGGAGGTTGTGCGGTGGTGGAGTGTATGGAGACGGCGGTGGTGGAAGTTTTGTGAGTCAGGAATCAAAGGCCTCCATTGTTGGAATGAGAAGCAGATGTTGGTGTGGAATTCTCCTGACTGCAGCGTTTTCTTTTTCGTGTATGCTTTGAGCCCTCCGTCTGTCTTCGTCTGTTTGTGCTCCTATCTCTCTCTTCCCCGTTCCTGCTCTGGACTTGACATGTACTTTAAATTAAACTACTCTTGCCGTTACAATGTAGCTCGTCAACCACTTTTTTTTTACCTTATCCCTCCCTAGTCAAGGGACTTTGCTCTGGCACAGCCTCCAGCCTTTAGTTCTAGAACATTTTCACCGAGAAGTACTCCACCCTTCTAATGTCAAACAGGGAGAGTTTAGAAATAGAGAGAGAACTGTTCCTGGAGGCATTCTCTCTGCGGTGTTTTTTTTTTGACTGCCTCGGAGGCTTGCCACGTTGACTGAATCTCTTTCCCCCCGCTAAACCACTGGCGTAATACCAGGCTGAAAGTCAGAAAGCTATCTTAGGCCGACTGATATGTCAGTGTGTGTGTGCCGTGGAGTGCATATACAGCTGACTGACGTGTTCCATCGCTGTTTCCGAGGCCATGGAGGGCAGTGGTAACGCCATTAACCGGTCCCCTCTCACTCAACCAAAGCCCTCCTGCTTAGAGACTGGATGGAAGGGAATCCACCTTTTTGTGGTGGGACCTCGTGGGCAGACCTAGACGTGACACAATTGGCCTCTCAATTCTTCAGCTATGACTAGTCGGCGTGTCCCGATGGACTTCACCCTACTTTGTCCTCCACACTGTTCCACCATTTAAGTCGAACTGTTCTCAACCTAGTGGTATGGTTACACCTGGAAGTCTGGAATCGAATGTTCGGCCAAAAGTGCAACAGAACACGACTTCAATAGAGATCAGTCCAACCCCGTTGACTTCTGGACAGACGAGCGTAAGTGAGCCAAACAGTTTGGCATTGGAATTTTTCAACATGGTAGATCTCCCGGCTGCGTGATGAACAGGACACGCGCTGGTTTTGCATCTTAGATTTCTGGGAAACACCAGCGCCATAACACAAAAACGACTTTGCATTGCCCCATTGCTTTGTGGGAACGTGTCAAGGAAACGAGACGACGACGTCTCGTGAGATAACGTAGGCCGAGCAGGGTTAACGCAGGATCAAGCAGGCTGAGGAGGAATAGAGGTCTAGGTTGATGTAGCGGCAGTCACTGTAGTCCGTTTCCTTTCCCAGTCCGTTGTTGGGAAGGCTGAGATGAGTGAAGTGAAGCATGAGAGAGGGAGAGGGATGTGATCCAATTATGTAGACCTGGCCTCTAATTGACCCTTTTGCAACCCATCACACACACACACACACACACACACACACAACAAACGTACATGTGCGTGCTTTGTACGTGGTTGTAACATATGGCACAGTAGGCTAGGAGTAGAGCTGGAAGGTGTGTTGTAGTCACATCAAGTGGAAAGGCGGTTTACTAGCGGTGTACTCCCAAGGTCAGCTGCTGGAGCTCCCTGGGAAGATGTGTTCCTGTTCGCCGTCACGGCCCATCAATAGCATGCCGCTGAGTGGGTTTTCTGGCAACGGTACTCTTTTCCAATGATCAGGTTTAATGAGGTTGTTATGGGGCTGGGTTATTTATTGACACTAAAGGGGTGTTTAAAGCCTGCTTAGTAATGTGTGGTGTGGTCTTTTCGGGTAACACGGCAACGCACTGTTATTGCCATGGCAAAACCTTGTGTTTCTCTGGTAAGTAAACTTCTAGGACAGCCTGTGGTTCATCTGTCAATAAATACTCGCACACTAGACCATAGACAAAGAAAAAACTGTTTTAGACCTCAAAATTCATTGTTGAAAGTAGTTAGTCCTTCAGTTATTCGATGAGGGCAGATTCAGTACAGCTGCCTGGACCATAAGCCCTGGTTTTAACAGGAAGCTGCGTTCTTATCAGCATCGATAGCTTTCTAACATCCCGCTGTCTTACCTGAGAATGTTCACACCCCTCGGCTACTTATTTTTACACTATGGCACTCACCTTTAATGCTAATCAGTTGCTAGTTGTGTGTGCCTGTCTCTTTGCTCCTCTCATCTGGTAAGGCAATTAGACCATTAAGTAAGTCACCCTGTTCGTCACTGTTCCCACCAGCTCCCCAGCTCTCCCCTCTCTCTGTCTCTCTCTCTCTCTCTCTCTCTCTCTCTCTCTCTGTCTCTGTCTCTCTCTGTATCTTCTTCTTTCATCTTCCTTCACGCCATCACTGCATTCCTTTAGTTCCGCTGAGACAGATGTTTGGATGTTCCCCTGGAGTCACACACACACATTCCCCCACCGTGAGATCAGACTCAGAGCTGCCGCTTGCTCCGAGTGCTGCCTTTGTCAAAGAGGAACACAAACTCCTCACCTCTCCTCTCTTTTTTAAAATGCAACATGTTTAAATATCTCTGAACTGCCTCGACAAAAACAATATTTTTTTTGTTTATCTACCTGCATATACCTCATTCCAAAGTTTAGGACCTCAACAATGCAGACAGTGGGAGTTTTTACCTGTCAGTACAGAGAGACCCGATAATAAATGATGTGATGACCCATCTCCAATGCTGTGTCATGTCCCCTGTCTCCCCCATCTCCTCCCATCCTCTCTCTGTCTCTGCATAGGCTTGAGTCTGGCAACAGTGTCCCTGAATCTTCCCCATGCCCTGCTCCGCGTGTGCTGCTGGCCGGCCTGCTGAACCCGGTGTGTCTGTGCTGGGCTGCAGCTGAAGCCTGGGCTGGTTACTGCTAGTGGCTATCACTGGTGACGGGCGGTGGGTCTACTGTCCCATAGGGCCTAGAGCCCGGTCGCTGGGCAGAGGTCGTCCTGTCCCTCTCTCAGCCGAACGAAGATGAACAAACTGACCTTCCACAATAACAAAGCCATGCAGGACCGCCGCTGTGTCTGTGTCTTTCTGCCCAACGACGACACTCTCAATGTCATCGTCAATGTGAGTATATTTATATCTAGAAATATATTATGCGTCTTCTCTACATATTAACCTTTTTCTTAGAAGACACTTGTCAGTGTTTTTTTAATCTAATTATGTCCGTTGCTCATTATTTAGCAATGTCCTTTTTCTTGCTACTCTGGCTGACATTAGTCCAAATAGTAATTGAATTGAGCATTTAAAAAAATCTGCCAGAATGAAAAGCGGGATATGTGCTTTTGGGGTTTTAAAAAACAATGACCACAATGGTCAGGCAAGACTGAATAGTCCTAGAAAGCGTGATCATATGTATTCCATATAGTCCTTTGATTCAGGTCTACCTGCCTGCTCTTCTGAGAGGTTACAAACCTTGTCTTCAATCAGAACTACAATAATGGAACCTCCCCCTCCGGGCCTGACCTCCTCCTCTTCCTCCTCCTCCTTCCAGGTGAAGACCCTGTGTCAGGAGCTGCTCGTCCAGGTGTGTGACCTCCTCCGACTGAAGGACTGCCACCTGTTTGGACTCAGCGTCATTCAGAGTAAGAAGAATGTCCCTGCCCTGGCCACGGCATCTCTCACCTAGCTGTAACGGCACCCTGCCCGACTCCCGAGAGTCTGTCCCCCAACCTACCCCGGCTGACCGGCGGCCATTGTGCTCTGACCCAGAGTTTTTTTTATGGTGACAAGTCAGGCCGGGCTGAGGGTCGCATGCATGGGATGACTCTCCCAACACGCCCTGATGTGAAGCGGGAAGACCGTTAGAGTGGACACGCACACACACGCACAGATGCACACGCACACGCACACGCACACACACACACACACACACACACACACACACACACACACGCACACACAACAGGAAAGGGAGGAAAGCAAATTGTCAGGGCAGAAGTGTCTCCCTTTTTTTTTTTTTTTTTTTGACAGCTGGCCTTCAGATGAGCAAATCACAGGCGAGCAGGTCAATTTAGCAGGAGCCAATGAGACCGATTGAGGGACATTCCTGGGCTGCTTGTCTGAGTAGCGTGAAATCCCCAGGCAAACATTGTCCGGCTCTCAGCCTCTGCCCTGACCACCTCCCTTACCCTCTATGCCCCAGGCCCACATTGCTGCCCCAGGCCAGTACTAGCTCTTTGTCTCTCACTAAATAATGCTTGCAAGGTTGCTCCAACCCTCTCTCTCAACCCTACATACAGACTCTCAGTTAACTTGCCGTGTCTCTTCATATGAAAAACAAGCATAGCAAAGAACAACATAAACATTGACATACAAATCACATTTTTTAAATCTTCTCCCTTTGCTTGTCCGTTGTGTTCTGTCTTTTTTTTTTTTATATAAATATATTAAAACTCTTAAATTTCAAGATCAGCAGACTGAAGCTTAAACCGTGCTTTTCCAAAGGAGAATTAAAACCTGAGAGAGGAGGAAATAAAAAAGGCAACCACCAGAGGGTTTACGTGACAATAGGTGTGTGCAGGTCTACCTGACGTTTTAACTGCTGTCAGCAAGCCTTTGATCTAGCCACATTCACAGGGGACATGCCTCTTTTAGAGAGCCTGCACACACACACACACACACACACACACACACACACACACACAAGTCCCAGAGGATCATGCTTGTGAGTTTCTTACCCAGTAGTATGTTTCCTCTTACAGATAATGAACATATCTACATGGAACTGGGCCAGAAACTCTCCAAGTACTGCCCAAAAGAGTGGAAGAGAGAAGCGAGCAAAGTGAGCATTGGAGGAAGAAATCCTATTTTTATTCAGTTGCTTTACACACCACAATTTATTTTATATGATGTAAGCAATACAAAAAAAAAATGATGATTTATTCATGATAATTCTGTACCATTTTCTGCAGGGGATTGACCAGTTTGGGCCCCCGATGATCATCCACTTCAGAGCTCAGTATTATGTTGAGAATGGGAGATTAATAAGGCAAGTAAAAATGCTGGACCTTTCTTAATTGAAGACATGCCATATAATTTAAAACATCACTTAAAATGCATTTCTCTTAAAAATTGTGTCTCCGAATTGGGTATTGTGTAATTAAAATTCATAGCTCAAAAGTTTTAGCACTTTTACAGAATGTGGATTTACAATACATTCACATCTCACATCTCCAACTCTCCCAGAAAGTGACCCATCATATATATCTTATATTAATCTATGCCTCTGTGTAATTATTCCTTCCCTTTTCTCCTTGAACAGTGACCGGTCAGCCAGGTACTATTACTACTGGCACCTCAGGAAACAGGTGCTGCTCTCTCAGTGCATCCAACGGGAGGAGGCCTACTTCCTGTTGGCAGCCTTCGCCCTCCAGGCTGACCTGGGCAACTTCAAGCGTAACAAGCACTTTGGGAAGTACTTTGAACCCGAGGCCTACTTTCCCTCATGGGTGAGTATAGAAAGGTTTTAGAAGTAAGTTGAATAAATGCAAGGTATTAAGATAGATATGTTATTATGTATTAACTGGCCATACACATTTCCAATAGTGGGCTGTTTTTAAAGGCAACGTTAATAAGGAAGAGCTATTATTACACTGTAGTGCCCTATATGTTCATTGGGGATTTATTGCAATTATGTTTCAACTCGAGTGAGTCTTCTTCATGTCTGGGCCAGTACTAAATCGTAGCAACTTATACCACATACATTGTCTCTGGAAAGTTCCGCCTGGCTCCAGTGTCATTATGTAGGTCTGTAGCTTGTCATTAATCACGGTGCCCAAACAAAGTGAGATGATCCCTCATTCTACCGTGTGGGATAGTGTGATCTGGGACACCAGGTTTATTTTGGTCCCTGGAATTGGCACACTTGGAAGTTATTTTTTATACTCCTTTTTTTTATGTTCTTGTGAAATTCTCTGGTTGAGATGGCTATTCCTCCCTCTTTCCCTCCATGACCCAGCCTGCCTCACCCTTCCGATTGCCCTCACTTCCCGTGTTTAGCCCACTGCCTTCTTATCTCCACGTTAAAGCAACACTGGCAGGAAAAGGAGGCATCACTGACGAGCTGGTGAATCAGAATCCTCACCCAAAAATGTCCCAAGCCGTCCAAAGGATATTGTGGTTTTTAGGCTGGCCCGTTTTCGTAATGCAGCGTCGTGGTTAAGTCAAGTTGCGTAGACATGTGTTTGCCCTGGAGCAGGCTGCCTCATTAACCTCTTTGGCAACCTGTGCTGTTAGACAGCCACTGAGCTGCATGGACTCAAATCGAGAGAGAGAGAGACGGGGAGACGGGGAGACGGGGAGACGGGGAGACGGGGAGACGCAGAGTCTTAGAAAACTCTTTCCTAAAATGAGTCATGCTCACTCACAGACGTCACGCAATTGGCGCAACATTTTCAAATTCTGGAAAGGAGATGGAGCAAAACGTTACAAAAGTACCTCGCAAATACATTTGAAATAGTATGGGTGACAGAACCTCAACACTTTTAAGGAAAGTGACACCAGAGGGAGCCGGAGGTGTTTCCTCGTAGCCTGCTTTTTAATCCGCCATTTTATATCTGCACAGGTGATAGCCAAGCGTGGCCGGGACTACATCCTGAGACACATACCGAGCATGCACAAAGACCAGTTCGCCCTCACCGCCTCTGAGGCGCATCTCAAGTACATCAAGGAGTGCGCCCAGCTCGATGATGTCACTGTTCACTACTACAGACTCTACAAGGTAAGAGGCCAGCATGTTGATGTCCAGGGGGTTATGCTGTTGGTCAGGGAGAGGACCGGTTTCATGTTTCCTGTTCATTTCTTTTATAAGAACCTTTTCTTGAGCACAGCACTCAAATGACCCTGCTGTTAAAAGCTACGTTTTATTTATTCATGTATATAAATAGACCTCATCCATTTAATTTCTTCTTTCAAACAGGACAAAAGGGAAGTGGAGGCATCTCTTACATTGGGGCTAACCTTGCGTGGAATCCAAATATTCCAGGTAGTACCTGCATGGTTAGCAAAGGAAAGATATTCGTTTTTGCACGGAGAATCAACGCAATCTTGTGAAAGTTGTTGAAGGTCTATTTTGTAGTCATTTAAACTGTTAACTCATATTGTGTCTGCTGTTGTGTTTCAGAATGTGGGGACTGTGAAACAGCTCTTGTATGACTTCCCCTGGACTAATGTGGGCAAACTGGTATTTGTGGTAAGGAAATTAATCCGCAAACTAGTATTTGTGGTAAAGAAATTAATGCGTTCACAGTAGTTCATTATCTCAGTCAATCACCCAATTATTCTTGCTTCTTAAACTAAACTGTACAAGCCCTGGGCAGATTTATTACCTTTAGTAGATGTTTGTTTTATTATTGTTATTTATTTATTTATGATTAATTCCAGCAGTGACATCAGAGCATGCCCTGGCCTGGCTTAGGGGCGTGTTTTTGTCGAAGCTTGGCTCTTGCGTAGGGCTCTGGAAATTTTTACGCAGGATTTCTCCTCCCCACACTGCTGTTTCCTCTTAGCCCAGCTACAGCCCTCTGGAACTAATCAGAGATTTACGAAGGCTGTCCTTTGAAAAAACACACACAAGCAACTATGTGAACACGGATATACACATGTTACTTTTCGCTGACTTCTGTGTATCGAGCAATGCTTTTTTACTACGACGCGAATAAGCGACAACATACTCTTTGCATGAGTCGGTCTTTGTGCCCTTAGAGTAAGAGATGAGAAGAGCTTTTCTTAGTCTGAGCTAATTAATTACGCTCACTGCCGTCGTTTAATCTGCTTCCATAGGGTCCGTGGTATCACAGAGACAGCAAGCAGCAGTCAGGTCTGCGGCAGGTCTATAATTCTCTCGTCTCTCGGTGATTGAACTGCTTCCGTCCCACAGCTGTAACTCGATCCTACGAGAACCTTTCTTTGGCTCACTGTACCAAATTACTGATGCATCTGGTGAATGACTTAAGATAGACATCCTGTTTAATTTTGTCTTCAATTTTTTTAATGTGTGGGGGGGGGGGGGGGCCTTGTTTGTTCACATGTTGTGAGATGGAAAAGGCATGAAAGTGGTTGTGGGTTGTATGGCGGTCATGAGGGGCCTCTTACGGGTCGGTCTCTACCATGTCGCTCGCTCTGAATAACAGCCGTAGCCCTTTCTCCATCGCCCTCTCTGTCCCTCCATCTCCCTCTCTCTCCCTCCATCTCCCTCTCTCTCCCTCTCTCTCTCTCTCTCTCTCCCTCTCTCTCCCTCCATCTCCCTCTCTCTCCCTCTCTCTTTGCTGCCCCACCCAGTGTGCACGTTAGCCGCCGTTGCCGTGGGCGAGCCACAGAGCGGGGAGCGAAGGGTGGAGAGACGTGTCAATAAACACCAGCTGTTGTGATGGTTTTGGGGGATGGTTCTGGGCCTCGGCCCACTGGAAGGGCCGGGGTGTAGCCGCTCATGGGTGTCCAGCGGTCCGGCTGCCTTCGAGGACTAAACGGGGGGGAATGGGGGGGGGGGCGGGGCGGCCTCTGGTTTAAATGCAGCTAGATGGAGTGTTCGATGATCCAAACGCGGGGGGGGGGGGGGGGCCTCTCTGACGTGCGAGGGTAGCCTGTTGATATTGAGGTTTTAGTTCAAGGTAATGCCAGAGTGGAGGACAGGTCTGACAGCTGTCACACCAAAGACGAGGCAGATGGGGCCGTGCATACGGGATGAGACAGTTTTTTGAACGCGCTTTGACACCACTCTGTTATTCAGTCAGTATGGAGCTCCACCCACTCCTCGCTGCCCTACTGGGTATTTCAGACCCAGTATACCTGACATGTTTACCAGGTGTCTCAGTGATGGCACAGTGTATTTACAGGGTATTTACGAGGAGGTATTATTCGTTGATAATCGGCATTCGTTGTTTTTTTTTTACAATGCAGCTTATTTCATCCATTTCATGAGATTGATGGCGAACTTTCATCCACTTTAAGTGTTTCCTTAATCCTGATTTAGCGAATCCTTTTTACTTTTATGTCTGCGTAAATAAACTAAAACTTCCGTTAGATGGTCCAAAAAAAATCTGCAATTCACTGCATTCTTTTCTTCCACCCTTTTAGCCCGAAACTGAAATGTTTATTGGGCCCTGTTGAGACCACCCCCTGCTGACTTGCGGACGCAGCCAGGCAGCTGTTATTGTGTTTAACTGATGCCGGGGTCTCAGGAGAAACTGCGCGCCCACCATTTTATAGCGTTCTTTTCCAAGCAATAAGATGCTGAATCTTCTGCTGACGGAGGATAACGCCCATCGTTTTTCATTCTTTTCTGTCAAGAAAATTTCCAACACAGTTGGGGTTGTTGTTTACACTAATACTTATCATTTTATAATTATAAATGCATTGACTCTTACCGCAAGAATGGCTGCCAAGTAGGTTTTAAGTGCACACCACTTTATTTCCTACGGCTATGGCTCCCTTTAAGCCTTACTGGCACTTCATCAAGACTATAAAGTATTTTTGTTACCGTCACAGTTGGAGTCCAATATTTGAACTATTCAACTTCTCATCACGTTGAATGAACAGATTCTTACCCCTTCCTGCCCCCCCCCCTCTTCCTTTCTGTCTCTCCCTCTTCTGATTCTCTAGGGGAAGAAATTTGAGATTCTCCCAGACGGCCTGCCCTCGGCCAGGAAGCTGATGTACTACACCGGCTGCCCCATGCGTTCCCGCCACCTCCTCCAACTGCTCAGCAACAGCCACCGCCTCTACATGAACCTGCAGCCTGTCCTCAAACAGGTCCGCAGACTGGAGGAAAACGAAGGTGATGATATGAGAAACAAAAACGTTATTGCCAGTGTTTTTTTCTTTTTCTTTTTCTTTTTTTTCTTTTGTGTGTGTCCTCTTGCAATCCTCTTGAAGACGAATTGAAAATCCAAAATGCTCATCTCCTCTTCAGATAAGAAGCAGTACCGGGAGTCTTACATCAGCGATGCTCTTGACCTGGACATGGACCAGTTGGACAAGCGCTCGCGGGCCAGTGGCAGCAGTGCTGGCAGCATGTCCCATATAAAGCGGCTATCTCGTCACTCGACCACCAGCCACGGTAGCTCCCACACGTCAGGCATCGAGACAGGCAGCTTCCGGGCGTCTGGTCAGGCCCCTCACAGGCCACTGCGCACCTGCAGCTCCTCGACCACCAGCCACGGGAGCTCGCACACCTCCGGCATCGAGAGCAGCGGCAAGGAGCGCATGCTGGATGACGACGGTGAGACAAACTGTGCTATGGGGTATCGCTTTTAACGGCGTGAGAAGACTGCTACAAGTCTGTTTATTCGTTGTTCTTCATTCAAAAATATATATATTTGATGTGCATTTGTCTCATATACAGTTTTCAACTTCTTGTTGTTTTGTGTGTTTATACATATATATATATATATATATATATATATATATATATATATATATATATATATATATATATATATATATAGAGAGAGACCAGATTAAGAACTAAACACACAAGCGTGCAAATCTTTTTATATATTTTATATATTTATATATATATCTTTTTTAATGCTAACTATTCTTATAATTCTGTCTGTTAGCTTTAAATTCTTCTTGGCTAACGGAGGTTGATCTTCTCCATGTCAATAGAGATTGAGATGCTGGTGGATGACCCCAAAGACTACGAGGAGCTCCACGAGCTGGCCCTGGAGCTGAACCAGGACCTGTGCATCCACATCACCGAGGACATGCTCACCATGTCCCCCGACCAGACCAACGGCTACTCGGGTACGACGGTTCAAATGTTAGTGTACAAATACTTCAGGGATTGATGTCTGTTTAGAACCAGCCATAAAAGGCTGCGTTGTTTATGAAATAAGCCCAACCTCGTCCGCGTGTTTCTGACAGGTCTTATAGTGAAGGATGTGAGCTCCTCCACCTCCAGCTCCTCTGAGACAGTGGTCAGGATGAGAGGACAGAGCATTGAGTCCCTTCCACAGGTCAGTCACACACCAAAGCACTGTATTTTAAGCTTGACTTATACCTCTGAAGTAGGGACGAAGGTGAAAAACTGTTATATAATATTACAATGTGCCTAATATGGTACATTATTGATCAACTTTATTGGATTATTTGTGGGCTTGCTTTTTTGATTGTTAGACATTGGTGTGTCGGAAACAACAAACATCCACCGACCGCCACAGCCAATCGCTGGACGACGTCCGGCTCTACCAGAAGGGCTGCCTGCAATGGGCGGAGCTCTGCCAAGACACCGCCCATAGCTACACGTTCGGTTGCGCCCAGGAGCTGAGCGACGGAGGCGGGGCTTACCAGGGTTTGGCTGATCAGTGCGCCGGCATCCGCGGGGAGCAACAGCCCTTCCCCATAAAGAGAACCAGCAAATACTTCTCCCTGGACCTGACTAATGACGAAGTCCCGGAGTTTGTGGTGTGAGTTGTGGGGAGGGAAGGAGGGAGAGACAACAAGCGGGGGCCTCCTGCTCCCCCCACCCCCCCGGTCCGGCCTAGAGGGTCCTCAGGGAAACATGGGAGATGAGCCTTGGAGAGAGTGACATGTAGTTGTCTCCATTCTTGGCAATGAAAAAGAATCATTGCATTTGTGATCCCTGTCACCCCCCTACATCCACTCATCGAGTGAAAATGTGGACATGACTTAATACTAATGTCCCTTTGAGGAATCTGTAACCACAAAAATGGGATTATTAAGAATTCAAAGCTTGGTTCCTGTTAGCCTGTAGCTTTTACGCATCCCATTTAACGTGCCGCTTCACTCTGGTTGGGAATGGAGTTGGAAAGGAAACGTAAGGGAACGTCAAGAATTTTTCTCCTTTGGCATTTCTTTAAACTTTTTTTCATAACAATTCTAAAGCTTGTATTCTCCAAAAAGATCTGAGGTTAAATAAGTGTGTTTGTGGTTACTCTGATTACAGTAGAGTATACTGTAATTTGAGATACAGAAACATACAAATAAATACATACACACACAGACACAAAACCTACTTGACAATGTTTATTGTGAAGATGATCCCACTTACAAATTAACAAAATAATGTAACAAAAATTAAATTATGAGCTACAACCAAAGATAAGCAAACTCTAAAACAATACGAGACAAATTACATCCCTTATCATATCTCCTTTTACTTCATGATTTCTACGTTGAGCCAACAAAGTTAAATAACCTTTGTAAGTGTGTGGAGAGGCAAAATGTCATTATTGAACTGGTAGCTTATAGATCCAAGAAGAGGAACATTTGGATTGACCCCTTGACCCGAACAGCAAAGAGCATTAATGTCTTCCTCCCTCTGTGTCACCTCATTCCACCTAAGCCAGAAAGAGCAGTGCCAGATCGTCTCCTACAGTGCAGTCCTCATTGAGATGAATATGAACACACCTAATGTGCCTTCATAAACAGAGAAACGATATGTTCATTACAATATGCAGCTTCCTGAACCGCAAACTTGCCTTGACAATCAGACAGACAAAGACGTTCTACTTGGTCACGAAGATATAAAGCTTTTTTTTTATTTTTATTTTTTTTCCATTCATTGACATAAACATGTTTTGTTTTCTAGTCACCCCCTGTTTGTAGATTAACATGAGCCCACAAAAACAGGTTGAATGAAACTTTATCCCAATTTGTACCTGTTAAATTATTTTGAAATGTTGCTTGACACTACAGGCTTTACCTAGAAGAATGAGGAAGAGTCAGATTCTACGTGCCCTTACTTGTGGCGAGCCAAAGAAAGCCATGCTATAATCTACGCAAACAAAATGACAGAAATAAAACGTTGCCATTATTCCACGTTTATTATCACTTTTCACGTTGTTTTTGCTTTTAGTCTTATGTTTATTTTGTCAAGGCTGTTGTTTTTTTTTTCAACTGGAACTTGTTACATTTTTCAGTTTATTATTTTAACTGATTGAAATTGAAATCTGTACTATTTTTGTATGGAGTGTTATTTTCAAAAATGCTTTACACGTTGAAAGGTAATTTTCTGTGTACGGTTAATGTCAGTATTATAAGCAGTGTATGTGACAGTATTATGAACTTGTGATGTCAGATCAATTCACACATCTTTATAATTGTACCCTTTTTGATACAGTAACATTAATTACAGCTTACAACGTGAGTTTGTTGTGGTGCTCAGTTAAATATAATATGTGTAACGGGTGGAATTGTACCAATCAAACACAATTCATGCTTGTACACTCCTGAAGTCCAGATAATAATTTAACATTCATTTTCCATATAAATATTTTCTCTTCAACAGTAACCTTGTGTGTTTGTGATTTAGGTGACACCATGCCTATTTTATGACCTCGATCTAATCTCTTGTTCTAAAAACGTTAAATTACCCTGAACAGAGGGTACTGTCATCATTAACGGTGTGTAAGGTTTGATATATGTATATCTATATGTATATACTGCTCTTCAGGTGGGTTCAATGAACTGGGCTTGGTTCTAGACGCTACTCCTCAGCTCTAGAGGCAGAGATGGAAGCTAGGTGGTGTGACAACAGCCCTGCTGCTTCTAGAACCAGCGCATTTGCTTCCTGAGTTTTAGACGGAAGTCAGGCGCTCAGGAAAAAGCTTGCTTTCCCTTTATGCGGAGTTGGACAGTTCAGATGGACATTTTTGCCTGTAGCTACAAAGCGTTGTGGCTATGGACATTGTTTAAAGGGGTAATGTCTGGTAGACTTAATACATTTGATACAACACAGCAGTGTGGAAAATAAATGTTCTATATTTCTAACAGGAGTTTGTTTCTTACCTTCTTCGTTGTAATATTATCTCCTTATTGCCAAATATCTGAAAAACAGAAGTGTCGTTTTGATTGACTGTCAATGTCTTTTCCACTTGATAACACTTTGTCAAGGTACATAGCCATAAAACCACCGGAATCACAACGTTGGTCCTGACGTTTTCTTGAATCCCCTCCTATGTTAAAAATAAATAAATAAATAAATAAAAAAAAACATGGTGAAATATACGCTATGTAAGAGTTGGAATGTCTGTACTATGTGTCCATATCCTTTCCGTGAAAGGATCTCCCTTCCGGAAAAAAAGGAATTATTTCTTTTTTGTTGTTTTTTTGTTTTTGTCAAACTCCTGCAGTGAAAATTACTTGTTAATATGAAGTCTGTTTGTGCCTTCTTGGTACTAATGCCGTCAATACTCAATAAAAGGTACATTTATATGCCAATGTCTTCCCAGCCTCATGATTTGAAGTCAGTGTCAAATAGAGATAGTATGGGAGATATGATAGTATAAAGGGTAGACTTACTGTACTGTGTGTGTGTGTGTGTGTGTGTGTGTTCTTGCATGCATACTATCAGTACACATTTTCAAGAAGATATGCTGCCCTCTGGTGTTTTTGCATCCCGACCTGCCGGCACATTATTTCAGACCAGCAATACACTACATAACCAGCAGGAGGCAGTGTGAGCTTTCTCTGTTCATGATGGGACTGAAAGCATACTGGCTGCCTCATGTCTGACTCACTCCACTGCTATATCCTCCTGTTTATAGGTTTGGGTGAGCATTACACACAGATTATGTACTACGTCTAAAGATATGTGTGATTAGGACATATGCTTTTCTTGTATATTAAATGTTAATACAAAGAAAGGGCATACTGCCTCTCCTCAATATCCTGGGTGTCTGCTGCCAAATTGAACTCTAACCTTAACCCATTGTGTAGAACTATTGGCTAGTCACAGAGATACTGGTCCTTTTAATTATTCTCTAAGTCAACATTGTTCTTTCTTTAATCACATCCTTATCGTATCCTGACTTTATCCAAACACAATATGTTTACTGTGTTTTTCCCCCAACAGTAATGAAAAGCTGTCCCTGTTTTTTTATTATATATAAAGATTCAATGACTTGCATTTTATTGACATGAAACGTTCAAAGTCACCACGGAGAGATGATTTAAAATGTAACAAAAAACATGGATGATTTCTTCAGCAGGCTCCACCCACATCCTCTGACATAGATGCTGCATCTCTCAGGCCCGCCCCTCTCGAGCTCTGCTCGCCCTTCAAGCTACACAGCTGTACAGGAAATCAGTCCTCCGCCATCCACAGCGGTCACCATGGCAACACAGAGGGGAAATCCACCTCCCCCATTCATCCTCTCTTCCTCCCCCTCTTTCTCGCTCTTCTTATGTATTTTGTCCTGGTGAATAAGGTTGGTTCAGTCATCGCTCAGGTGCTATTTTAACAGAGCGATAAAGAGAGATTATCTGGCGCTCGTAAAGCACCTTGAACCTTACTGGACGCCATTTATCAGAGATTCGGTCACATGAACAGACGTTACCACAAGAGGTTAAAATAGGACTCGTATTTTCTCTTTACTATCCACAGCCTGCCTTCTGCCTCTTATCTCTTGGCAGGCACATTCGTGAAGGTGCGTCGCTGCTTGTCGTAGGATACATCTCATTGGTCCTCTCCCAGAACTCATGCGTGTGAAGCCTACTTCCTGTCACCTCTTCCACTTCCTGATTATGGCCTCACAGATCAGTGAGGCTGCTGCTGCATCTCCTTCTTCAGCCTACTAGGTAGTCAACAGAGATCATTTCGGACCACTGGGTCAGTGTCTTTTTGTCTGTTGCTACGGCAGCCGCAGAGTATTAGGTGACAGTGTATCCAGCAGTGCTGACCTCTGGGTAATCCCATGGGGCATTGGGGCAGGACGGGCCTGTCCAAGGCCAGCCGCTGCGGGAGGAGCCAGATGGTCGCAAATCAGAATCGAAATCCCAGCTACCCCCCCAACCCCACCATCACCCCCGGCAACCCCACTCAGCCCAGCCCTGCCTTGCTCAGTCTCCTCCATCCCTCCATCGCCACCCATCTCTCTGTCAACAGAAACATTTAAAAACCTCGAACATTGTTTCCCATCCTTCCACAAGTATCTCATCATGAAATGTTTACGCTTTTTTATGTTGTCTAGCTAAACTCTCCTCTGGCCCAAACATCAATCTGGAACGTGCCTCGTGTATCTTTGCTGCTTGTAATGAGCGTCCCTCTCTCCTCATCCAGACGACTTTACAGCGCAATCTTGATTCCATTCTGCGGAGAGAAGCCTCACACAGACAGTGGAGCCCAGCTCACTGAACTCCTAAATAAACACTTTAAGTCTAAGTCACGTTCCGGTAAAGGTAATGGGTGGACGTTTCCCTCATGTCTGCGTTATCACCCCTCCCAGCCTGGTCCCTCTTTACCGGAGATTAGCTCTGGGACTTATTAAACCAGCTCATTAACTAAAACAGCCTCTACTGACACCACAAACAAGGGCCAGAGATGAGCCCATAATATAACATCATAATCAGATTAGTAGAAAGAAAAAAAAACTGAATTAAATCCCTGGAATTTATCTTCTCCTTTATGGCAGACGCAGAGCATTGCACCTTAGACTTGAGAGCAGTGGGTGGACCAAAGAACCGGAGAGTTATAGCCATGGCCGGCTTTGTGAACACTGGGGAAAGGTTTGGAAAATGTTGGCATATTCTAGTAAAGGGTCTGGCTGTGTTTATTTCGAACTACGGCTAGTGTACTCCCACTCTCTTCAAAGGGTACGTAGAATAAAACATAAATGAATAACCTACATACACATAAGCATCTGACCTCTGCATCAATTTCACAGACACTAATTGGAGTTTCTCCGGACTGTTTAAAAAGAACGGTTTGTTTTTGTGTGCCCACATGTAAGTGTGTGTGTCCATGTTCATGCACGTCACACGCTCTACGCATTTGTATTTGGACCGTTGGGCTGTTGTTGGAATTTCTTTTTTTCTTTTAATCTCCCGTGGCTTTAATATACGAGTGATCTCAAGATTAAAGCCTGTGATTACAGGAGGTCTGAGCTGGCCTTGCTCTGTGTGCAACAAGGCACAGGGCATATCTCTGTGGCCGTTACTGGACCGGGGTGGGGGGTGGGGGGGGTGGGGGGGTGGGGGGGGGGGGGTGGTGGGGGGGGGGTGGGGGGCTAGGCTTGGAGGGGCTGGGTGTTATCCTTGTGTTTGTGTGTTTGAGTGCTTGAGCTTCCATGTCTGTATGTGTGTCTGTATCTATGTGTGCATGTGTCTGTGTCCGTGTGTTTGGGTCCATGCGTGTGTGTGTGAGGGAGTCCCTCGCTCAGGGTGAACAGGCACCCAGTCATCTAACCCTCATTTGAAAGTCTACAAATACAGCTTTCAGTCTTCAGGAGAGAAAAAAAAAGTAAGGGGAGGCCCTAAGGAATACAACTAATTTACAAGGGTGGTGTGAGAAAATTCACGAGACTTCAAGGCCACATCGAAAAGCCCCTGAGAAGCAGGGTGTCAACCGTCCTGGTATGTGTTTGTTTACAGTCAGTGTTTAGAGAGACAGCCAAGGCTTTTCCTGTGGACTCAAAGAGGGCCGGGGGAATGGGCTCTGATATCAACGTGGGGGGGTGTGGAGGGGAGCAGAGAGGGAGCAGGGTTAAAAAAAAAAGAAGAGAGGGGCAGGGAGGAGGAGACAGGGGGAGGAGGGTGGGAGTGAAGGAGGAGGGCTCCAGACCGTCGTGCTGACTGAAGGGTGGAGACTCAGAGCACCAGAGAGAAGGGCGTAAGTCAGCTGGAGCAGAGAGAGCCAAGAGAGAGAGAGAGAGAGAGAGAGAGAGAGAGAGAGAGAGAGAGAGAGAGAGAGAGAGAGAGAGAGAGAACAGGGACGACAGAAACACACTGACAGAGCTGCGCGTACGTGCGTGCGTGCGAGCGTGCGTGTGTGTATGTGTGTGGGAGAGTGTATCCGCAACCCTGCTGCCCGGCTTTGCCTGACTCACTGAGTGTGCGTGTGTTGTCGACGTGTGTGTGAGGACGAGGGGGAGAGAGAGAAGGAGAGAGAACCAGAGAGAACGCGTGGACACTCTACTCTCCATCAGACTGCATGTCCCTGGCGGTACGCGAGGAGGAGCGCGCACACACACACACACATACGCAAGGTAAGCAGCCAGGGAGAGCCACCATTTTCCTCTGTTTCAGGGTCTTTCCATTTTATTTGTATTTACCGGTTGGTGCCATGACTGAACCTGATAGTGAGCGTGGACGAATGTATCGCACAAGGGCAGTGCATTCCATATCGTCATGGTGGCGGTGATTGTGGTGTGGGCCGTGATGACACTGATTGTTTCCTCTGGCTGATCTACATCATGGAATCCCCACCTCCTTAGAATATGATCAGGGCAAAGCCTCCGAGGTGCGCCTCCGTCTTTCTCACTCTTTTACCCCAATGGCTCTTTGCTTTTAATCCGTCTTTTCCTCTCCGAAAATGCTTTTATTTTCCCCCAAAACGTGCGTGTGTGAGTACGTGCATGCTGTGGCCGTAAGTACCTTGGAGAGAATGGAATCTTTTCTTTTTTTTCTCTCTCTCGTCTTTTCCATAGCTCTTGCCAGATCTTTAATGTGGGGCCAGAGGAATAAAGAGCATCTGTGTAGGGGTATATTCGTATGAGTGGGGGAATGAAAGACGTAGACGGAAGACAGAGAGAAAGAGAGAAGGAAAGACAGAGGGGGGGGGGGGGGGGGGGGGCAGATGAGTGGAGGAAAGGAAAGATGCAGGAGACAGAAGAAATGGAGACGGTTGGAGTCCGAGAGAGATCCCTCAACATCTCCCATGGGTTTAGCGTTCATTCTGAAGACAGTGGTCTTCATTCTGTGTGGAAATATCCCCTCCGTTTGCATCAGCCCCAGTCAGAAGCTTGCGTCGCTAGCCGTGTCGGGCAGATGGTTTGGGGAGTTGTTTTTCTGAGGCACACACACACACACACTGGCAGAAAATGCTGGGGAACAGAAATGAATGTTCACTGAAAGAAGCAGATGCACATGCACACAAAATCAGCCATGTTGAGTCTGTGCATTTTTGTAGCTCCACATGCACACAAAATCAGCCATGTTAAGTGTGTGCCATTCTTTGTAGCTCTTCATTTGATGGCATCGTTGCTAGCCTGGTGTTGCAGCAGCGTTTTTCTGTTGACACGTTTGAATAGGTATCCACATCTATGCCACAATGAACGTTTTTTAATCAAGACAGTGGAAATCCACACAATAAGTCTGGCACCAGAATTATGCAACAGCTCCAGTCCAGGCTGCTTTGCTCTCGTGACACAGAACAGAGCAGAGATGTTGGGGCTAGGGGGAGGAGGGGGCTGGGGGGGAGGAGGGGGCTGGGGGCGTTGTGTGCTTACAAGCAGGGAGCGCCGAGCTGGCAGATTTGGCAGGGCTAGCTGGCTGGCTGGCTGGCTGTTCTGGCTGGTTTGCAAGGCCACATATTGTTTCACACGCGCCAATGTTGAGACTGGAACAATGGTTCGAAATGTCAACGGAGTCTATAGCAACCCCGTTTACATAGGAAAACCTTGAAACTAGGGGCACGTTTGATTGTGTTTTGCTGTGTAAGAGAAGCAAGATAGGGACATGAAAATGGGAGAAAGATAAAAAAAAAACAAAGAGAGACCAAGATCTAAACTTTTCTCCTCTTTAGATTTTTTTCATGTTTCCTGAATAGGTTATAGAGGTATGTAAACTATTAAGCTATAGTTTAATATCTACCTCTATGAAGAGCTATTAAACTATTAAACATTGTTATTTCACTTGAGAGCTTTACAGTAGATGAAAAAGTGTTGGAAATGCAACAAGCTAGTTGTCAAAAGGCAACAGGCTTTTTCATATTGCAACTAACATAAGAGTTTACGCCTAAAAAAGTTGAATATGTGAATACACTCTATTAGAAAGAGGGTAGCCTATGCAGCTTATCAGTACTTTTCCTCAATATATCTGTTTGTTCCTACATGTCAGATCCAGACCCAGCATCGACAGGTACATACAGGGACCCCAGTGTAGCACGATGTGGGTTGAAGCTGTCCAAGTGCTTTCCTGTAGAATCTAAACAAGCCCGGATGTTTGTAATATTGTTAGCGGTCTAGGAGTCCGGCAGTGTTATTCTTGGCTGGCTAATTTATTCCAGAGGAAACTATGTTTGTCCCTCCTCACTCAGAGCAACAGTACATCACACTCATTTCCTGCAGACCGCTGATGAGCAGCTTAAGAGATGTTAGGATTGCAGGCAGAACTTGATGCAGAGATCAAAACTTGTCTGTGCACTTTGAACTTAACGATGTATTGTTAAAAAGCTATATTTTTCCGATTGCATTATTTCAACACACGTTAAAAGCTTTTTGATAAAAGTAGAGAATAATTATGCATGAAGTTAGATATTATAAATGTTAAATCATCAGCTCTTGAGAGATGAATTTAAGAACAAGAAGGTTTTATTTTTACTCCACGTCTCTAGTCAGAAACAGCCCAAATTATTGAAGATAAATACAAAAGATAGAGACATTTGTGGGCCCTGGAGCCAAAGGCCTCTCGCTTTCCCCTCACCTCCCGTGAGATGCATCATTTCCTGGGCCACTGCCCTTTCCCCTCCCCCTAGAGCCCCTGGTTGTACCTCCTCCCTACCTCTCCGAGACTGGCAGCTCTGTTGCAAGGATGGCACAGATGTCCGGGGTAATCTAATGGTCATGGGGGGGCAGTGGTCTCGCCGCGAGGGGAACCGGCTTAGGACACGACGTCTCACGCCCCACTGTTCCGTTGGCATGGCGACAAGCCCGAAGAGAGGTGAGAAGAGAAAGAGGGAATGTCTCGAGACAGGAAGAGAGCCAGTTTCATTAACAAAACAAATACGGCGAGAAAATTCATCCGTACGTGAATGAGTGAGGATGTAGTAGCACCCGGGGGTGTTCACCTGGTCCAATGCGTGGACATCTCACTGTATCCGAGTGGCAGTGGGGCGTGGAGAGTTCCTTACAGTCCAACTAGAGGACACTCTGGTGAAGCACCTCGCTCAATGAATAGTGATGGAGAGAAGGGGCTCAGCTGTCACACCCACCACCATCCCTAGACAATTATGGCATGACAGCAGGCTTGTGTGTGTGTGTGTGTGTGTGTGTGTGTGTGAGTACGAGTGTGGGTGTGTGGTCGGTGTGTGTGCGTTTTATGGGACATGGGGCGTCGAGATGGTCCTGTCTCGTACCATTTTCAGGCCAGAGGCCGCATATTATCTTAATATTAGACATAATAGTATAAATCGTCAGTATCTATCTTGATCGTTTTGTTTAACAACCAGTGGCCACTATTTGGTGGTCAGTGGTGGTCAGTTTAATACTGTCTCCACAGTGAGACAGTATTTGGTCACAGTGTGACAGCTGCTGCAAAGGACATTGACGTCACATCAGCTCTCTCCCTCCCTCCATCTCTTCTTCTTCTTTCTTCTATCTGTCTCCCTATATACATTGATTGTAACATATATATATATCATATATATATATACCATGTATACCATATATACCGTATATACTGTATTCGTAACTGTGTTTGACCAGTCAACCCCTACCGCCCCTACAAACATAAACACACACACACACCAACACAGAGCCAGAGACAGAAGCCCTCAGTGGCATTGCAGACCGTGCCTCATTGTCCCGTGACACCCTGGGGCTGACACGGCCCCTCAGTCCCATCGCAGCACGAGATCCTCTTTTAGAGTAGATGGCATTCCTGACGCGTTATTTGTTCAGTGGCCTGGGAGTATTTGCGTCCTGTATTCGTCCCGTGCGAGTGTGTGTTGCCGTGATTATGCGTACGTCATAAGTCCGCGTGTGTGGTGTACATGATTGTGTGTGTAACCACAGGCTTCGGCCCCTCCTTCCTGTCGGCCCGGCAGACCCTCACAGGTTAATCACTCATTCTCCGGGGTCCAGATGGCGAGGCCAGGGACAGATTTTTAATTACCACGCTCTGATTTCACACTCTGGGCATCGCAGGGGACGGCACACTCCCTGGCCTGCGTTAATTTCTCTCCATAGCTGTCCGCCTGAAAAAGCACCACGGAATAATGGGGTGAGCCACTGCAAGACTGGTGTGACAGTGCTACCCATTGTTATTATGTGGGCGTGTGTGTACGAGACAGAGATAAAAAAGACATAGAGAGGGAGAGAGAGAGAGAGAGAGAGAGAGAGAGAGAGAGAGAGAGAGAGAGAGAGAGAGAGAGAGAGAGAGAGAGAGAGAGAGCGAGAGAGAGAGCGACAGAGAGAGAGAGAGAGAGAGAGAGAGGGAAAGAAAGAGGGGGAGGGGAGAGAAAAGCAAGGAGAGAGAGAGCGCAAGGAAGTAGAGTGGATGAACGTGTGGGAGTGTGTAAATATCGTCATTCTCGACAGGATATAGGAATTATATTTTCTCACCAGGGTCTGTCCTGTTGCGCTTAATCACCCTCTAAGTCAGCGGCACCCCAGACAGAAGCTATATTCACATCTGTGAACCGCCAGGGAGCCAAAGAGACTGGCAGAAAATAAGAGAACGGGCTGGAAAAGACATGAACCCTTTTAAAAGGTCGAGAAAGACGATGTGACACCTTTCTCCCTGATATCTTTGCATGAATACGCTGGGCCCTATGTTCAATATTCAGACTTTCTATTCACACTTTCATTCTTATATGTAGTATGAATAAAACCTTTTATGTAATGTAAACAAGAATGATTCAGCAAACCTATTGGTTGTTTCATAGTAAAAAAAAAAGCTCCAGTTCAGATGTTGAGGAAGGAGAGATACTCATGGAGAGAGGGAGGCCCAGGCTGGCCGCTATCGAAACCAGGGAAGTCCAGATGAGGGAAAGTTTAGCCTTGTTTCTACTGCAAGGCCTAAGCAGGGCTTTCATTCTCATCGCTGTGCGAGGCCAAACTCATTTTGTGTTGAGATAATATATATCTTTTTTTTTTCATTAGCAGAAACGTGGTGTGAAACAAAAAATATCTATCCTCACTATGTTACTGACATGTTACGTTGGTTGGCCTCTGGTATCGGTTAGCCCTGCAGTGGAAAAGAGAGTAGTGATTGTTGAGGGCTGCAGCAGCAAGATAAACTCTGTGCTTGTTTGTCACTGCTAAACACCTGCTAGTGGCAGAGGGAGGGGCAGGAAACAAGAAGGTCACGACACAGGGAGGAAACTGAGGTCAATATGTACATTTACCACTCTCAGTCTCCCACATACCTCACCAAATAGCTTTAGCATAAAAAGAAAAAAAATTAAATAATAGAGCAACAGATTTTATATGAATTTTTTTTTTTTACCAACATGAGTGATGAGCAGGAGACATCGACGTCGTAACTCGTGTATCTCGTGTCTTTCCTTTGCCTGTTAAATGACAGTAACAACAGCTACGTGGACAACCGTACCACTACGGTACACTGCGTGCGCATTTTCTACTAGTGCAGTCACAAGAGGCGGCTATGAGGATGGTGCTGAGGACCGTGCTCACGATGATGGTGATAAGAGGTGACTATGTTGAGATCTGCCCCAGATATCTCTCTCTATCGCCTCCTCTTTTACCCCAGTTGAGTTTTCGGCGCCCTGCTCCCTTATTCAAGCATTGTGTGAGATAGATCTGACCTAAGACCTTGTTCCTTTGCCAGTCTCGAGTCAAACACTAGCTGTACGGCCGGCAACCCTTCCAAACGCTTTCCTTTCTCCCTGCAGTGCAAATTCTGTTCAAAGATATGCCGGTTTTTGGCACGTGCGGAGAGTAGGACTAATGGAAAAAGAACAGGAAATGGTTGCCGGGTCCAGCCCCTTAGTAACTTAACCGATAATTGAGCGGCAAAATGACAACTGGGATGAGTTGTCAGGAAGGGAAACAGAGACATTGATTTATTTCCCCCCATAGATAGACCATATAGTATGAAGAATAAACGGTATGCTAAATTCAAGATATATCACCACTTTTCAAGCGTCCTCTGCGATAAGCATTTGCTGCTTCAATCAAGCCGTTAAGACTGACCACACGGCATGTAATTCTCCTAATGGCACTCCACTACAACCTCGTACAGAGAAGATAGTGACAATACCATAGAGCCATATCCTGTGTAATGCTAGATGAATTGTTGTTGTTGTTTAGCGTGGCTTAGAAGCTACCGAAGCTCTACGTCTAAATCTAAGTACCAAACCGACTGTTGCTGAGTTGGTGGTAGAGCTAGAGCTCTTTAAAGTGGCTATACCATAACATGCAGAGATGATTTACAGTGGTGGAATTCCCTTCCGCTGCAGCTCTGGTCATGCACGGTAATTGGCCCATTTATCAGAAGCAGCAGAAACCAAGTCCCAGAGTCACAGATGCATGAACAATGAATCTGATGGGAGGTCAGAAAAAAACAGGGAGAAAAACGTTACTAATGCTCATTACACAGAAGGAATCGCGCACAGATACATACACAAACACACAGTGCACACATCCTGACAGTATGAGAAGGATGTACAGTTCAGATGGTAGCATCAAAACAGCTGTAATTTTAGTTCACAGGGACACGTGCTGTTAAACATTAGAGCAGTAGGACCTGGCTGATGTCTGCACTGTTTAAGTAGTAAGAGTAGACTTGTGCCTGCGCTGCCTCTTTTGTCTGTTTCATTCGCACTGGTTTGCTGCAAGAATAGGAGGCTCATGTCTCTCCTACACCAAAGAGTATGTTGGGAGCTGTGACATTCTGGTACCCAGCAATCAGTTGAGGGAGGCTACGGAAGCCTGTTCACAATTCGTCTGGAATGATGGAATGGAAGTGTGCAGAGCTTTTGCCAGTGTTTTCAATTGTCTGTCCTCCGCCTTGTTGTCTCTCTCTTTCTATTCCTCTCTTTTTTAATCTCTCTCTCTCTCTCTCTCTCTCTCTCTCTCTCTCTCTCTCTCTCTCTCTCTCTCTCTCTCTCTCTCTCCCCATCTCCTTCAACAGAGTGGGGCGGACAGAAAGTGCTGAGTGAACAGCAGGCAGACACCCGGGCAGTGTGCGGGGGAGTGAGCAGACTAGGTAAGTCATGACAGAAAAGAGTGGGAGCCTGAGAGTGAGCACCAACGTACACTTAAGAAAGACAGAGTGCCAGTTTGAGAATGGGGCGCTTGGAATGTGGGTGTGAGCCTCTCCCTTAGTAAAACACAAGCACGTGAAATGACTGGCTTAGACTATTAGGGACAGGTCAGGGTGTTTTGATTTTGTCGCACAATGGCACAATGAGATGAAGTGAGGGTTTAAGCGCATGACAGCTACTACAAGCTGGCTATCAATGGACACTGAGAAGGCCTGCGTCCATCTGAACGTCCTCGTTGTCGATGTCTACCGGTCTATATGTCTTTTTTAATCAGCATATTCAAAGCACAAAGAGGATTTCTGGAGGATATTCTGTGTGACATAGGATAGGAAAAGAAGAGGTTTCATTGACACGTTTCCTCAAGATGGCAGCTAGCTTAAACACACTCTCCACTGGACCTATTTGAAAACCACAAGAGGATTAGGATTCTTTTTCCCCATCCTTTTCGTTATTACATTTTTTTAACTTATGCACTTAGCGGAAACACAGCACTAAGGCCTGAATCCCTTCCACAGGTGAATACAGGCCTAAAGAGCGCTGACATATGGCCCACACAGAGGGATACCAGATTAAACCTTTTCTCCAAACAAATATCAATACAATGGACTCACTGAGCGGTGGTGGAAGGAAGGAATTACCAGTTTAAAACTCCCTGAGGCATATGGATTCACTCCAGCGACACACACACACACACACACACACACACAAACACACATACACACACAGAGAGAGAGAGAGAGAGAGAGAGAGAGAGAGAGAGAGAGAGAGAGAGAGAGAGAGAGAGAGAGAGAGAGAGAGAGAGAGAGAGAGAGAGAGAGAGAGAGAGGGAAAGAGAAATAGAGCAGACAGGGTAGACAATGGCGTTGTGTTTGTAAGGCCCATCAAACTTAAAATCAACAGAAAATACAAAGGTTGTCGTTGTTTGAGACCCCAGTTTAGTCCGTGTGCTGTTGGCAATTTTACAAAGACCCATCCTAAACGGCCACTTTATGTGAGTCAGTCGAATCTACTTGTGCTAGCTCTCCAATATCGCTAGTGCTTCTGAGCAGAGTTCTGTCTTGTCTTAACATATGCAGCTGCTAGGTCCCTATAAGGTCACGCTCTCTGAAGTGTGAGGACAACCAGGACCCCTGACAGCAACTTTAGTGAGTGTGAAATGCAGAGTTTACATTACGCTGTTGATACAATTCAGTCTGCTAAAAGTGAACGTACTTAATTGAAGGACTTCAAAGTTACCAATTGAAAACACAAACATTACTTTGCCCAGCCAGACTCATTTTTCCCATATCCATAATCATGGCCATCAATGATTTATTATTGGAAATTCTTAAAATCTTAGACTTAACTCCAAATAAACTAAATAAAATAATATCACAATAAAATTGTCTAAACTTAGGAGTGCGTGTGTGTGTGTGTGTGTGTGTGTGTGTGTGTGTGTTTGTGTCCGTTAGGCATACAGAGTTCTCTCTTGGGTCTATAAAAGGCTATGGGGAAGGCAACAATACTAATTGTTTCAGGATGAGCCCGGTGGTTCAAGCAGATCAGGGTACAGCCTCTGACGGTGGAGGCGCCACGGGTCGCCTCTGGCATCATGGAGCGCTGTCCCTTTGAGGGCTTGGCATGGACAGGTGTGCCACAGCGGGCCATCGATATTCATGGCCCAGCGGCACACTGAGATCACTCCTTAAACACACGGATTCACTCTACAGTTCATGCAGACAAGTAGTGGGAGGGCATAGATGGGATTAATCACGAGGGGGCTGGGGGGGGGGGGTTGGTTAGTGTGCTTTGGTGGGCGGCTGTTTGCCAAGTCCTTACAAAGATAATGTCACATAAATATCAACCTTTAATACATTCATGTCAGTGCAGAATGCGTCGTCAGAACTCTGAAAGAATATGCGTGGGTGTGCAACTGTTTTCTTTTTTGTAAGTATGAGTCTAGCTTTTGTCCATACAAAAGCACAAAGATCATCGATGTGCCCTGCCTATTTGGACTGGGAGACCTAAGATGTCTGACTTGTAACCAACTGGCCTGTTGTTATTAAAAGGAGCATACATTTTGATGAAACACTGAACTTGCTAGAATGTCGTGTTGAATTGCTATGGTCTCTTCCACTGATTCTTCTTCTATGGTCAGCGTGATGCGCGAGCAGTCTCCTAGCTATTCAATTCATGTGGGTATCAAGACACAAAAGATAAAGATCACCAGATTTGAATACGGTAGCAAAAGGATGGTTGTCTACTTTTACTGTGTCAAACAAACGGAGTACGTGCTGAAGGACAACTGACTAATTGTGGACTGCACACTTATACCTCGAATCTTAGACCGCTTGCATCGATTCATTGACTCTGAGCAGAGGTTCATACGGTACTTTGTATACACCTGAAACAAGTCCATTGACAATTCTCCTATTGTTAGTACAGACAAATATTGACTTTCTGGAAAACACACAACATTTGTACATTGGTACATCTGCTGCAGACATAACAATGGACCATAAGCAATGTCCCCTCAGTCTCTTCACACGTTAGCTTCCTCCCCCTCACAGCCAGGGGCTGCCTAGCAACTGCCACCATAAATAATATGCCTGCGATAGAATGTGTGTGCGTGTGTGTGTGTGTGTGTGTGTGTGTGTGTGTGTGTGTGTCACTGAATGATAACAAACAGCAAATCGGCCCCTAATACACTCGTAAAATATCATGTTGTGCAGTGTACCTTGAACCGTTACAACGTGAATGTGGAAATCGTCTCTCTAGTTGAATGTTTAAGGGATTAACAAAAAATAAAATGCCCTTCTCTCTTTGCAGACACCCATAACATAAGTCCTAACTGACCAGCCCCATGGCGAGCAATAACACAGCCAGTATTGCACAGGCCAGGAAACTGGTGGAGCAGCTGAAGATGGAGGCCAACATTGACAGAATAAAAGTGAGCAAAGCAATAATATTCACTGAAAACACATGCGTATACGGCCTTCAGGGGGGCTGGCTGATAAGCTTACAACCTGGTAGTAGACGCCTATAGATGTCAGGAAATAATATATTTGGCATCTGACTATGTCTCATCATCTATTATTGCTTCCTCTTAATGCAACATTTGCGCGGATCCTTTTGCAGGTGTCAAAAGCAGCAGCGGACTTGATGTCCTACTGTGAAGCCCATGCTAAAGAGGACCCCCTGCTCTCCCCAGTGCCAGCCTCCGAGAACCCTTTCAGGGAGAAGAAGTTCTTCTGTGCCATCTTGTAAAACATGGCGTGGTACCTTTTAGAAGTCTAATCATTTTGGGACTTGAACGTCAATGTTCAGTACATAGAAATCTTCTAGCAAGAGGGCATGGCAACTGCCCTGTTTTTCTTGAATGGCACCCAAGGAGTGCAATTAAAACCAGATGGTAGTATGTAACAATTAGAGGGATTTGATTGGTTTTGGAGGGGAGAGTGTGTGCAGCATATTGAAACGATCTGTGACACAAGGGGATGTTGATGACCCAGGGACATAATGGACAACCAATCAACCAAGTGTTCCGGTTGTGTTATGTATTAAAATAAAAAAAGACAGAAAAAAAAAAAAAACACATTGAAAAAATATTTTCTGGTTCTGTTGGAACTTCCAAATGTTAAGTTGACTGGTCTGTGGTGGGTGGAGTAGGTCAAATAGGTTTATAGACAACTGAGCTTAGGCCTAACAATAGACGCCTGATTATTTGAATGTTTTTTGGTTGTTGTTAATTATTTTGTGTTCATTTCCAGTTCACCTATATACTGTAACTTAGATAGCTTTCGATAATTGTATGTGATCACCGAATCAGCGGTATAAACTTTTTTTTTACACCAATAGACAGTGAAAGCTTTTTTAATGGAAAGTTTGCACGTGCAATTCTCAATACTCTTTACAAACACCTTTCTGAAAGTTTCCGTACATACCAATCTATTTGGCAATGTGTTATAGTATTTGTTTCCTTCAGATACAAACTCTCTTTTTACTATTTGTATAAAATAACTAGCAAGTAAACTGTGCTGTGGTGTGCATTCTGAATGTTTGTGTTGGTATCATTAACTATTGCATGTGAACAAACAAATTTTCTTCTTTATTTCTTTTAATGTGGAGATTGTATAAAAAGGGCAGCCTCCAACTGGAAGTGCCAAAAATATTAAAACAATTATGATTTATTGCAGACTCAACTGAAGGGCATGTCTGAAAATGTATAGCTTTGACTGGTGACTTCTTTTTGCCGTTTCGAAAAAATGGCTAACTAAACAAGATGATTGAGCCATGATAATATCCAGTAACTTCTGTTTTGTTCAACCACATACAGCCTTACAATTCATGGTGTATTAAGGCTACCCTCAGGGTTTCCACTGACATTATTTTGAAGATGGGGAACTCCAAATGAGAAGTGCTATTAACATGGCGTAATAAAAATAAAAATAAATATAGCTTACACCATTACTTTACTTATCTTGGATGTAAGGTAATGCATTATTTGTGTTTGGTAAAAAAGGAACCTAAAATAAGATATTGTCATAATGCAGTTATCCACATGCTCAGAAAATTATTTGTATTTGCTTTGTAATAGGTAAATGTAGTAATATATAGTTACAACATTAAATACTTAGACAAACAAGGATATAGTAGTAGATGGTACCTAACAATAAAGGTGTTATTGCTGGGGACAGACACAGAGAAGCAAACAACAAACAAACAAGGAAACTACACATAAAGACCCCAAATAAAAAAGGACTTGTTTGCCGCACCACATGTTACAAGGTTATATCATGAATAAACGAAGTGGAAATAACACACAAACGAAATTTTGAGATTAAATGAAAAAAAACGTATTGTCAGAAGTGGGATTCGAACCCACGCCTCCAGAGGAGACTGCGACCTGAACGCAGCGCCTTAGACCGCTCGGCCATCCTGACGTACATAACATAACGTTATTATGTTTAGTAATTAAATCTACCTATGCACAATTTGTAATAGAAAACATTTTATATTATAATGAAATACCACAATAAATGAATAGTTTTGTTGTCATAGTACACAGTATTCATAGATGAATACATCCGAGTCCTCGTTAGTATGTTTCATCTTTCAACATGCAAGACCATACATGGTTGGCCACGATCCACTACATAGAGTTCAAATGAGTAGAACATATATTCCAGTAATATAATCGAACTATAACTTAGGCGTACGATACAAAACAAGCTTGTAACGATATATGGCCAGACAAGCAAAGCTTACAGCCAACACCAAAGTTGTTTGTTAGCCTGACCCACCCAGAAGGTTTGGGCCTGCCATCTTGGGTGTACCAGCTCACATGAACGGAATGGGTCTGTCTGTCCATTCTATTATTTTTCTTTCTGTTACCTAAATTACTGTAAAGGGTAAAGTACACAAAGGTTAGCTTTCCCAAGTTAAAGTAACACGATGCCTAGAAAAGTGTCTTGTTTTACCAAGGTCTAAGCATACGTTAGCCAGTCAGCATAGGGAACAATTCCATTTCCTCTATTTCGCAAGCGGTTTGTTTTCAAGGTATTGGCCTACGTTATATTTACACATCCAGATCAGGCACAAATAATATACAAGTGTTCTTGCTGGTAACTTTAGCTTGATCTTATTGTTTTAGTGAACGTTGAATTGGCTAGTACCTTATGTAAGAACGCTAGTTGTAAGCTAGCTTACGTTAGCTGCTGATCCAGCAACAGTTGTAGCTCAATAACTTTGTGTTTATCATGCCAGTCGAAGCATTGACCACTCTTTCCAATAATCTTTTTTGATGTTATACGCTTGCATGTAGCAATTTTTTTTAGCTGACCTGCTCTCCAGGTGTAATCTTTCCAAATGATTGAAGCACTCGAATACTAGGAAGGCTTTGCTGGCTAGCACATTTGGTGTTGTAATTTCGTTCCTATTGGATGCTATAGCTAATGTCTATGAGATGTTCTTAGTCCCAGGTAATAATTGGCCTGGATTGCTATAGTTTGTCTCATCTGAACAGTGATGTCAGAGTAGATCTTGCCTGCTGTCCTAGTGTTGACGTAAGACGCGTCTGTTAGTATCTACCATGTTTCACCTTTATGAGTTGGGTTTAAGAAATTGACTGGTACAATTTGTTTGCCATTTGTTTAACTTAAAATCAACGATTAGCTCTTTACTAAGTGGTGATCACGATTAACAGATGATGGGGTTTTAATTTAATTCAATTCTTAAATGCTTGGCCGCTTAAAATCATACAGTTTATATCATCAGTGATTACCTATAAAAACGAATATTTTTTTTTTCTTTTGCTTTATTGGTTACAGTGTAGCACTGTGCAATATGGCTTCTTCACAGCCTTCAAATTTTTCCTGGATTGAGCCAAATAAATTGGCAGGATTGGCACTTCCTCGGATGACTGCTCACTACCAATTCCTTCTAGACAATGGGATCAAGCATCTCGTTTGCTTGTGTGAGAGAAAACCTCCATACTTTGACACCTGCCCAGGGGTGGCCCTACACCACATCAAGATAGAGGACTTCTGTCCCCCAGCTCCACAACAAATTGACAGATTCTTATCTATCGTGGAGGAAGCAAACTCAAAGGGAGAGGTGAGGAAGCCAAGAGAAAATCTATCATATCTTTTCTGTCTTATCTTGCTTTGAATGTTGTCATCCATGCTATTGGGAAGCAGTCTTGTGTCTGCTTAAGTTAATTGTTGTATTTTATCTTTAGGGTGTTGCAGTTCACTGCATGCATGGCCATGGGAGGACAGGAACAATGCTAGCCTGCTATCTGGTGAAGACGAGAAAAATAGCAGGACAGGATGCCATTAATGAGATCAGAAGACTACGCCATGGTTCCATTGAAACAACAGAACAAGAGAAAGCTGTTGTGCAGTTTTACCAACGCACTAAATAACCAGTCCTAAGCATTTGAGGAACTATTGACTATTTCCTAACTTAAGGAGGACATATTCAGTACTTTAAATCATTAATAACACTTATATGGCTACTTAAAAAGACATGTATAGTACAAATTTGAACAATTTTATTAGGAAATTAACTTTTATTTTCCAACAATTCTTATTGTTGATACATTTCTGTTAAATTACCAAAGGAATATTAGAAAATTAATGTTCAGGATGGACATCATAAAAAAAACGGTATGAAACTAGATAAACCATCCAAACTACTTCTAACCTATAACCGTTAGTTCGCTAAATAGCCTTATGCAAAATAAGCGTAATATAGCCAACCTATAATACCATTGCCACATACAGTACTTCAAGTAAATATTTAGCAAATTTAATAGCCTCTTAAATGTCTGTTGATCAATACAATACGACCTCAGTATATAATTCCACATTTAAGGATGTAGGAAGATGTTTACAAGGCTTTAACCTTGATTGAAGCACTGCCAGACACCAGAGAAAAGAGGCGCTGACGCTCCTTAAAGGTCAGCTTTTCAGGAGCTGGTCCTCTCATGGAGTTCTCCTGGTTTCTGTAATTTGATAAAAGTAGATATACTTGAACTTTATTTTTTGAATTAATTTAGATAAATGAATATATTATGTGTGCTATGTGTGTATGTTATTATAGTCAAGCAAATGTATGTTTTGCTTAAATTTTTTGAATTTGTGAAACTTGACAGGGCAATATTGCAATCAGTTATTTAAACGCTAAAATGTTTAAACTAACTCTTTTGAGAACTTATGACAGCTTTCATCAGATGTATTTGATTGTGGATCCAGCCCTGTTGGCAAGAAAAAGTCAAAATGTATGAAACAACAAATCAATAATATATACATGTATCATTGACAACAATTCTATGTTTTCCATATATTACATTAAACTACATCCCCGTGTTTTTTGTTGGTTTGAAAATTTGCTGAATACCTGAACCCATCTTTTTCGTTTGCTCGTTTTTAGAGAAGTGAGATTTTGTTTGCTCATCAAGATCTTTTATCTCACTGTATTGCTGTTCCTTGATCTGTTTCTTGTCCTGTTGCTGCAAAGTATAACCAACAAAGGTGAAGACAATATTAAAGGAAGTATACGTTTTAACTGCTTATCATCTTTCACTTTGGGGTTGTGTCCGGATAGTAGTGCCAAAGGTTTGTGAAAAAAAGAGTCAGAACCATGTTCCTTTCACCTGCTGTTGCGGGGGTACCATCACCGTGACATCCTTATTCACATCTTCCCCCTCATCGTCATCTTCATCATCTTCCTTTTCCTGGAACTCTTGCAGCCTCCTCTGAAACTTCCATTCCAGGGTCAACCTGCGAAGCCTGTCACCCTCCTCTGCGGTTAGAAAGGCTTTCACCTGCAACTCCTGCACCTCCCGCTCCAGTAAGTCCACAACCTGCAGTCTCTGTTGCTTCTCCAGCTTCTCTCGTTCATCCCTCCTCCACGGGTCTGGCGACTCTTGTTGTGGTGTGGCACCGGGCTGCTCATCGGGTAGCTTCTGGAATGAAACGTGTTTTGATGGAGAAATAATCATCTTGGGCTTTGCCGCTTGATCTTTGCGTGTGGCAGTAAGGCGCTGCGACAAAATTGAGGGCTGAAGCTGCTTTCTGATTGCAGAAATGGGACGCGAGTAAATATGGTTCTCTTGCTCTCGAGCACGTAATTTTGGACTGTCATGTGTTTTCCCATTTGCATTAGTATTTTGAACTGACTTAACTGCCAGTAAAGTTGAACTCCTTTGGAAGGTAGTTAGTGGAGGACATGACTGCGTATGAACAGATCTTGTTACAGGGATGTCTATGCGTATCGGTTGCACTGAAGATACAGGGTTCTGTGAAATGGGGGTTCTCCATACACCTGCTCCACTTCTGCGACCACTCTCAAATTTAGTGGGAGTGCAGTGGTGGGAATGGATGTCATTGGTTGAGACGCTGGATTGAACTGGGGAGGAGGCATAGTGAGACTGGCCCTGTCGGTCCAAATCATGATGCTTGTCCACTAGGGGGCCCCCACTCTCCATGCATAGGTTGTCCTGTGAAACTGCCTGGCGCTAAGGTGAAGGTTAAAAAAAGAAATGAAACTGAGTAAGTATCAATGAGTATACATAGAACATGAAAAGCTAAATGTTTAGAAAAAATCTTATTACAAAAATGTTCAACAATCTAAAATACTTGGATGTGATTTAAGTTTAAGTTTGTGTTAACAAAACACATTCATTAAACATTAAACTGGTACTTACCAGAAAAAGCTTTTTGTTGGACTTGTATCCATGCAAAGGAATAAAGGTCCTCTCACAAATTTGCTTATCTTCCACTAACTTCTTGTCCTGAGATCTTGAGGCTGGTAAAGTAAGGTATTCCCGTGGGTATAGCTAATGAAGGAGAGAAAAACAATATTGCTCTGTTTTGGGTCCACTGCATTCAGTTAAGGTACATTGCAGGTTTGCGCGGTTACTCACATCAGGGCAAAGGTTGCCAGTGGAGACAGCAGAGGTTCGACTTCCTGTCACAACTTGATCAACGGGTTGTTCTCCGTCCTCTGTGATGTGGTTTGTTAAGGTGTTAAAACATGCACCCCACAAAGTTTAGCTTACCCATAAAAAAAGAAAAGTCTCAAGGGTGGTTAAAAATGTTTGATTATTAGATTTAAAACAGCAATGCTCACCAGTAATGTTTGGGTTGGAGCGGTAAAGCTGCCTGTTTTTAAGCATGGCCTGCTCTCTCTTCCTCCTGTTGACTCCACTGTTGGTCTCCCAATTATTTGGAGGAATATGAACCTGGCTGTCGTTCACGATGAGCTCTTTGCCATTTGGTTTAGCAGGGCGGTTAGCACTGTCGTCTACAGCGCCAAAGACCGCTGGTTTAGAAACTTAGGTTTAAGAACATATTGTTTTACGTATACAATATTTTGTGTTTTTGCAACTCATACCCATATTGATCACTGAAGGTGGTTCTGTTAGGAGTGCTTCCAGACCATGGTAACATGCACCAAGCTTTGCTACACACAGGGTTACCACAGTTCCAGTTTGCATCATGATGTCTACCGCCCTAAATCAAGACAAGATGGATCAACCATAACCACACCATGAAATGACTCTCGTCTTTTGCATCTGCATAGCCCATAGCCGCCTGCATAAAAGGGTAATTATTATTTGTCCTTACTGAAAAAGCTTTATTATATTAAACTCTTCATATGAGAAATTACACCAAAATGATATACTTTTAATGCTTGTCTTTCATGTAAAATAACTGCAGTATACTTTTATTTTAAAGTAACTACACATATTAAACTTTTAGCTACCTTTCCTGAGCAAGTCCCACCAGACTCTGACCATCCACACTAAGCAACTGGTCCCCAGCAGTCAACCTGCCATCCTACTCAAACACAAAGGCACACAAACACTTTCTTCAAAATATTTTCAAAGAAAAAGCAGAAAGTGTGCATGTCAATGATAAAGCATTCTAGTGTGTGTGTGTGTGTGTGTGTGAGTGTGTGTGTGTGTGTGTGTGTGTGTGTGTGTATTAGAGCTCACTATTTGTGCTGGTCCTCCTTTGACAATTGATTTGACATAAATCCCAACGTTGCCCTGGCCAACTCCCTGTGGCAAAATGAGGAGAAGGGGATTCATTGGTTGTCACAATAATAGTTAAAGTCTGTATTTCCTCCAGTAAATGTGACAAAAAAAGGTCTGCAATCTATGTGCAGCAATTTTACCTTGGCAGCCACAATACTGACTCCCATTCCACTGTTCAAGGGCTTTTTCAATGCAATTGTTACAACTTCTGGTTCTCCACCGTCTGGCTGAGAGGGGAGAAAGAAATTGCAGCGTATTGTAAAACTAATCTAGAAGAAAAAATGTCTATTTCCTTTTTTTCTTTACTGTGATATTTCATTATTATATACACTTTTTACCAAGTGGGTACTTCCTTCAGAGGAGGTTGGTTTAATGAAGAATACGGTCCATTTTTCAGAAGAGTTGGGAGGACATAGCAGGGTGCAAATTCCTGAGAAAAACAAAACCATAGATGTAGCACAATCAGCCACCCAAACAAATCTATACACAAACATCCCCGATTTCATTTCTTCTCCTTTGGAAACCTCTAAAGGACTTTGAGTGGATTTCAAGCATTACACTTAGAATGCCAATGTGTTTCATGAGCTGCCCTGTCACCTTTGCGGCAAAGCAGCTCCATAAATTCTCTGAAGCCCCGAGGGACACCTTGGACTGTGTCACAGGAGTACCCTCCTTCAGGTAACAGGAAGGGCAGATGGAGGTCAAGGCTCTCGTCTAGCTGGATGTCCTGCCCCTCACTGCGCACACGGTCATCAGTGCAGGCCTCTGCTGATCCCACCACACTGTCAATCAAAGCCTGGAGGAAAAATTCCTTATTATATTCCACCTTGTTAAAACAGTGTTTCCCGGGCAAACTCACATTTGCAGGATCTTTCAGAACCATGTCTAAGAGAGCATGAATTATTGCAACCGAAAATAATAACTTTCTGAATGCAAATGCAAAGAGTGACACTTTAATTTACGCATAGCTCATTGTATGTTTTGTAATTGGAAAATGTATATCCATAACATGCTTGTGCTGGAGTTTAACTCACAGTGGGAATGAGAGGCTCATCGCTTGCATAGAGGTAGCTGGTAAGCAATGTTCGGAGTTGCAGAGAGTTCAACTTAAAGCAAGCACTTTGGATGCCCGTTGCATCTTGTATGGAATATTTGCTCATGGTAAGGAGCATTGATGCCTGGAAAAAAACCATAGTTTGAGTACTTTAAGCTAGATTTGCAACTATTGGCCCATCTATCACAATGCAGTTTGACTGAACCACAAGTCCAAGTTTGAAATACGCAAATGCTGAACAATTGATTTACGTTTGAATCCTAATTTACACACTGGGGACAGTGAGACCTACCTGGGTGATGTGGCCGAGGTGACAGTCAGCAGCGAGTTCCAGCCCCTGCCTCTCAGCCCAGTCCTCGATCACGCTCAGCCTCTGGCGGAGGGCCGTTCCCCAGTAGTGGGAGCGCAGGCCCAGAGAGCTTGCCTCACCGCTCATGAGCTTGTTAAAGAGCCAGGCACTGATGAAGTGGAAGAGCTGGCAGAACAGCTGTATGCTGAGGGCGGGGTTGACCCGACATCGGCGAAGCAGAGACATGGCGCTCATCAGAGTGTTCAGTACCCCCTCTGTCAGGTGGGACGAAGGACAACACAGACAACTGATGCTCACCTCGCCCCTTGAAGAGAATCATTTCTCGACCATCACTAATAGCGTATGTTGGAGTGTATGTATGTGGTTTTTCAATAATATTACTTTAAATCATTCCAAATGTAATCTTATCTATTCATGGCACTCTCTTGTTAACTAGGTTACAAAGTAATTCAAAGGTGTTGTGTTTTATAAATGTTTTGCCTTGAAGTTACCTATTCCACCAGGCATTGGACCCTGTTGTTCTGAATCAATCAGGAAGGTTGGCATGTGTTTTTTTAGATCATTCTGGAGGCACTGAATCAAACATCTGTAGGCGGCATAGGCACATTGCCAGGGTATTTTATCATACAAATTGTTTAGCTACAGGATATTCCCATTATATGTCACCAATACAAGTTCTACAACATTTTAGGCAAACTTGATACCTAAACACTAACACTAATATTTTTTTGACTTACTTATAAGCTCTGTGCACCAGATGGGAGAGCTCCACCTGAGCCTGCTGTGTTATCAGTGTCAAATCTTTGTCATTCTGTATGAAGTTAAGGAGCTCAGAGGAATTGGCCATCCAAAAGGCAACAGCACCAGCGGTCTCATGCTGTTTCTAGAAGGATATTATTATTAAAGAAATAATTTGGGGCACATAATATTATGCTATATATATACATATCACTATTTTATTCTATTTTTCATGTTGTGCCTTATTAACAGGGCACTGCTGCTGCTGCAAAAAGTCTCAGTTAACCCTGTATAAATAAAATGAATAATAATAATAATGATAATCATAATCATAATAAAGGCTCACCTGAATCACCAACTCAGTCATGCTCACCATCTTGTTTATGATCAAAGTAACTTTGTTTGCCTGTCCGGACAAGTGCACGCATTCACTCTGGTGTTGGTAGAATGCACAGCGTCCAGCCAAATACAGAGCATATGCAGGTGAGAGTTTGAAGTGAAATGTTGAACTGTTGGTGTAGTTTATGATAGCCGACAAGAAAGCCACTTCAGCTGTAGTATAGCAGATTAAAAAGGACAACAGTAAGTTGCAGGACAGAGTAGATGAAACTAGCAACATAAACAGCAAAACATGGTTTTGTAGCACCAATTATTATTTTACTATCTTACAGTTATTTCTGATTTGAATTCCAACAGGGAGAGTCAGTTGCTCTTTCTTGTCAGTCCATGTGCTTCCTGTGCCGACATCCGCTGCAGGTGAGCAAAGAAATTATTTTACCTCCTCTCATGAAACATAACATGGAAAGAACTCTTAAATGATATATGAATAAAACAATGCAATAAAATGTGTGGCTTCTATGTTTTTCCAGTTGAAATGTTTCAGCCTTTTATTGGTAGTTTACTCAGACTGTTGGTTCTGAAGGCCTCAGCTCACCTTGTTTTATTTCAGGGTCAGAAAGGCCAGTGGTCTTGATCTTTAGTAGTTTTTCAAATGAGCTGGATTTTTTTCTGAAATGAAGAGAGGTGACTTAATATCACTTTGTCTAATTCGATCGTCCTTGGTGAGTGAATCAACTACCAGTCATTCGTACATTCATATTCAGAGTTTGGCCAGGGGACCTTACCCATTCTCTTTCCTCTGAGACTTTTCATCAGCACTCTCTTTCTTTTTGTCTTTCCTTGACAACGTCCTCTTGAAGTTTTGTATCATACCTCCCTTTTCCTTCTTCTCTTGACAGTTTTCCTGTATGGTTTGAAATAAAATAAGCTACCTCCGGGGTATTTTACTTTAGAGGCATCAAGTACTCTTAAAATAAATATACAATGCTATAAGAAAAAACACCTGCAAGATGCCCTTCTTATTCTTCAGCACAAATCTTCCTTCCCTATTGTCAGAGTTCCAGTTCAATTGCACAATCAAAGGCTTCTCCTCAAGGTCTAATTCACGCTCTTTGTCTGCAGCCAAGAGACAAGGTTAGATGTGCCACCCCTCCTCTCATGGAGCTGAACAACTATTACAAGGTTTTGTTAGTCATTTTATCTATCAAAATAAAAACGTTCTGCTAAACAAATATTTATCAAATTGATTTTAGTGTATGATTATTCAATGCATTTCTTTGCTATAGTTTTTGATTCACTGACTGACCGTCATTGGCATGGACCTCATAGAGGGAGTAGGGCGTGGTCAGCATCTTCATATCGGGCCTGCATTTTTCTAATAGAGTCTCAATAACCTCACAAGTTGATGAGTGGTTTGAAACACGCAAGCACTTGGTGGCAGCACTCCCTGTGACATGGTCCTCCAAATAGAAGCGCATCACACCGTGAAACTGTAAGTTCTGTAGTGGAAAGAGATAAACAAAACAAAGAGAATTGTTGTGCAATGTCCTTTTTAGAAGTTGATATTTCACACCATGCCATGCCAAATAAATCATCTTACAAATTGACAGCTTCGCACTTGGATAGCCTTGGGGGGGCAGTCTGATACATGTGAAGGGAAGCGAATCAGCATGATGTTTTTCTAGAGTACTTCAAGGTTGTTGGCTTACCTTGTTAGGCAGACTTATTTCAAATAAATCAAGTCGGTTGGTGTTCCACTGTTGGACAACCTTGGCTAGCCTCCAGCGTTCCTGCTCCTCAGATATCATCATAAATAATCCCCAAGAAACACTAAAGTAACCTGAAAGCTTTATAGCCGTAACAGCTCTGCTGTCACACAGTTGAACGGGGGCTCTAACGTTTATGCTCTGAAGTTGTTAGCATTCTGATTATTAAAACAGAAGACCCCACCCCCTTTATTGAAGCTATTCATCACTCACCCTCAACCCCTTCTTCTGCGAATTCATATACATCATAATCTCTTTAGGCAACCCATTAAAACAGCCCCCCATCCCCTCCCCCTCACACCCCTTTTTTTTAGGTATGGGTCATTGAATCCTTGTATTGTTGTGGCAGTGCGATGGTTTTAATTAAACGTCCATCTTAGTCTAATAGCAATGTGAATGACTTGGGTTGTTCCTATTCTAACATACACATTTTCAAGTTGTTGGTTTTGTTGACTTAATGTGTCAGAGGTGCACTGCTGGCAGCGTCCCACTAAAACCTTATCCATAAACTCTGTCACTATGTCTTGGTTTACTACTGTATATAGAATGGGGCAGTAAATGTAAAGGCACCCCAAAACATTCTTCACAATCTCTGCCTAAGCTTGCACAGAGAGGTCCATCCCCCACTAACAAGCATTAGGGATGTACGCTTGAGTAAACTCCATTTCTCATGCATAGCAGTGATTTCCACCCGAATGTAAGGCTACTACTTCTCCCATTGAATCGGCAGCATTTATGTGGGGCAGCTTTTGTTAATGCCACTGTTGCTTTCGGGAACAAACTACAATAGAACAAAGACCATAAATGGCATCCACAACCAATTAGAAATACAGTATAAAAACAAAAGAACAAATGAAGATATTGTTGTCTGAATATTGGAAGATGCTAAAAAGAAAAATGACAAAAACTCTCAATATGAATAAAGCATTTACTACTAGTGTCCTCATCTGTCACCCAAGTAATAAATGCAACATTAGTAACACGCTTGATGCACATAATATAATAGTTTGCTAATAGAAAGTCATGCTATGCAATATATTTAAGTCGCTTAAGTTATATTTAGCACAACTTTTGTCAAATTAAGAACTTCAATAGACCATAGGTCTAAAGTTAACACTGGGTTGGAGGTCTGAAAAATGGATTAGGGTCCAGGGGTTTGCTCCCATTGGGAAGAAATGTTAACATAATTTCCAAAAGGAACGTATAACACACCTTTCTGTCTAAATTCTTAATTTAGCTTTGTTTATATCGGTAGTTTATCTTTTCCACGGCAAAAAAATGATCTTTAAATTAATACTTTGATAAAAAGGTATGGTTTGGTGTATTAACACGGCAGACTTTAAATTAGCTGCCCGTTTTCTAGAAAAATATTTCAGCTGGTCTTCTTGGTTGTAGCGTCACTGCTCCAAATGACAGGTCACATAATGGATGAGCTTTCCATTGACTGCTTTTGTTTATACCTTCCGCTGTAAAAAACAAAAAAACAAAAAACAAAAAAAAGAACAAAAATTAGGATATATTTCATTGATTTAAATAGTTACACCCTTGTAACATAACACAGTGTCCAGAGTGTCCAGACAACAAACACCTACTAGCATACTATGACTCCATAAATTGCCATGGGCAAGCCAACTGCGCTTTTTCCATGAAACATTATACACTACATACCTCTTCAATGTCTCCACTTCTTCTATGGTGTCTGGCAGAGCAATACCTTGCATCTCTGGCAGCATCATGACCAATCCGCTGTATAGCAAGGACATGACACCTGAAAAAGAACAGGTCTTCAGTAAAACAAATCTTTATAACAAGGCATGAAGGCAAGACAATTTGATTGATTTTCCATGAATGATTTAATCAAATACTAACTGAAATGGAAAACAAAAAAATTTGTTAAAATGGATTATTCAATTATTTCACTGGGCACCATAGAGAAAGAGAGGTAGTTCCTGCCAGACTTTGGCCAATCTGTAAAGCAGAAATGGTGCAGCCATTGCTCCAAGATCACTGGCTGATGAACACACTGACACGCCCAAATTTCTGTCAAACAGTCAGATAATGCAAGTCAGCATACGTATAGTTACAGTATTGCAATTTACTTTGTACTGGACAATTGCCCTCAAGCATTTCACTATTGGTTGATGGTTAAATTACAGTGAAACTGCACAACGAAACATGGTTGGATATGTGAGCAGTGTAATGTCAGCTGCAAATGACTAAATTGTAAGCAACATAATATAGGACTATCACAGGTAGATACTGTATGTATGTTTGTATGTATGAATGTGTGCATGTATGTCTGTATGAATGTGTGCATGTACAGTACCAGTCAAAAGTTTAGACACACTTTCCTATTCACTTGAAGGAGAAAGTGTGTCCAAACCTATGACTGGTACTGTATGTATGTACGCATGCATGTATGTATGTACTGTACGACACTGTACTCCACTATACTGTACTGAAATGTACTCCACTGTACTGTACTGCACTGTACTATACTGTCCTCAACTGTACCCGTCTGTACTGTGTATGGTTCCTTACCTCAGCGATGTTGGATAAAGCTCAGTGCTGGCAAAGTTCAGCGTCTCAAATCCAATAGAAACAGCTAGCCTCCCAAGGATTGCAATGGCTTTCTTCAACATTAGAAAGTCTTGAGGAGAAAAATAAAACGTGGTAGAAAGAGGGGGTTAAAAGCTGGCTTGAGAAGACACACAGTTACTGCTTGTGAGTGTTCACCTACCCATTGAGACAAAGGGTACTATAAGACAGGCTACACCCCCAATGAAGTTTGATACAGCCATAAGCCGACGACGTCCCACCCTGTCCACCAACAGGTAAAATATCAGGCCAGTGGGAAGCTCCACAACAGCCGATACAAAGAAATCCAGAAAGACATTTCCCCCTGTGATGCCCAGACGTAGCACCAAGCCATGGAAGACAACAATACTTGTAAACCTAAAAGGATGACACAAGGATAAAGTGTACCGCATGCATTATACAAATACAATTTTGTGACAAACATTTCCTGCATTCATTATTATTATCAGGATCCCAACGTCCTCTTGTATGGTGAAATGCATACCATGCATAGGTTAAAATTAGACTGTTTTTTCTCATGTTTGGTGTTCTAAACAAATCTTTAAAGGATGGGTGATTTATCTCTTGCTGTTTTTCCTCTGCAATATCAACCTAAAAGGGTAAGGTAATAGACAATACATTAGTAAATTGAAAATGTGTTCAAATGTAAAGGGTAAATAAATTGCCGTTCAGGCAATATGCATTTAACCTTAAACTACTTAAATGTACACAGTAGTTATCATGAATAAAGCAAATATATTTATTTCAGAACACCTCTTTCAAATTATCTGGCAAAGTATTCCCATTGCATTTTGCCATGTTTTTGATAATACGCATGGCCTCTTTGGTTCTCTTTTGGGATAACAACCAGCGAGGGGATTCTGGAATCAACCTGCAACATATGTGATAACACATTATTGTAAATAGCGGTTTGATAAGGCGTGGCAGCATGTACAACTTCTGTTACGTTTTCTGTGTATGTGCCCGTAAAGTGTGAAATGTTGTTACATCAAGTTTGTAATGGTACCAATAATATGAGATGAAAATAAAGCAAGGGAGAGCCATGGCAAGCTGAAGGTGTTTCCAAGATGGCAGAAAAAACGCCAGGCCGGGTAAAATCACCATGCCAACGGAGTAGAGAGTACGGGATACGACAGAGACAAACCTCCTGTTGTTTGAGCCAAAGAACTCAATCACTAAATCAAAATTAAAATAATAAATGTGAATGACCCCTGTGAGTTCCTTTAATAATCATGTGTATATTTATAGAAGATATTAGAGTACACTAGCATGAACATACCCAGTACATATGAGGTTGTCCAGGCTCCCTTGCCACAAAATCCTTGTAAAAATCGAAACAGTAATAAAACGGGGTAATTTGGTGAAAGCATAACACCTATCCCTGAAACCCCAAGGCCAAACATTGACGCAATGAAGCATGGCTTTCTACCAAACCTGTGGGCAAAAAAAGAGAGAAAAGGTTAGAAGATAAAAGTAAAAGAGTAAAAAGAAATATGAGTTTTGTTAGAGAGGAGTTTTTAAGGATATTTTTACAACAGTACGTTCAGTGACAATAAGTAATTTAGGCTAATACACTTTCATAAGTATCATACACAAATGAAAGTTTACAAACCTATCAGCTAAGTATCCTGTGACAAAAGCACCAATGAAAAAACCTCCGGCAAGGGACACCTGATTTAGATCAGCAAGCCAGGAATCTTCACACACTAATGAAAACTGGAAGAAAGACCTTAATGGTTAAAAGGATAGTGATCCAGTGAATTAAATCAACCCAGTGAACACAAACCCGGATTTCAACGTTGATTTCTAGGGTCTGAACGCATGAGACCTCTTTTCACCCTCTTTTCTACCAGCTAAAATGCGGTTAAAACAACGATGTGTGAACCATTAATTAACGTCTTCAAATAGACAATGAAAAAACGTTCACTTCTGAACCTGTTTCGAACGTCTTTTCAGCGGTGACCATAGTCGTTTTATAAACGTCTTTTCTACGAAAAAATGTTAGCATTTTGGCATATGAAGCCATGCAGAGAGAGAGAGAGGGAGGTATGTGTAGCAAATGCAAAGAAAGAAGAAAGGGCTTTTGTAAACATAAAAAAGCTTCTAATGCTCAATTAGCTGGACAAAACACGTCTGTGTCTACACTACGACCATGCTGTGAGCCTGCATGCTCTCTAAATGAGAAAGACATAACTTTAAGAAAAAAAAACCTGCGGTAACTTTTCACATGACAGGGCCGTATAGGCTACTTGACAGACTTGCCAACCCTTCTGAGCCTATCTGGATCAAGGCAACACCTGCAAATTATTAATTACATTTGGCTTTGGATATGATTTTTTTTTTTTTTAATTATTACCCATGTTACATTCTTCAGCGTATTTGAAAGTCCCAACTGTAACCTGGTACACTTGCACACAGATATTATTAAACATGAATTTATGGAAAGACACCAAATTAAAATAGTCCCTCTCTACAACAAAAATATAATATAGTATAATAATATTAATGGTTACCCAGACGAAACAAGAAAACCCAATTTACTAAACACAATTTACATGTGCTCAGACATACTCATTGATACACAAAAATGTGAGGGAAAAAATGCTAACAGTTTACCTCTGAAACAATAGTGTTGCGACTTTGATCAAAGATCCACCCACTGTCACAGGAAATTAGTTTGGTGCCATTAGAGGTCACATGCCATTCAACTTCACTGCAGTTACTTTGGAACGAGCCCCAGTCCACCTCAAACCTCTGACACTGATTGAAGGACTTGGAATCATCGTCGTGAGGAACGGATAATTCCCTCAAATCCGTCTCACTCCATCCACACTTATTCTGGAGCTGTTCTACTCTTGGGATCCGACACCAATGCTCCGGGACTTGGCCCAGGAAGACAACACCGACGAGCAAAAATGCAAATATAAGCACTGGCAGAGATCCTAGGAGAGTAATTTTCTTTTGATAACGTCCAAAATCTCCGACATACACGAGCAATTCATCAATACTTGCCATTTGCTGAGACTTATTTTCTCCGTGAAACCACTAAACTGCTGATAGCTGGGTCTCTTTTGAAGATGCCCCCATCTCCTTATTCTAAGACAGTGGTTGACAGAATTTCTTGAAGACTAGAGGTGGGGCTTTGAGATTGCTCAAAGTCCCCGTGGGCTCAGAGAAGTTGTTACACCACAACCATTCTTGGCTGATTTAGATTTACAAGCCAGTTCAATAACTAACTATTCATAAAACTTTATATAAAAATGTCCTGTTTATTGGCTTATGGCTTATTGGCTGTGTTCTTGAAAACTCTGTCTCACAGAATTATTACTGCACAAATCCAAAATGTGAAAAACGGCAACAAATAAGCTTTTTACCAAATAACATGAACAAATCAATTGAATGTCTATCACAACTGTTTTGAACTATTTTGATAACTGTTGTTGCTTAATATTCATACAGGGACAATGGGTTCGTTATGTAACAACATGTATTCCTACATGCAGCCTTAGGTTTCATTTAGGTTAGGATACCAAATCAAATATTTTCAACTTTTTTTGTTTGTTTTCAACAAATACTTCAACTCCTTCTCACTGGAGGTTATAGCTATTTTATATTTCACATTTGTACCATAGTTATTGCTATCTCACAATATTTAACAATGGCAACTAGTATGTGTTAGAGAGTAGGAGACAAGTAATGACCTTTGGTTTCTTGCTGGGTCCCTTCTGAGAATAGCATGTGTCATACACGGTCTCGCAATGTTTAAAGACGTCTACCGGAAACTAGGCATATACCGCTTTAATCCAAAGATAATCTTTTACACCCGGACAATGTGCAGTTAAAAGCTTAAACGTTGAGAAGAACCGGCTGTTTGCACAGACAGACAGTACCTCCTGTTACTGTATGTTTGTGTGAATATACAGCTAATAAATTCTAAGAAATCGAGAGAGGTATTAACCTTCGCTCCACACCTAAATGCCTTTATCATATGGAGATGATTTATAAATATTGCTTTAAGAGGTGTATATAGCCAAACCGTAAGGTCAATATATAACCCTTAAAAGGTCACAGAGTCCACTGAGAATCAGAGTAATCCGATCTTCAAACGAACCAAAGAATGTATTGTGCCTATCCTCACGTCCCGTTCTGTATCAGGATCAATCCAGAGGGAAATTGAAACGATTTCAAGGGGAACCTTACAAGTTCTAAAATGTTGTGGGGGGAATAAAGTAAAGCCAAGGAACTACTAACAGTTCTGAGAAGAACCGTATCCAAATCTGAGGCCCTTAGTCTCACAGACAGTTAAACAAAGTAGCTGTTTCAACAAAGTTTTCATAAATGTAAGTCATGGGAACTTGACAAACTATTTACTCTGGGTATGGCTAATCATGAATAACAGTTCTAAGAACAGCACGTCATTCTTTGAATGTGTGTCAGTCAATGTGTCAAGAGAGAAACAGTAAATTACCTAAACATAAAACATTCAAACTTAACAGTAGTTTTGCTGTAGTTTGCTAAGAATTGTTAAAGTTAACTTGCAATTAAACTAAAGAAGTCAACAACAGAGATACCACTGAATCAGGAATCAGACTGTCATTAGTTTTGAAATCACAGTGCACAACCTAAAGCCAACCCCTTGGCAATTAATAAAGATACATTCTTTACCCAGATTCACTTTTTCTCTTTTTTTCCAGACCCATTTTTCACAAATTATTCTCATAACAGCTGTACAGCACACAGTAGTGTAGTCTTACATATGAGGGTGCCGCTCAAATAATGGTCTTTAATTCCAAGCTTTTGGAATATATTAAGGAATGTTAATTCATTGATACTCTTTGTCAGCATATACATAACACATTTTACTTTTTTAAATTGAGTTGGATTCCACGTTGAGACAAAAACTACAACAGGAATGGCAACTTACTTTATCAGGGTGACGTACAGATTGATCATTTACACAAATAGGTTCAATGAAGAGTAAATAACCAAATATTATCTGACAAGGATGTCCGAGCAAGGACTGTTTTTTTTTGTTGTAAGTATACACTAATAATTAATGATTAATGACAGCTAATAAGTGCCCCACAATTGGTCTATCAAAGGGGCTATGACAGCAGCGAGAGAACAGCGCCCTCCCGTGGTCATCTATCACAAAATCCCACCCAAAACTTAAAATACAAGACACAATGTTATGAATGTTAGATCAGCACAATTTGACAGATACTTGGTTGTAATCCCTGTTGCAATTGACCCCAGACAGCGAAAGGAAATCCACGTATGTGAAGTTGATTTGACTCTAAAGTATGAAAAAAGCACCTTGACAGTGTACAAACCACTTATTTCAATCAATTGATCTGGAAATATGCACCATTAGTCACTCAGCTTGTTAGCAGTTTAACTTGACCTTAAACATGTTGTTTAAATGGATGAAAGGCCTTTTGGGAAGTTTGTCACAACATATTCTGCGTATAGCAACATGCTACTGAAATTCAGGACTTTCTTGCAAGATGCTTTCAAGCCGAATCCACTGTACATCTGTAAAAAAAAAACAATGCTGATTTATTTTACAAGACAAAAACATGGAGAATTCAACAGCCAACAAGACATTTTCTACCTTTAGAATTGAATACCAACCTTTTTGAGTCTGGTCTCTATCAGCATGGCATACCCTCAACTAGTTTCCTCCAACCAATGTAACTTCCCCTCGCGACACCCAAAGCACAAAATGTGAATCCAGATAACTCGGCATTTGTTGTTATTAATAATGTTAATTATTTTTTCAAACAGTAAACCATTGTCTCACAATTTTACCTTTACCCCTGGGTAAATTAAGTTAATGTACATTTTCACATAAAACATTTTTTTTTACTATGTTCTGAATTACAACAGAAACAAATCCAACTCACTCATCCAGTCTTGGCATCAATGAGAATGGTCTCAATTAAAAAGCGTTGTAACTGTGATTATGTAAGTTACTAAAATGGCAGTAACAAAAGGCCATTCAGTGCAGTCATAAATTGGATAAGTTAAGAGATGAAAAAATTGAATTGCCTATTTAATATTCAAGAATTGTAGCTCACTCTTAGTTTTAAAAAAATTATAAAAATCCTCAACAGTTTTCCTTATCAGTACACACTTGGAGGTCAAAGGTATAGTACTACCCAGAGGCATTATAGCAAAAAGATAATATATGGATAATATACCCTGATCTTGAGGTTAAAAACCAATAACTCAATGAAACTTAAGCTAATACAATTAAAGTCTGATGTTCTTACAGATTGGCTCTTCTTCATTGGTTCTTACTTCTCAGCATCCTTTTTCATCTGGATGGATTGAGATTATAACCAAAAATAACAGGGATACACAGGAATTTTAACCACCTTTTGCATTAAATAATTAAGATACATTGTAATCAAGTTAACATAATAAGGATACCAGGTGGTATACTGTAGTCCACAGGAAATTCATTTTATATATGAAGGGCAGAAGAGTTAGGGCCTTGCATACAAAGTTGCTCTAGCTTGAATAAGTCCCAATAACAATTGATCTAGCTCAATCTTAACTTTTTTCACCCAAACAAAGTCTTCAAGAGAATCTGTCTCAAAAATGTGTCTTAGTGAACAAATACACCTAGTAACTACTGCAGACCGTCCTATGTTTTGCAGACTGACTGCAAGGAGTCATTGTCTCTGTTGAAGAATCTGGACTGTTTCGTTATGATCAGTATTTCTAACCTATTTGCTTTGGATGCAGCCTTTTAATATTTTTACAGTCTTTTTAACACATAATGCATTCTGCCTGCAGTATCTTTTTTGCATACCAAGGAACAAAAATACTATTGGAATTGGAATGTTATTGAACATTCTCTATACGTACTTTTTTTTTTTGACTCGTTGTAGCACTAAATACATGGGACAACAGTTAACCAGTTAGAACAAACACCATAAACACCACAAACTTTTTTTTTAATTTATTTTGTATTCTATTTTGAATAAGTCAATGACACTGCATTAACTGTACACTCTAATCAACCGCTTCCATTTCTTCATCCCTCTGCACTTGAAATGCATCTCTCTCCGCGTCTTGGCTGGCGTCACTCTTTGGGAGAGAGACGTCTTTACTTTGTGCCCCATCACTCCCCTCTATGTGGTTCTCCTCTGTCACCTCGCTGCTGCCGCCCAGTCCATGTGAATCCTCGTCCATCTGGATGGTGTGGGAAATCGTAAACGAGGTCGCAATCTCCTGGAGCCGGGCCTGCTCCGCTTTTAAGTTGGCCAGTTCCTGGGTCAGAGGTGTTTCGACAGTCGGCACGGCTGTGGCGGTCTCGGGGGAAGCCACGGTCGGAGCGGCAGTTGGAGACGGAGCGACGTGGACCTCGCCTGGCTTCTCAGCCAGAGCCTGCTCCACTTCAGGGGTGTCCATCTCTTTGGGTTCAACAGCAGTGTCCGCGGGCTGACTGCCACCCTCCTGTGCTTTCTGTATCAGGCTCTTCCTTTCCTCCTGCAAGGCTCTGCAGAGCTTCTCTAGTTTCTGGTTCTTGATGGTGAACAGCTCAATCTCCTTCTCCTTCAGTGTTTTCTGTGTAGCATTAAAATATATATATATATATACATATTTTAGATCATATGAAATATGCATTATGCTCTATTTCTTTTTTAATAATATAAAGCGAAATGCCCAAATGATGAGTAATTAGGAAATATTTCTTACATCTGTTACCATCTCAACAAGGGCCTTGTTGCAGTTGTCAAAGCGAGTTTTCCATGACACAGACTCTTTTTCCAGCTTTTTCATTTTCTTTGACATCTACAGAAATGAAAGTTCCTTATAGTACGTTCCTCAATCATTTTTACGCAGTATAAATCATTGCTGCATTCAAATCAGATACATTTGTAGCGGAAACTGTTGAGGTAAATGCTTGTGCATATACGTTAGGTATCAACAGAACCCTTCTGACCTTCTCCATGTCCTGTTTGAAGCTGGCATAAACACCGTTGCTTTTTGACACAGTTCCCTGGAATTCATCAAATTTCTCAGAGTACATTGACAGCTGGAAAGAGAAATACCGAGAGATGAATAAGACAGTGAAACAGAGAGAAGCAAGAAATGACGCCGTCAACATTACACATGCATTCATGTGAGTGTGTGTGTCACATTGAAGCTGTGCCCTTGCCTGAGTCCTCATTCCATTCTCTTGCTCCCTCAAGGCCTTGACCTGCACCTTCCACTCTGCCGCTTTCTTCAGCAACTGTGGGGAGAAGGAAAATAGATATGCAAAATAATGAAGCCAGTTTTGGTAAGTGTTTTTTCAAGTTTCATTTTAAACAAGCAAGAGTGTGGCCAACTAAACTTACATGCTCTTTCTCGGCCTTGTGCTTCTCCTCAGCATTAGTGAGAAGCAGGTTTGCCTGGGCAAGTTTGGTTTCTGCAAGTTTCTGTTGAAGGTCTCTATGTTTGAATACCTTCTCCAGATTCTGTAAAAGCAATAGATATTGACAATACTTCAATCATTTAAACAGAGAATACTGTTTCTTGTCGACCTAGTAGACCAGATACTGTTACAACAAGCTACAATGTATTCATAGACAGCCAAGCTATGCATGGATTAGAGAAGCTCAAACGTATGTCAAGGTACACAGTTCGGGTTCATACCGCCTCTCTCTGGTCATACTGTGCTATAAGCCCCTTTAGTTTTTCAGCCAGCTCTGAGTTCTCTTGGCAGAGCTTGGTGTTGCGGGTGCTGTGCTCCTCTATCTGGACCTGGATGTCACTTAGTGTGCTTTGGAAATGAGTGGTGATCTCCTTCCTCTTCAGGTCGTCCTCTCTGCACCTCTGAAGAGTTTCTTCCTACAACATACAGGACAAACATGCACTTCATTACATCCCAAATCATTTTTTTTTATAACTGTGATTATAACACTGTGCATGTTACTATCTTTAACTTATGTAACTTAATAGACGATGATTTAACAAAGTAAAGTCTTGAGTAAGGAAAGAAAAATAATACATATAAAGGATACCTTTTTCTCTCTTTGACACAGCATTTTATTTGAAAACTGTCTACATATAAACCTGTAACATGGTTACACATTAGCCAGTGTACCCATACAATTGTAGTGTACACATACTGCACATGCAGTTTTGCAACACAATGGCACATTGGAGGAACCTGGAGGTGGATGAGTGGCTCACTTTCAGCGTCTTGTTGTGCCTCTGCAGCTCTCGACACAGCCCCTCCAGTTTGCTGCGTGCCAGGACGGCGCGGCTGTGCTCGCTTTGGAGTGTGTCCTTCTCCTTCAACGTCTGGAGCAGCTTCTTCTGCAGCACCTTCAGTTGCTTCTGATCGCTCCGGTGTTCCTCCAACTACATGCAGGAGAAAAAGCCGAAACAGGCAAGCACACGCACAGATACGCGCAGATACACACACGCACGCACGCACGCACGCACGCACGCACGCACGCACACACACACACACACACACACACACACACACACACACACACATATTGGGATTCAAGGGATAGAATCTCTGAATAATGTATGGCTTCTCGTTCCTTGAACAGATCATTTAGAAAGATATTTGGTTACTGTGGACAGGTGGGGCTCACCAGCTCAGCATGCTTCTTGATGATTGCTTCCAGTTTCTGCTGGGGAGTTCCAAGCTTGTTCAAACTTTGCATCAATAGCATGGCATCCTTCCCTGCGTGAGCCACAAGAAAACAATGTCACAGATAGTAGGATCTGTTTTCAATACACACACACACACACACACACACACACACACACACACATACACAGAGACACCACTTCCATTTCTTCATCGTTTTTGCTGACAGAGCTGAATCCCACCTAGGCTTTTGAGCATCTTCTTCTCCAATTTCTGATCCTTGGGAGTGCTGGCCTCTTTCAAAGCAGTGACCTCCTCCACGTCCCCTGACTCAGCAGCAGCAGCGGGCTCTTCAGCCTCCTTGTAGGTACTAATGATGTCCTCCAGCTGCTGGCTCAAATCTTCCGTGAGGTCGTCCTGCTGACCTGAGCTCACCTGACAGGGCTCCATTTTCAATGGTTAGGTACTGAAATGGGGAGTCAGTGTTGTCACAAGAACATCAAATAACACATACTTTTTGGGGTTATTCTAGTGTTTATAGTCATTACTATATTTATCTCAAGATGACATTTTTTCAGACTTGCAAAATGTTACCTTTCCAAACACTACTATGGTTCAAGCACAACAAATGAGAAGATCTGATACTTGATCTGTCTGCATTCAAACTGGAATTCAACCATGCTTACATGCCTACTTGGCTGGATTCATTACCAGCCACAAAACACTCTTCGAATTTAATGTAGTTGAAGTTTTTCTACAGTTACCAAAGTCACTTGCATTACTAAAAATGTTGTGACGCAGGTTATAATTTAATTTGAACGTCTGACTTTCTTGAATGCTTTCAGCGCATGACTCGAACCTGTTTACTTGCGTAAAATTAGCACTGCCTTTGCAGCCTTCAAACTGAAGCACATGGCACCTGTTCCGGGCTCACAGGCTATTTTAGGAACTTCTTAATATGGTCAAGTTATTTATTTATTATCTACTTTTATTGCTGTCAATGTCACTATAGCGTAGCAGTAAAATGTATCCCACTTCAAAAGAATAAAACAAACAGAATGTACTGAAGTATTTTTAAATCAGAAGAAGTAAATACTTTACTGTTGAAGTTATCACAGATATACACTTTAAAAAAGCATTATATTTTGGTAATTTAGTGAATCCGATGCTAGATTGATTTCTGGAAGGGATAGCAGCTATTACTGAGGGAGACAATGTTCTTGTCTATTCCAAGAAAACAAAATAAATGTCCTGTGCCCTAGAGCTGTTCACCATCATGCATCTGGCCTTTTCTGAATTGAAAAATGGTTGTCTTTCAAATTACAAGACGAGTGGTACACTGTTGTGGCTAACAACAAAAGCTTCACAAGCACGAAAGAAAAACCCACAAATGGCACCTCCAATTAAAGCTAACCTATCTGAAATCCTCTGCAAGGACAATACGTCTAGAAAACCATTCATATCAGCTTCATAATTTCTTTGAACATAAAAGGTCTCTAATCCAGAATAGCAGTAATCGAACAGGCTCTTACCAGAACTGGGGGTGAGAAGGGGGAAAGAAAAGTGGAGAGGGATTCAAGAGAGAGGCTGCCACCACAGATACAACAGCTGTGATAAGACAACCTCAAAATAACCCAGAGGGACATAGTACAGACGGTCACTCACAGGAAGAGAGAGAGGGCTAGAACAGAGATAGGCCCCTGCTCAGGACATCAATGTTAGTCAGACTAACAAGCTTTTATAGAAATCTCCCCAACCGATGGTGCTGTTTTATGCCAGTGAGGGTAACGCAAGTACTTTTATTTTGCCACATTCTATCTTATATATGCAGTTGATGCAACAATTTTACTCAATTTGCAACAACTGATTCAAGTTCCATTACTTTAAACCTACTGTATGCTACATGGTGCTAACTTTATCTGTGATATAGTCAATAACACAAATAGTTAAAGACAAAAACTTTGAATATCTTCTTGAAATGTGAGACTGATACAAACATCCTACACACACTCTTGGCATCAGTGGCTCCAGAATAAGAGATTTCTTTTAGGTACAACTTTTTGAATGCATTAAAAGTGTTAGAATTATAAGTTGATATTAATAAAATAGACATTCACAAAGTATGATACCAGCTTTTACTTGCAAAGTTTCATTTATTTTCCTGCTTTGAAGAAGCTATGACTGTAATAGCAACTTTCCACAAGAGGATGTCAGTGAGTCTCCTCAGTACTTGACCCTTGAGAAGTTCCCCATGGAAAAGAATTAGAATGATGCCATCCGTAAAACCCTAATGGGCATGCTCTAATTTAAACAATTTTGAATTGTGCAGTTGAAAAAATGTACCTGGACAAGCCGCCATTTTGAGGAATAACCCATAACTAGCAAGATATATAGAAAGGTGAAATAAGCTGCAACACACATTCTCATGTTAGAAGTATATTCTTTTAAAACAATTGAGATTTTTTTTCTTAAAAAGTCAAGCACCAAAATATAAATTTCCCCATACAATAAAAGAGGCACTCCATCTTAACTCCAGCTTTGATGCAAATAACTAAACATTGGAAGTTGTTCGTTTTTTTCCCCATTCAAATCTAATCTGAAAGGTATTTGACCTGTCCTCTGTGTGTTATCTGGAAATTTCATAGACGAGAGGCACAATGTAGTTTGATAAATCTGATACAAAATAAAACAAAGCGCAAACACAATCTGAATGAAGATACAACAGCAAATATAAGGCTCCAATTTCCTTTCACATTTTATGTGCAGTGTACACCTATAACACAACAACTAAAAAGAAATAATTGCCATTTATGGTATAGTCGCTACACACTTCTTCAATAAAAATAAACACAAATTAAAGCAGTGCACCTGTAGTATTTTATGTAAACATGAGTGAATAAAGTATTTACTGTTTCTGAAGTTTCTTCAAAACCTGTAAATACCGTTGTTTTCAGTGATGAAACACACTGTGTTAATAAAGATCATATTGAAAGCTTGAGGGTTCTATATCCTTCATTGACGTAGACGTGTGTCTTTTAAAAGATATAAACAATCCCCTCAAAAGTTATTCAGAATTCAACACTGCAAAATTTGTTTAAAACATAAAAACAACACATACACAGGAAGGAAATATGCATTACAATGAATGATTGATTACATTATGAGCTGAATAATCCACCATCAATACTTCAGAATTGTAATTACAGTTTCTACTGTTATACTTAAAATGCAGGAAAAGATAACAGCCGTTAGCCCCTTACAATGCAGAGACAATGACAAACTTATCTGTTGAAAATAACTGGAATGTTTCAACTCACAAAATAACAAAACTGTTTAACAGTTTTTCCTCCCCTACCAACCATTTCAGTTAGTTGTCAAAGATAGGATGAAAGTGCATTTTCAAAGTCGTTGAATGTCTATGGTCGTTGAGGAACAAAAAACTGTTAAATTATGACAGCAATGACATGAGATTAAAAGCCATTTCTTTGTGTCTCACTGCTGCATAAGTACACAGATATACCATATAAATAGTAGTCAAATATTTACCAGTATCAATAAGTGCTTTACTTTCTAATATATAAATACATCTTACAGTATATATAATTACATAATTACTTTCTCTATTTGTGCAATAGCAAATCCCATGCATGCTATCAAGATAAAAACCACATTGAAACATTGCAAAAATGCAACACAAGAAATATTTTAAGATTGTATATCAGGCTGTTTTTAAACAAAAAAGATTTAACAAGTTCATTAAATGTAAAGCTACTGTATGCTTTAGAGTAATCTTTCTGACAATAACACTCTTAACCAGTCCATTTTTAACAAAGTTACAACAACATCTGCATTTCCCTTAATTCATAAGCTTTCAAAAACAAATGATAAAGCAAAAAAAGGCAAAGACCTTTGTAGCTTGGTCTAAAGCACCAAACTGCACAAAAAGCAAGTCTACTCAAAATTTGGTCAGACTGTTTATAATACACATTTTGCACTGTATTTCCCCTTTTATCATTAAGTATCTGATAACTACGGTATTACACCTTGATATGAGTACATCAAACAACAGTCTATTTTTAAAGTACACATTAAAATACACTGTTTTTATGCTTGTAAGCAAGAGTATAGCTTGTGGGGTACTTGTACAGAATCGATAAATATATTTTTGTGCAATTGTACGCAAAACTACTACATCAAATAAAGGCATATTAGCATAATATCTTTCCATATTGCACCTGCACTCGTTGACAACTTCACGCTCACTGTCACGAGCCACATCCAGCCACCAATCAGCAATCAGCCAGCTATTCTTAACTGTCTCTGGAGAGCTTGTTTGAAACACTTTCTGTGACGGTTTGATCTTCATACCTCAAGAAATCAACTGAGAGACACAAGCCGCTGCCCAGATGAAACATCAATACGTTTTTTTCTGACAGGATAAGAAGGGAGTTAGGTGGACTGAAGGAGGTCATTGAGTTAGCAAGGGAACTGCAAAACCCTCCAGGGAACACCCCTGGAGACAGACAAGAGAGATGAACCATGGCGGGCGGGGGGGGGGGGGGGGGGGGGGGGCGCTTCACTGAGGGTCCTCTGAGGTGATTTTGAGGGAGGCGATGGCATTCAGGCAGGTCTGGACACCCTCCTCCTGCCGAGTGTCCCTGTCGTGGATTTCTAGCAGCGTGTTCTCCTGAGAGTCCCTGTCAACCTGGTAGGATGGCTGGTCGTTCTGCAGTCCTTCTGAGTCCTCCGAGCGCATCTCCGAGACACAGGCGGAGCCCTCAGTGCCCGTGGGCGGCTGGCTATGGCGGCTCTGGGCTGGGGGTTCGGGGAGATCGGTACCAGAGCAGGCTGTTACGGAGGACTGCACTAGCTGTGTCCCTCCGACAGGACCCACAGGGAGCAGAGTCTGCCGCTGCTGCTGGGAGTGGAGGGGCAGGTGGCTCAGGAGGTTCTGCGGATGAAGGTGACCCACGCCAGCTTCCCACGGACCCAGGGACATGGTGCTGCTCTTATGATCCTACATCAACAGATTTGGTGATTTTAACAGACAGACCAAAGAATTTTTTACTTTTTTTTAAATCAACATAAACCTTACACTTCTTGCATTCACGAGAGAGATTTAAACACTTTTTTTGTTATAACAATAATTAATGATAAACGTCATCGTTGATATTTCATGAAGCCTTTTTATTATTCTTATCACGTCACATACCAATTCCATTTCCATAACTCCTTGTTGCTGCAGCAGGTCGGCCTTCACTTGGTGCCTGGTTTTATCCCCTAATCCTCTGTGTTGGTGGGAGCCTCTGCGTGGAGACACAGCCCTGAGCACCACCCTCTGCCTGCCTCTGGTCGAAGGCTCCCTCTTACCGGCCAGCTCGGCTCCAGGGGACAACGACCTGTCGATGGAGCCTGGGGACAGGTGCTGGATTGGGGTGAGGCTGGGAGAGCTGGGCCTTATTGGGGACGTGTCCCATCTCGGTGAGGAGGAGCGCCCCCTCGGGGATAGCTCCCTCCTAGGGGAGGGGTAGCGGAGGCGTGAGGGCGAGGGCTCCCTGATCGGGGACTCCCAGCCAGGGGAGAGCAGGCAGGGGGAGTAGGGGTCGTAAAAGAAGCTGTCCGGGGACAGCATGGTCAGAGAGTCCTCCTCCAGGGACCTCTCTCTCTGCTCTGCGTCCATCACGGCGAGGACTGTCCTGCGGTCGGCCCCCGTGCGTCTGCCCGTGGCCTGGGGATGGACCTCGATGCCGGGCAGGGAGGTCAGAGAGCAGCCGTGGAGGTCTGACGAGGGCAGAGCGTGGACCACAGCTGTGGCCGTGACGGAGAGAGACGTGACGCCGCACGGCTGAGGGCTGGTGCTCCGGGAGTGGATCTTTGGAGTGGAGTCGCCATCGTACTCCTCGTCTTCGTCGTCTTCTTCGTCGATCTCGTCGAGGTCTTCGTCCATACCGTCCGAGTCTTCGGCATCAGAGAATTGGTGTTTGGCTGTGCCCATTCCACCCGCCTTGGATTCTGCATGGATGTCCCCGAAAAAGAAAAGTTCAAAACATAGCAATTGACTGATCGTACATTATCAAAGCAACCAACCAACATTTCAAATACACATGTAAAACATTGCAAAACATACTTTGGCCAATATATGACTACACCAGATTACCTAATTCCAGGATCTCCACATCATCCAGTGTAACTGACACTCCAAGCTCCAGACACTTCTTCATATGGGCCTTAGATTTCATGTGTTTAGTCAAATTTCCTGCAAAATATACATTAGGGTAAACATAATAGCACTGTTCAAACACTAAATCGCTCGTTTTCCTCCAAAATGGACACCACTCACCTTTAGTTTTGAATGCAAAGTTGCAGACCCTGCAGACATATGGCCGGACATCGGTATGAGTGCGGATGTGTTTTTTCAGCATGCTGGGTTTCTTACAGCGGATGCCACACTCTTCACAGATGTACTTCCCCCGCCCACGACCTCTGACATACACATACTCCTCATTGGACTTGTACCTGGGGAGAGATAAAACAAATATGTTATTTACTCTGACACTACAAGTGAAGTAAATGAAGCAAACATGAAAAGCTAGGACCTGGAGTGATATCAAAGTGGGTGGGAGGCCAGTAGACTACGTAAAACAAAATCTAGCGATGAATTTAAGGTCCACTAAATTAAATACGTCTTAAAATACATGCAAGTATAAACAAGTATATGTAACAAAATAGTAACATAGAAACAAGTCTTATTTACCCTCCTTCAAAGATCTTAATGCGTGTTGGCACTGGTTGAACGGCTGAGGCCTCCCTCTCTCTCCAGTCCTCCTTAACGCTCTTCCCCCTGAAGCTGGTGTCCTTGATCTTCTTTCCATAGGTGACATCCACCTCTTTGAGCTCGGGTTTCCTCTGTAGCTAAATCCGACGGATAAACATGCTGTTAACATGCAGTTTAAGCACACAGGATATTGACAACGTAAGACGATACGTTCAGTCTATTATACACATTGTACTATAATAACTTGGCGGATTGCAAAAACATACATGCGTTGTTAACATTTTTGGGAGAAAGGGGATACCGGTGTCTGACCTGCTCCAGTCTCTGTCTCCACAGCAGCAGGGAGGAGACCAGTTTCCCGGTCCCAGGCTGAAACATGGCTGCCATGGTGTAGAGGACAGTGTCTCCCCTCTGCTTTGACCGAAGGAGAGCCAGGGTGGCGCTGGTGCTCAGACTAGAGGGGTTGGGGTTGTGGGCGCTCACATGCCAGGTGGCGTACACGGAGGAGAAAGGAGTTGTGTTGAGGGAGCTGCTGGGCTTGGTGTAGTTGAGATAGCACCAGCTCACACCTGTCGTGGTGCGGAGACTCGGAAACTGAGATAACTGTCTAGGGTGTTCCACGTCCGGAATCAGGAAGTCTTGACTGTGGCCCAACTGAGCTCCGATATCCAGCTGCACCTTTTTGTCCACGCCAGCTCTGGCGTCGCCGATGGAAAGCACTGAATAGGGGGAGGCTGAGCTAAACTCCAGGGGGCTGCTGTCCATGGCGGATTCTGCACTGTCAGCGGGCTCTGTTATTGTTTGCTGAAGTAGGACAAATCTTCCTCGCAGCTGCTCCTCTTGAGAGGGAATCGAAGACGTGCCGCGACTCTTCTCCTCGGAAAAGTTACACGCCCCCAGCTCCACGGCGCTCAGCTCCTCCACGATCTGACCAAACATTTTCTCCTCCTTGACTCGCTTCTGCTGTTTGACTTCCATGAACAGGTCTAGGATGCCGACCGGGGACACCAAGCGTTTGTTTGAGCCGCCACTCGAGGCGTTGGTGGTTGAAATAGTCCTGGAGGTCAGAGACAGAGGGATGCCTGTCTTTAGTTTAGCGGGGGACAAATCCAGGACTTCCACTTTAACCGGGCTAGCCAAGTGCGCTCTGGCGTTCCCTGGAATATTAGCCAAGTGCTGAGCAGCGGTGGAACTGACATTTTCATAATGATTGTCTGATATCTGCGAGACGGTAGTGTATGTGAGGCTGCCATAGGGGGCCATGTTTGTCTGAATTCTAACGGGAACCAAAAGGCCAGCGTGTGTTTCCATAGGGCCTAGATTTCCAGTGGCAAATATTGGCAGAGCCTGCGGGAGCGCCGCACTTGTTGCTGTGAGCGCCAGAGCGCTGCTGAGGAACTGGGGGAACATAAGCGGGGGAACGTGGGTAAATTCCGGGTCCATGTTCAGTGACTCCTGCCGCACCAAGTTACCCCGTGTCCTCTCCTTCATTGTAGAGTAGCCAGTGCTGAGCTCACCATATCTAACTTTGGATGTTGGAGAGAGGCTGCCGTAGTCAAATGACACGCTGCGTGCTTCCGGGAACTCTTTGCGCAAGTTGCAAGGTGCCTGCTCTGAAGAGGAGCGTCGCATTTCATGTTGTTGACGCTGGTTTAGCACGGAGAGGGAGTGCCCGCTTCCCGGCACGGCCAACAGCTCCAAAGGCTTGCCAAATTCGTCCTGCTTCCCGGGGGAGGCCGACTTGAAATTGTCCTCTCTGTCAAAGGAGAAGCTGGAGCTGTAAGATAGGTTGCTGTCTTGACTGGGGCTGCGGGACAAGCTGGTGCAAGCCGACTCGAAGCTAGAGTCACCCGAAGAGTGCTCAATGTCAGCTAGGCGCAGCCTTTTCTTCTTAGGGGGCAGCTTTTCTGGGGGAAACTGTGATAAGGTTTCGCTTCTCTGGGGCCACTGAAACTCCTCCACGTGCTTCTCGGGCTCTTTCACCGGCACCTCCGGGGTTTTCTCCGGACTGTCCGGCTCCACTGTGACTCTGATCTCCGGGACCTGGATGTTAGGCTGGCGGACCAGCTTGTGGGCCATCGATAGGTCCAGGCGACTATCACTCCTCTGTGTCTCCCGAGATTCGCCCACCTCCATACTTCGGAAAGAGGAGCCGTGTTCCTGTCGCTGACTGTGATACGTGTGATAGGAGTCGGACTTCTCGGACTGAGACCTATGGAGCGAGTTGGTGTGCTGGATGACAGAGATGACATTGCCTAAGGTTTTCCTGCTCACGAGGTCAGAGGTCAAAGACACTTCCATGTCAAACCTGTCCGATTGGCTGTGAATCACGGCTTGACATCCTTTTTTTGACTCGCTGTCCTTAGTCGGGTCAAACATTTCCTCCGCCAACTCATGATCGGCCTCATGATACTGACACGCTAAATCCTCCTCTTCCCTCTTTTCTTTACGCCGTTTTCTGGTGGCCAGCTCCAGTGCATGCTTTTGGTGAGTCAAATGTGAAGTCATTCCTGAATAGTTTTCCATTTCCCCTCCTGGCGGCAGAGCAGGTCAACGTGGAAAATAAATTACACACATTAGAACAATTACTGTTTGTGTTTAAATTAATGTATGTTTCTGTATTGTAAGTATTGCTTTAAAGGTCAACACTTGCAGTCTTGACATTATATTATATTTCATATATGGCATGTAAAAATTCGTTTTAATAATATCTATCATAGGTCAACAAAGTTTATGAGACTGTAAGATGTAGGTATGATATTTAAACAAAATCATTTCTATTTTTCTATTTACCTGTGGTGCTTTCGGTCATTCTTCCGTGGTTGTCGGAGTCAGTGTGGCTGTCGTGCGCAGGGACTTCAAACGCTGCCTGCCTCCTGAGTCTCCTCATCCCACCGGTGCTTGTCCTCTCATCGAACGAGTGGCTGCCCCTCAGGCCCTGTGGCATACTGAGGCAGGCTGCGGAGGAAGCCGGCATGGAGTTGCTCCGGACCAGCGGGCCGCCGTCGGGGCTGCCATCCAACAGCGGCTCCCTCAGCTCTTCCCTCGTGAACGCCTTTGTGTTGATTTTGATAGATTCGACGGTTTCTTTTTCCTGCGTGAAGACGCGGGAGACGCCTCTCTCCGAACGCTGGTCCACGTAGTCCGGGGAGTCTCCGCCGCACGTGTAGGCCATCGACTGCTGCTTGGGGCTGGGCCTGTAGCACTTCCCGAACATGATCTCTTGGTAGGACTTGGCGTTGGCGTTGGGGGGACAGTTCTGGTGTTCGGCGCTCTCGGAGCGCGAGAAGTAGCCGGAGTCTGTGCTGCCCTTGCTGGACTGGCTGGGGAGGGACAGAGACTGGTCACTGTCACTGCTCCGCTTCTCTGTGAGCCGTAGGGCCAGCCTCTGCTTGATGGTGCACGACTGAACCGAGAGGCTAGCCTGGGTCACCACAGGAGTCGCATTGATTTCTCGGGGCTGGGATGAACCATCCGGAGCCAACGTCGATGTGACTCCCTGTTTGTGAGCGATAAGATTCAGCACCTTTACAGCGGTGCCGCCATCTGATCCCTCGACTGCGGCGTCCAGCAGGAGCAGCGGGTCGTTGAGAGTGTCCTCGTCCGTGTCCGAGCTCTGCTCGGCATCCGAGTAGAGCTCTCCTTCCCCTTCAAAGGAGCCCATCTCCATGCTTGCGTTGTAGGCACCCAGTTCGCTCAGCGGCACCGTCCCGGCTTTGACGGAGTGGGCATGGGACTTTCTGTGTTTGTACAAGTTGCTCTTGGTTTTGAAGGAGAAGCCGCACGGCAAGCAGGGATAGGGTCGTTCCCCTGTGTGGGAGCGGATATGTTTCTTAAGCACACTGGGTTTGGCACATGCTCTTCCACAGTAATCACAAACATACTTGCCGGGCTTTTGTGGTTTGTGTTCCATCTTACACACATTCTCTGATAGCGGATCTGGCCCTGAATGAGAACACTGTTGGAGGCCTTCTGGTAAACTAGGAGACTTCCTGGGAGGGGTGGATCCACGGCTGCCCACACACTGTGCAGAAACTAAATGACCCCCAGTTTTCGGCGCAGGGAAGGGAAATGGCTGGCCCCCCTGCTGTGGGTAAAGGGACAGCTCATGGTCATGATGGCTTGCGGCGTGGGGCTGTGGGGAAGGCTGATCCTCTAATTGCTGTGATTTCCCTGAATCAGACATGTCTGTCAACCGGCATGTGTTTCCACTCGTACCTTCTGGGTGCCAGTCATTACCCTCCGAATCCACAGAGGGGCTTCTCTTGGGGGCAACCAGTTTCTCTGAGGTACACTTTGTCTGTGCGGCATGCCTGTCCTGGCTGTCTTTGGAGCATTTCACCACAGCGGTAGTTTCAAATGACTCCATGAAGCCAATGTCACCTTCTTTGGGATTGATTTTCAAGGACGATGTGTCTGTTATGTAACAGAAGTATTATCAGCATTCATGTAAATTGATTGCAGAAAAGGGTCATCTGAAAGAAAGCAGAAAAGAAAAAAGGGAATAGAATCACTGTAGCATATTGTGATATGACACTCATGCATTTGATATAAGCGGTGTACCCAAACTTGGTCTGCAGATGCGATAGCCTAGATGTAGATGAAAAATCAAACATGGACATAAACTAGAATCGCACCATCTATTTATTTTAAAATAACAAAGCTCATATATGTATGTATGTACATGTAGATCTATGTAGTATATGTTTGTGAGGTTATGAAAAGGTCAAAGTGAGAGAAGAAAACCTATCATCAGCAGTTCTCCAAGTTCAATTTGAAGGAAAATTTACTGTTTGGCCTATTCTAAATAGCTGCCTAAAAGTCTTCCAAATAAAACTGGTGTATAAAATCTATAATGAGATGTGCACACAGCAGGAATGGAAAAATCTCTCTTTTTACCAGCTACTAAAATACCGCCAGTACCTCATCTTACCTCTGGCAATGCCCTACATTGACTGGACAATAGTTTGTGTTTGTGTTGGTGTAAACTGACATGACTTCGAATCTCTCAGAGAATAACTAGCCTAAATACTGCAAAACTACTGTTACCTTGGAACATACAAAAGCATTCAGAGTCAGTGTGGTTTCTGTCTCCAACAATACATGCACATCAAGGCCTTTCCGTTTGCCGCCATTTTTTTGTCATGTGAATTTAAATAAAAGAGAACTGAGCGAAAGCCTAAATCATGCGTTTGTTACTGTCCATAAAGCCACACTCCATGTGAACTCTGGGCTCTCTGCGTATCCTCTATGCAGCATAGTTCCACGGTGAAAGGGAGATGGAGAGTGGCCCGTGCACTTTAGTTGCATATCATGGGGCTGAGTCTCCAAGGGGACATCATTTCTGTCTTCACGGTATCAAAAGGCTGCGTGCTCTCTAACGAGGTTATGTAAGATTATCTGTTTCAAACCCTCTGAGTTCCCCTTAATTAGGACATCCTCCGGCTCGCTCTCTCCTCTCTCCCGCTCCCTCTTCGCTCTCTGTTACGGCGGCACACAGACTCCTCAGGCACAAACCAGAGGAGAGGAATCCAAGGTGACTCTCAAGATGCTGAGATAAGATATAAATAAATATAAAAAAACAGAAGCAAACACTGGCATCTCCAATTCATTTGAGTATGACAAATGGGTCATTGCTTACTGGGCGCTAATAACCACAACTATCAAATGGGACAGTTCTTCCTGTTGGCCGGTATCGTAAGCGGGCATACAGTAAAAAAGAGGTGTCCACCTTGTAACTGTCCTGAGAGGACTACAGCGGAAGTAACCCAAGCAGGGGTACCAGGGGTGACAAAATCCCTACCCCCCGGGGGGAGCTCCCCTCAAGGTCGGTCTGACCTCATTGCTGGGTTTCCATCCTCTCTGCGAACGACGGGAGGAGGAGGAGGAGGAGGAGGAAAAGAACTAGAAGCGCAGAGTGACAGACAGATGAGACCCTTTCCGAAACAATGCATTCCTCTGAACCCCCGAGACAGATAGACATGACACAGACCCTGCTGTACTTTCAGCCTCCACACTGAGTCACGTTGACAAGTAAACTCAACAGATGGAGTTGATCTATCAAGCTACATTTCTATTCCAGCGTTGATATAAATGAAAACTATAATGCATCTATAAATAAACCATTCATGCCACCCTGTCACAGTGGGAAGAAGGTGGTTTCTGAATGATGGTGGATCAACGTAAAGTGTGCTGTATCTTTACTGTAAATGCAAATGTCCCTTAGAATGAATATATAACTGACTTTATTACATCATTTGTTCGGGCATATGCTGACATACAGCATAGCAACGACAACACTGCTTTTAACATGAAAAAAGGACAAAGAGAGAATAAATTGAGCCTACGGAGTACATCATGATGCCACTGCGTTTAGCTATCGACATCATTAGATGCCAAGATGGCCATTAAAGGGAACAGTCGTGAAGCCAAACACTGACAACAAATCCATAAATATCAGGAGCAAATGACACTGCTTCAGGGACACCCAGGGGTGTAAGCTCCCTAGGACACTGTACAACACAGCACAACCTGCACAATGAACATCAAACTGGTGCTGGATATCGTCTGCTCAATATAAATAAATTAAGCCACAAGGTATATCTGTTGAGCTGGTATTTAGATATCAAACCTAATCCTCATACAAACCTGGCATTCATATAGTCCCTTGTCCCATATCGACAGTCACGTGACATTCCTCATATTGCATATTCCACTTGCTCATTCTTGAACCGTCTGTCTGGGTTGTATTTATAATGAAATAAAATTAACAAGGTAACGTCTCATCAATCGCAAGCCGCTGGCTGACTGAGGGAGTGTACATTAGAAGACCTATTGATGTGAGCTAGTCACCAGAGAAAATACCCAACCGTGACGCGGACCCAGGCACAAAAATAGCAAAGGGGCCCCGTGAGGGCTTACCCAACGGCCTACGTTTAAAGACACTTTCTCAGCTGCATTCAAGACCACGCAGAGATTGTTAGGAGAATCTGTACAAAGCAAAGTTCTTGGCTGGATAACACTACTGCAGGAAGACTTATTTAATTCATTCTCTCTGGGGGTCTGCTTGACTTAAATAACCATGTATTTTCTAGTCCCTCTATTTCTATGAGTGCATTGCCTACCCTCTACATCGCTAGGACTCCTACATACTGTATCTAACACAACAATGAGTTCTTGATGTAAAAAGCTGATTCCATGTATAATAAAACAGCTACAAAAACAAAACAAAACAACTTAATGACAAGTCCTCTGATGCCAATATTGTTCAGCAATCCTAATTCCTTAATAACAACGACACATTCATTCATTCTTAGATTTTCACAGCTCTGCGCACCTTTATTATTTTGGGGAAATGTTGCCCTTTTCAACACAATACAATTAACACAGTAAAAAATATTTGACCTGCTTTGACCGTCCTCCTTGGTTTCACTAGGTGCTATTAGGTGAGAACAACTGGATGTAGCTATGAATAGGGGCCATTGGGGAAGGGGTTTGCACCAGCTATGCCACTATACTTGAGAGATATTTGAGAGAGGCTTATGAGTAATGCAGTATAAAGAGTTCCAAGCATAACAACGCTGTGCTTTCTCAACTCATGTAACAACTGTGTAGACACAGTCCCAAATCTCAAAACTGTACGGCATTTCAAAATCCTATTAAAAATGCCGGTAACAAAATCAGCATTATGCGCAGACAAATCAATCTATTCCCTATATTAATGATGTGGTCAGGATTAACAATTACAAAAACAAATACCAAAACACAGCAATGTCTGCAAAAAGAAATCCCCTTTTTAAGTCACACTTTCCAGTAAGGGGCTGTGGAAACGCTCTAAACACAAGTACTGTAAATAATGCAGGTGAAGTTGAAGCTAAACATATGGTGGCACACTGCAGCTGAAAACCCCATTATGCTTGTATTCAATATCTAGGAGCGGCACTAAAATGGCTGATAGTCAGAGTGGTGAAGGTCAAGTCCTCAGTCTCTATAAATATAATGGTCTGTCCCCTTGGATGTTCCACACTGCTTGGCATTTCCACTATCTTAGGCACACAGCTCTGCTGACCAGCTCAAATCAGCAACAAATTTGCATGTGATTGAATGCCACACATGTACCCGCCTACTAGCAAGGCTCCTAACGATATTAGTGCTAAAACAGATGGAAGGAAGGGAGGAAGGGAGACAGAGCAGGAGGGGAGTGTGAGGGGAGAAGAACGAAGAGGGGGAAAAGATGTGTGTGTGTGTGTGTGAGAGAGAGAGAGAGAGAGAGAGAGAGAGAGAGGGGGGGGGGGGGGCAGTGTTCATGAGAAAGTAAAAGAGGTGGGAGAGGTTACACAAGGAATGAGATATTTATGCATAAATTAATTAGTTTTCTCTTTGTTAAACACATAGGCCAACCAATCATTTCAGGAACTTAATATAAGCATCAGCCCACCTTCATCTTTGTCCTATATGATCCTTCATACATTAGCTCATCCATGAGTTTCCTTTTGAAGTAGACTTCCCAGATAAGTCATGTTATTATCTCTCTCAGAGCAGGGCTTCAAAAAAATATGTGGCATAATTATTAGTTTCCATAGCAACAAATGTCTATTTCTTCTCAAGGTTTGCTCATTGTCTCTACATGTTAGACACAGATAATGACACAGCTGCACAGTAACAAGAGCCCCCAAGGTTCACACAGCATGTCAACTCTTCAGCACCTCAGCTCAGATTCAGAGCCGCATGCAACCACGTTTAAATGCTGATCATCCATGAAGAATTCTTACGAAATAAAGATGTTAGAAATGTAGTATGTCTAACGGTGTAGGTCTACCCGTCAAAGGTTTGCACAAACTGTCAAACAGACTCAGGCTCTTGACTTTGCAAAAACTACATGTTATCATGATGACCGCATTCCTCCACCTAATATCTACAAAGACTGTTGTTGATGACAGAATCTATTTGCATGAGTCCCTGGGTGTAACACATGAATTTTAGAGAACCCCTTGCAAACCCCCTATTCCCACGTCATGGAACATTTGCGGAACAAGTACCTCCCACCTTCAGAGCGTGCACCACAGAGCAGACACAACACTGAGATGTTGTCAATTCAAGTGAAAAACTAGGTTTCGAACGATTCAACAATGTATTCACGAATCAGAAATTGTCAATACCGCTATCACTTTCTCTTTTTATCTGATTTGGATTTGCATATCTTAAAAAAAAAAAAAAAGACTTTCATTTTAGAAAATGTGTCTGTAGGCCTACTATAATAGCATAAACCGCAAAATGCAACGTGGCTGGATGTTTCTTTCATCATAATGTTACGGATTCAGATGGCAATGTACAAAGATAATTTACCTTTTTATTTTCTCTTCCTCGTACGCGCTTAGTGGTCGTTTTTTCGGACAAGTTTATTATCAGGACATGCGTGTTGTGGCTGTAATAAAAAAAAAAGGAAAAAAAAAGAAAAGAAAAAAGCTAAACATTGCCATTTTACTACTGAACAGCAGAGGGTGCTCCACGTCCATCAATGTGTCATAATACCAATATTCGGGGTTTCATTCAAGACTTAACCAAGCTGGCAGTCTTTTAAAGAGTGGTTAAATCAATCTAATTCAAATGTAGTTCTTTTTACTCTGCTTGATAAAAAGACGGACTAGGGTAACTTGTTTATTTTAACTGCTTAGCAATCATAAACCATCACCCACCAAGTACAATTCAAAGAGTGAATTAATTGTAAATTGCAAGCAAAGAGGAAACACAAAATCGCTAGATGCCAATGCTTGAAGTTTTCTTTTCTGCCTTACAAGGATTTGTTACCACAAAAAAGTTTAGAACATATATCATCTGAAAAAATACAACTTTAATCTTAAAGGAAAACATTTCAGTGAGTGTACAAATTAAAATATATCTATAAAACTTGAAACTGTGCACAATCAATAAAAGTTTGCAGTACAGATAGCTTTCAGTAACAATCATCAACCCATTTTCAAGAATCAATCAATTATTTTTCAGCGGAGGGAGAAGTTAATAAACAGAACGCCCGAGCACATTGTAGACAGGTTCCACATTCTGTAGCCACTCCCTCTAGAAGGTGTGCAATATATAATCTCAAACTTGACATTTGACACCGCCGGAGACAGTGTCCGTATTCCAATGCCCTGCATGTTATATCTGGTTTCCCTTCTAGGTGGCACCTGTCAGTCGCAGCGTCCAGGCCCACTGGCATGGCATCTGGCTGTAGGAGAGCTGAGGCAGAAGTATCCTCAGCCCGCTTGGTTTTGTTGCCTCCCACTTCAGAGATTGGTCGTGACCCACAAGCACCACCTAGCAATGAAGGAACAACAGTGACACACACACATGCGTATTGCAAGAAAGGTGTATTGGTACTGTTCTTTTACTTAAAAAGCTTGACAAACTGTTACCGCCTCTCTGTGTACATAAAAGAGCCACCGCAAACTTGTTTTGACTGTTTTACCTGCTGCTCTGGTCTTTGTTGATTATGAAGAGAAGGGGATCTGGGTAACCTGGTTAATTACCTGAGTTGCTTGTGAAACCAATGGTTCTTGCAGGACAACGAATCCATCATCTGGCCACTCTAGTAAAATCGCAAAAATATATTTCTCCTGGGGTCTATAAGTGTACCTATTGAAAATCAAAATCGCTCATTATCAACACAATAGCCCCAAACAAATAACAACCAGATTGTTATTTAATAATATACTCTGACAAAACAAACAGTACAAATGGAATGGGGAGATTAAAAGTGTAGACATGCCAAAACACATAGAAATTCCATGATAATTATGACCTAAACATTGTAATTCTGAGTAAATTCTGACAAAACCCTTTAATAAAACCAGGCAGCGAAAACGTAAATCAATGGAACCTGTCAAAGTGAAACTGAACTGACCAGACATTTGGGTTGGCGTCTTTCTGGGCCCTCCACGCGGAGGTGTTGTAAATGGCCTGACCATTGACCCCCAGCCATTGGCCCATTTGACGCAGCCGTTCCTCGAAGACCGGAGCGATTCGGCCATCGTGTGTGGGGCCTACATTCATCAACAAGTTCCCTCCACAGGACACAGTCTCAGCCAATGTCTACAAAGACACACACACACACACACACACACACACACACACACACACACACACACACACACACACACACACACACACACACAAACACTGTGACATAGAAGACAATTTTGTTGGGTTTCTATAGTGTGAATGAGGTAAGAGATAAAAGCTATAGCACTATTTTAAATATCTTGCCCATTTATAGAAGATAATCACCTTACAATAATTAAAATAAAATTGTCGTTCTGTTACTACAAAGGATGTTCTTACTTGTCCAGTCATAAAGGGTTCTGTTGTTGGAACCAGTCAGAACTGGTTTAATATTGGAAGTGATATGTCCTTTAAATCATTAGTTCAAATTTAACATATGTAATCGCTGATGACCATGGAAAAATACAGGTTTCTAAGCAATTTCAGACATAAAACTAATGTACTTTAGATATTAAACATTAAAAGTCCTTCTTGGTTATCACGTTTTAAACAAATCCATTCAAATATACCAATGAAGGAATAACCTTCTACCGTCAGATCAACAAACTGTGCTGAGAACCTTCAGCCTTTCAAATGTACCTGCACAAGCTGTTCAATGCTGAGATAGTCTTTGAGTGGAGCATTTCGTCTGTAGCCCCAGGACTTTGTGTCGATTGTCATGCAGTTTTCCCATTTATGTTTCAGCAGGTGGCCTGGCTGATAGCGATCATTGCAGGTGTAATATCCTCCATGGTTGCAGATGGTTCCATAACCCCATCGATCGTTCGTGACCACTGTCTCACGCACTGGGCTATGGCAGACAAGCTATCGTTTACATTTTTGATATTAGCCAAATATACAAATATTGGAGTTGAGTGTCTTGTTGACAATAAAAACCAATAGTAATGAATCTCCACTAGGAAAAACATAATCATTGACTACTACTTATCTTTACCTCTCATTGTACAACCAAGCCAGAAAGCCAGTGCTGTTCCAATATTTGTCAGGGGCATCACCATCCCCATCGGACCAAAGAAGCTCCGGTTTGTACTGTTTGATAATCTCATAGAGCTCAGGCAACGTTTTACTAGTGGGGAAGTAGTTGGTAGCGTATTTGTTGGCCGCGTCTATTTGATAGAGTGGGTTAAACCACTCAAAGAGAGAGTGGTAGAGGCCCAGGCGCAGGTCACTGTTTGCCCGGAGGGCAGAGGCCACCTCGCCTACCAGGTCCCGTTTGGGCCCGACGTCCACTGCATTCCAGTTCCAGGAGTACTTTGAGCCCCATAGCGTGAAGCCTTAGGAACATGAAAATCACTTAGTATAAACGCAATCTGCCCGGCCACAAATCTGAATTAAGAGTCATTACAACAAGGCCAGAAATAATTGCATATTTCAGAGAGATTAAGACAGAACAATGGATGGTATCCTGATGGGTTCTTATGAGCTTTGGAGATATACACGTGCATAGCCTACCCTCATGATGTTTTGTTGTGAGGACAATATACTTTGCACCTGACGCTGCAAAGATATCAGTCCATTCTTTAGCATCAAAGAATTCAGCCGTAAACTGGGGTGCAAAGTCTTGATACTTGAAGCCTGGAGGATAGTTGTTGTGCATGAAATCGACATATGACTTCATTTTCTGCCCCTGCCAATACCACCTGGAAACAATAGGGTACTGGTTAAACAGTAACTTTCATACCAGTGAAGCCTATAAAAGTGACTTTGCAGGTTGAAAGCTGAACACCAAAAACGTAATTTATTACAATCTGTGAATCATAAACTTAAGGCAAAAATCAACCATAACCTCAAAGTGATTAGCCTTCTGAATTCAAGCATGTCTCTTTTTATTCTAGTATTACATCTAGCTGTTACACTGAAGAAATTATGACCAGGCACGGCGTAAACAGTACTTCCCCATTATTGAGCAACTTCGTTTTGGCTTGGTTTTCATTCTATATTGCAGTTTAAGAAATGGGTATTTATCTATTGCTCAAGCTAATTAAGATAGGATGCCATGCAGGGCTGTCATGTAAATCCTTCACTCTATCGCCTTTTTAAAATGTTTCTTTTACATTGTTCACAATCCATCCCCAAAAATGATAGTGTAACAGCTTACCAGAACCACTCGCTTCCAAAGCTGGGAACCGAGAATACACCCCAATGAACAAAGATTCCGAACTTGGCTTGATCATACCACTCAGGCAAAGGTCTGGAATCAATCGACTCCCAGGTAGGCTGATATTGTTGGCATCCGCAGATACCAATAAACAGTATCAACGGGGCACCAAAAGCGAGTACTGGTCTCATGGAAGCCATTGTCCCCCAAGGTACAGAAGTGAGTTGTTACAAAGGACGCATACTGAAAATAATGTGACAAACAAACGGATGGGTGATTTCAATTTTGAGGGACCAGGTACCAGGAAGTGTACTCCTGTAGCATTAGGCTGGTTCGATACAAATTTCCAGTGTGGCTGCTTGTCATGTTTCATCGTTTTGTTGCGACTAAACCGCTCAATCGGGCGACTCTTCCTTTGAAAACGTGCGTGCCTAACCTTCGACATGCGCATTAGTTTGGTAGTTTCCCTTGTTTTGGTTTTAGGAACTGTAACGATCCTGTACACATGTATGGCTTAATTGACTGTCATTGTCATATCTCTGCAGGGGATTTTGACAAGGTGAGACTTAAATTAGACCCAATACAGCAACCGATAACTTGTCCTAATTATGCTTTTAAGTTTTCTCTTCTCTCTTTTGGCAGGATATTGATTATGTGATCGAGAGTTCTAAAAAGGTTAGCAAGAAAAATGCGTGTCTTGGTAGCCAATGCTTATGTGGTGCCACTCAACCACCATTGAAGTATTTTCTTATTTCAGGCTGGACTTTTAGCTCTTCTAGCTGTAGCAGAACATTCCGGAGAATTCGAAAAAATCATAGAGTTGTCAAAGAGGTAAATGTCAGGCCTGCACGTTTTGAAAGAGGGCATAATATTGCACTTGTTCTCACATTCGACTTGATGTTACTGCATTCTCATTTGTCTTAGGTTTCCAGGATTCATATTCCCCTGCTTAGGAGTCCACCCTGTTCAAGGAATACCCCCGGAGCTACAGAGGGGAGTTTCTCTTCAGGTGCACTTATTTAGTCTATTAGTCTGCAGCCATGCCTACATGTGCTTGAAAGACTGATCTCGATTGGTCGAATTTTCTTTGCCGGATTGGCTTTGACTGTTATATTTGAGTTTGTATGACTGGTCTTGATACAAAAAATATTTATCTATTTCTCTTCCTGCAGGATTTAGATTCAGCCCTGCCTCTTATTAATAAATATAAAGACCATCTGGTAGCTATTGGAGAGGTAAGTTGATAAAGTACTGTGCATTTCAGGTTATGTCCGGTAGAATTCTATATCGGTCTATAAGTTTTCCTTTCATAGGTTGGTTTGGATTTCACTCCAAGGTTTGTCAGCAATGACACAGATAAAGACTGTCAGCGAGAGGTGCTCATTCGTCAGGCAGCGGTCGCTAAGCTACTAGATCTGCCACTGTGAGTCCTGGCTGTGAACCACATATTTTTACATTGTAAAATCACTTTGTGGTGTAGCCTGCCTGTATCTAAATGAGCTCTAATGTAATTGTAAGTAAAATTTTCTTAGAGTATGTTCTGTATCGTTGTTTTTGTTTGATTGTTGCTAGAAATGTTCATTCGAGGTCAGCTGGAAGACCCACTATTCATCTCTTAAAAGAACAGGGTAATTGTTATGATCATTCTTATTTGGCTCTGTAATATATATATATATATATATATATATATATATATATATATATATTTATATAGTGTAAATAAAATGTAATGTACTTCTTATCTCACTAGGTGTTGAAAAAGCCTTGCTTCATGCATTTGATGGAAAACCATCAGTTGCAATGGAGGGTGTGAGAGCTGGTTATTTTTTCTCTATTCCTCCATCCATAATAAGAAGTGAACAGGTAAACATTTCTTAGTCTATAAACCCATGAGAATATATAATGCTTACACCCGACACAATGCTATGTGTTAGACACAACTCACATGCGTCTTTGTGGACACTTGTTTGGTTTTTCAGCAGAAACTTGTGAAACAGTTACCATTGGAAAGCATCTGCTTGGAGACTGATTCACCTGCATTAGGTCCAGAGAAGCAGGTAAGACCATCAACTCTTATATACACACATACATATGTACAGTATATCTTTTTTGATAAATTAATTTCATTGTAAGCTCTATGATTGTGTTGCTTAAAAGAAATAGTTTCTCTCTGCTTTTATTTCCTAAAAAATAGGTCAGAAATGAGCCAAAGAATATTTCCATCTGTGCAGAATACATCAGTAAAATTAAAGGTGTACCGTTAGAAACTGTTGTGGAGGTGACAACAAAAAACGCCCTGCGACTTTTTCCAAAGTTGAAGTCAGCCATCAGACCCTAATCAACCCTATCTATACAGATTGGCAGTCTCAAGCCAATATTTATTCTTTCTTATGTGTTTAATAAAGCATCTGCTTTCCCACAAAGCAATACACTTTCCCAGGACTTGTAAGCAATCATGCGCAAACAAAATTGTAATATTGTCAGGGATTAAATATGATGTTTGTAGTGAACAATTAGATATTCTGTCTATTTGTATAACTCTTTACAACAATTGTACACTTATTTGCTTGTAAGACAGTACAATTTACATTTATACAATAACCAGACAGACAATAAATAAACAGACAAATGCTTTTTCTTTATGCTATTGACTTTTAACTGTGAAAATCAATGTCCAAAGTACTACCAAAATGGGGTGCGGCTTTTAGTCTTTGATCTATTCTAGTCAGCAAGGTCTTGACATTCTGGGCAGTAGACCATATCATCAGAGTATTGCTCTGCTTGGATGGTAATGCTTGAGAAACCAAACTCCGACTCCAGGAGCCTCGTTGCCTCCATGACAACGACCTGTGGGTCCGCATCTTTTTCTGAAAAGCAAAAAATATGTATTGTTGTGGAAGGCCGATTTATAATACCACATTTGATGGATTGCAAAATATTTAATTATGTAAACTCCATTATGTAAACTCCAAAATGTAAACTCCATCATGTTAATCACTGAAATATGCAAACGTGCCGAGCTGATTTGACAAAGAATGCAGTGAAGATATTCAATATAAAACAAAGAATATATTGACTTAGCCATGTAAGACTTCTTTGCTCACGCAGAACTTCTATTATTCACAGTGTGATCATGTAAATCTGACTTGTTGAAGCTCACCTATGGCCACATGGACAGAGAGCACTGTCTGACTCATAGTGAGGGCCCACATGTGTAGATTGTGCGTGGCCTTGACTCCTCTCAGTGATAACAGTATGTCTTTAACATTATTGAAGTGAATGCCTGTAGGGACACCTACGAAGAGAAACAGTCAGCTTACAAATAACTGTTTAAATGTCACCTTTTGTTATGATCAATACGTTGCGGTACAAGAGGTAAAAATTGTTTCTATAATAATGGATAATGTACTTCATGGCAATAAAAATATACATATACCTTCCATGAGTATTCTGAATACATCCTTCAAGATTGTAATTGTTGTTCCCAGTACAAAAAAAGAAAACAAGAAGGTACAAATGGGATCTGCCATTTTGAACTCCGGCTGTTTGAAGCACAACAACACAAACCAAAAGTTATAAAAAAAATAATAGCAAGGTAAAACATTTTATGATTACAGTTTCTGTTTTATTATGTAAGACTGACCCTAAAGTGGATCACTATGGCAGCCAGTAAAACTCCAAAGCTCTGTAGCAAGTCCCCCACCACGTGGATGAAGGCTGCCCTCACGCTCGTGTTTCCGTGGCTGTGTGAGTGACTGTGGGCCCTGTTATTGTCACTCTCTCTGTGAGGACGGTGACCGTGGTGACTGTGGCCATGGGTGATGGGGGACTGGTGGAGGATCAGGGCCATTCTGATCAAAAGCATCCATTAGTAGTTTAACAACAGCTTATGTCATGGGCTGAGAGGTACCACTTTTGGTAGTATTGCTTGCTCTTAAAGTGTACAATTTGATTGAAATCCAAGTCCTCTGCTCCCAACTAGTGGAAACTTATCGAATAACCTGTTTCAAACATTGAGGCACCAAAGCTAACTACACTTGTGTTTGTTTTGCATTTAAAATTATATGTGTACTATTTTATATCTATATTCTTTTCCATGTACGGTGATCTTGGATGTCTTGAAAGGCGCCTATAAAAGGTATTATAATTATTATTGTTATAAGAATCGATTCAAACTGAATTGATGAGAATGTATACGTTCTAAACTCACAATATGTTGACACCCACTGCACAACCAGAGGTAATGACCATTATGTGGCTGTGGATTTCATAGTTGTCATTCGTGATCCTCTGGATGGCAATAAACACCAGCACAGCCGTCACAGCCCAGATAGATAGCACTGAAAGCAATGCTCCCAGAATCTCTGTATACATAATACAAAGGATGACGTAAAGTGATGAGCCAATAAAGGAAGAATATTGTAACCGAGGTCTATAAAAACACTCAGAATTCAAATGAGATTCCAAATTTGTACAATTCATGCAGACATCAGTTCCAATTAACTGACAGTACAGCAAAAATGTTTGTCCTAATCACAGTGCTTCCTTTGTGTAAATACAGGGTAATCTGATATGATATAGAACCTGAACGATGCCATCCAAAGCTCATGGTTTTGGTAGGAGGTCTCGAGGACACCCACAGAGAAAAGAGGCTGAGCAGGATGCTGACAAAGTCTGTCAGAAGATGTGCTGCATCTGTCATTATGGCAAGACTGCCGGCAGCATAGCCACCTGCAACAGAATTAAAACACACACACACACACACACACACAGTAACACACAATTTAAAACTCACATGCCAGAGTAGCATGATAGAATCAAATCCTAATGTGATTAACAACACTTCATTAAGCTTACAAAAACCACTTCAGTTTGCCATGTATATTGGTCAAGTATGACCTCATATCACAAGTATCTTTTTTCCTTATACTCATTTTGATCCATCTCAATAATGACAACACAGCCTTACATATCAAAGAATCTCTACTACATTGAAAACAAACACTTATCCACATCCGTGTCTTACCAATCACTTCTCCAACCATGAAGATCAGACTGACAGCGCAGGCGATTAATAACTTCCTTTTGGCCAAGTGTTTCTCTTGACTCTCTGTCCAGGATAAGCTGTCATTTCTGTGACAGTGTTCAGCAGGCTGCCATAGCTCATCAGAACTGGATGCCTCTTCCTCGGTAGAGCATTTATCTTCCAATTCTTTGGATGGCCTAATGGATAGGAAAGGTGTCTCGTTCCCTGAGGATCTTTCAAGCCTTCACAATTAATTTGATCACAGTAGTTACTAGCAGAGGTGTCATGCCCATTTACATGTGCCCCCTCGATTGTTTGAGACAATGGTTTGAAATCAAATCCATAGTATTAAATACGCTACAGCGGCATTTAGTAAAATGGAGTTGGGAAACTGTGCCCCCTGAAAATAATGGGTGCATGACACCTCTGGTTGCTAGAGAAGAACAGAGTGAATTCGATATTATCTGTAGATACGTAAAGTGTTCAAAGTTAAAAGATGCCATACCCCATAAGAGCTGTCGCATATGTTTTGGAATGATCCTCAACAAAATGGTACTTCTTACAATCCATTGGTAGGCTAGGGTTTTAAACAAGATCTCATTACATCAGTGTATTCCTGCTTTGTTTCTCCAAAGTCCTATGTTGAACAGCTGTCACTCGGGCAATACTAGTGTTTGCAGCTTATTGCACAAGGCCTGAAAGCAGCCACCTGCTCCACTTACAGTGACAAAACTAAAGTTATCTATGGGGGGACGGGGGACGGGGACGTTCTTCATGATTGTGCAGCCACTAAATAACGTGAAAATGTATTTTGGACAAAGATTCCTCTGGTTGTTATGCAATATGTGTGGCACCACTACTTTCCTATGATAAGCAAATGTATTTAAACAAATACAAATCAAATGAATGTTAGACTACCAAGTAAGGCTAAAACAGTTTGCACAAAATTGGAAGAAAAAAGTGGGGAATTATCACACACAATTTTGAAAGGCAAATGATAGTGGTACTATATTCATATACTACAAAAATACACAATGACATATAGACAGCTTAAACTGCATTAAATATCAAACGTAAGGTCAATTCAGAAATAAATCCAAACTATGGTAAATTCACATTGTAATCAATTAACATGCTCGGGTTTAAAGAAGGATGGAAGAGAGAAAAGTTCACACGTGTTTGAGATGTTTAAATATATATATACACTGCTCAAAAAAATTGAAGGAACACTTTGAAACCACATCAGATCTCAATGGGGGGAAAAATCATGCTGGATATCTATACTGATATGGACTGGGTAATGAGTGAGGAACGAATGGATCGTTTGATGGAAATGAAAATGATCAACCTACAGAGGGCTGAATTCAAAGACACCCCGAAAATCAAAGTGAAAAAATGATGCGGCAGGCTAGTCCATTTTGCTGAAATTCCATTGCAGCAACTCAAAATGGTACTCAGTACGGTGTATTGCCCCCACGTGCTTGTATGCATGCCTGACAATGTCGGGGCATGTTCCTAATGAGACGACGGTCGGTGTCCTGGGGTATCTCCTCCCAGATCTGGAACAGGGCATCACTGAGCTCCTAGACAGTCTGAGGTGCAACCTGGCGGCGTCGGATGGACCGAAACATGTCCCAGAGGTGTTCTATTGGATTTAGGTCAGGCGAGCGTGGGGGCCAGTCAGTGGTATCAATTCCTTCATCCTCCAGGAACTGCCTGCATACTTTCGCCACATGAGGCCGGGCATTGTCGTGCACCAGGAGGAACCCAGGGCCCACTGCACCAGCGTAGGGGCTGACAATGGGTCCAAGGATTTCATCCCGATACCTAATGGCAGTCAGGGTGCCGTTGTCTAGCCTGTAGAGGTCTGTGCGTCCCTCCATGGATATGCCTCCCCAGACCATCACGGACCCACCACCAAACCGGTCATGCTGAACGATGTTACAGGCAGCGTAACGTTCTCCACAGCTTCTCCAGACTCTTTCACGTCTGTCACATTCTCACAGTGAACCTGCCCTCATCTGTGAAAAGCACAGGGTGCCAATGGCGGACCTGCCAAATCTAGTGTTTTATGGCAAATGCCAATCGAGTTCCACGGTGTCGGGCAGTGAGCACAGGGCCCACTAGAGGACGTCGGGCCCTCAGGCCACCCTCATGAAGTCTGTTTCTGATTGTTTGGTCAGAGACATTCACACCACTGGCCTGCAGGCGGTCATTTTGTAGGGCTCATCCTGTTCCTCCATGCACAAAGGAGCAGATACCGGTCCTGCTGATGGGTTAAGGACCTTCTACGGCCCTGTCCAGCTCTCCTAGAGTAACTGCCGGTCTCCTGGAATCTCCTCCATACTCTTGAGACTGTGCTGGGAGACACAGCAAACCTTCTGGCAATGGCACGTATTGATGTGCCATCCTGGAGGAGTTGGACTGCCTGTGCAGCCTCTGTGGGGTCCAGGTATTGCCTCATGCTACCAGTAGTGACTCTGACCCTAGCCAAATGCAAAACTAGTGAAAAACTGTCAGAAAAGATGAGGAGGGAAACAATTTCAGTGGCCTCTACCTGGAAAACCATTCCTGTTTTGGGGGTCATCTCATTGTTGCCCCTCTAGTGCACCTGTTGTCAATTTCATTAACACCAAAGCAGCTGAAACTGATTAACAACCCCCTCTGCTACTTAACTGACCAGATCAATAGCCCAGAAGATTAATTGACTTCATGCAATACTCTGATTAAAAAGTGTTCCTTTAATTTTTTTGAGCAGTGTATATATATATATATATATATATATATATATATATATATATATATATATATTTCATGTATCTTCTAAATTTCTAAATTAAATTAACCATAGAAATCTAGTAATCCTCGAATAAACATTTAAGTTTAATATATCTATTATGTGCAGTACTACCACATTCCTAAGACTGCTGCTTTAGTAGCCACACAAATGTTTTTTAAAACAGAAGAGGTAGCAGAAATTCAGAGCATTAAACAAGAGGTGCCTGCAAACTCCGGTGTTTACAGCACATCATGGTATTTAATTTCAGAGGACAACGTTGAATATTTCAAACTCTTTATTAACAAAACACTATAAGGCAGAAGGCTATACATATTAGTACACTGTTCATTAGACATCCTTGGCAGTACAGGCATTTACATAGACATTTTCAGGAGTGATTAAAGTGCACTTTTCCCTTCAATCTCGGCGTTAACATAAACTCATTAGGCATTCGTCTGTAGACTCTGGTTGGTACAAACTCAAAATTATGTAATTTTTTTGTCCAAAGAAGATAATATTGGAATAAAATTATATTAGCAATAGTCAGGTAGAATTTGGCACAATAAAAAGAATGTCACAATTCAAAGTCGGTTGGACACATTTCTGTAAACTAGGTTATTTAGAAAGTGATTCAAAAAAAGGTTACTATCAAAACAAGACTGTCCACTCAACAATTCATCTTAAAAACTTAGACAGTCTTTTAAAAAAAAAAGTCTGACTGAGACCATAGATTCTGGCGTGGACAGGCTTCACATGAGAATCGCTGGACAGGGGCAAGGGCCCTCTGTCTTAGTCGGTTTCTGTTAGTTTGACCTGGCTGCCTGTGAGGTCCTGCTGGTAAGGCTCTGAGATGTCACTGGAACACTGGGGCTGGATAAAGACTGGTGTGTACTCGCCTGCAAGGGGGGAAAAGACTCATAAACTAAAGCCATGTGTTCCAAAGCTTACCTTTTCTATTGGGATGCGCAAAGAAAAAGTCTGTAAAAGGGTAATTGCAATATGAGAATGGAAGCAAATTGGAGTATAAGGTATGAATAAGTAAGATTCACAACACAAAGAGATATAGCTCTGACCTACCAGTAACCTGAATAACAAGATGTTAGTAGACAAAAAGACAAGAGACTGTAAATCTTTTTTGATAGGGGTGCAGATTAACGAGGAAACAAACACTGAACTCCGAATCACCTGACTTTTCAGTGGTAGCACTTGGGTAAGGCGGAATTATTATTACAGCAACATGTGTCGTGAGGTGAAAACCTGATTTATTGCAACACATTAGTCTATAATTAAATCACTTGTCAACCACATGTTCTCTTGTTACCTTGGCCTGAACCTTCATTTCTAATTCCACAAAATCTGCAAATATCTGACAAGTCTGCTACTTACCAGTACTGTAGGTCAGTTTTTAAACACTGTTTCCACAAAAGGCCTACATTCAAATTCAACTCACTCCTGTCTTGGTCTGCCCTGATCTGGGCCTCCAGGTCTTCGGGATCAATGTTGTCAAAGTTCTCCTGGTCCGCCACCTTGCACTTCCCACAGCAGAAACAACAACAGAAGCAGCAGCAGCAGCAGGAAAAGACCCCAACGCAAACCACGAGCGCCTGCAAAGAAACAAAAGTAGAAATCGGTTATCAATGAATCAATCATACCTTTTAGAGCTGCTTTTTTGGATAACATACATAAGTAGTGTAGCTGGTGTTTGACCATCCCGGTTTTTGGTCGAAAAGCTACGTTTTGGAACAATTAGACCAGTTGGAGAGTTGCCACTTAGTAAACATGATCAATAGCAATGGTTTGGAAAATGTGAGCTGTTGGAGGCTTGAAGAATTCCTAATAGCACACAAGTATAAGCGCATACACAGAAGCAGACACACACACACACTTCAGGTTCTCACCTTGAACCAGCACTTTGACATTAGGAAGTAGTGTTTGACACTCTCGTCTCCAAATTGCTCTGCAACATAAAGACCCATGGAACCATACTCATCATAGATCTTCCGTTTGTTCTCGTCGTTGAGGACAGAGTTGGCGTTGTTAATTTCTTTGAACCTTTCAGCCGCCTCTGGATTATCCGGGTTCTTGTCAGGATGATACCTCAGTGCAAGTTTCCTTTTTCGCAATTCGGATAAGATAAAATAACAAGTTTAAAGTTTATGTTAAATCGTTTTTTTTTAAACGTTGCAATGCAGAGAAATTACTGTTGGCTATAGGTAAAGCTTAGAGCATTGTATCTGTGTCAAGAGTGAGCTTAATATCGACAAATCAATACCTGTATGCCTTTTTAATTTCTTCAGCAGATGCTCCTTTATCCAAGTCTAGGATCTTAAACAAGCTTTCCCCTGCTGTGGACATCTTCCGCTGCGGTCTGTTTGGTTCAGGCTGAGCCATAGTTTTGTAATTTCTGGAGAATATCTTGAGAGGTTAATATTGTAGTTTTGCATATTGTATGATATAAAAGTATGATGTCAAGTTTTCAAGGAGAGGTATCTTCCATCCAGTGCCTGTAAATCGACTGGATACCTGCCAAATAACCCACTGGTGACTGGAGTTTCTATCCCCAAAAAATACAATAAATCCTAATTTGTCATTCAATATCCTAATACAGTGCCTTCACACAGAAGTCTGTCCCCTTGTGTTTTGTCAAATTATAGGATGTTGCAAACAGTAAAATTCTCTAACATGGATTTTATTTTTGGGGGGGCAAATTATCTACAGAATACAAATACTGGTGACATCTAATTAGTCATTGCAGCTAAGTGGCGTGCAGTGGATTAACTAATTTCCATGCATTAAAAATTCCAAGTTGACACTTTGTAAAACACACTACTTCACATAATTCAGGCGCCTGGACAGTTCTTAAACGACTGAATAACTGAGTTCTTACCCTTGATCAACCCAGCAAATGTTGAAACAATCCGTAAGTAAAATCAGGTACACATTAGGCAAAGGGAAGTCTTCGGTTTTACCTTAGGTTACAAACAGTTCGAGGAAAGTGTAATCAAACTTGTAAAATACATCCAGTAGAAGATTCTCCAAAACGATTCAAGAATTATGTCAACATTGTGCTCACTTCCGAGTATGTGCCAATCTTACTTTTCGGATATTCCAATACAAAACAAAGTCATTTCATTCACTGGTTACTCCACTTAAAATCTGGTTGCTTCTGAAAATGATGTATCTCCCCCAGTGTGGAAAGAAACCAGTGTACTTTAATGCCCTATCTACATTTGTTCTCCACCAAACTAGTGACAGGAAATACACGGAAATAACTTTAGTACGCCGATTCCGCTTGATGCACGTGACAAAGTTTGGAAAGCTAAGCACTGCGCTAAATTTGGTCAAGCCTTTGTTGGCCGTACACTTTCACTTTGTTATTTCATTCAAACACTTGATTTTTAAAAGAATGTGATAAACCCAGTTAAGATGATTTGGAGTTGAAAAATTGGAATTGGACATACATATTGTTTGAACAAGGAATACAGAAAAAAACGATATAGTAAGAAAAAAACATGTAGTTGAAAACTTTTAATATTGCAATTAATTAAATGTGCAGTTTATAGAAAATACGAAAACAATGTAAGTGAACTATTTGATCAAGGTTTGCTGAGCTTGTTGTGGAATCACATTAATTACAATCTTCCCCATGTTTCTATTGGCTTCCATGTGTTTGTGAGCCTCAGCAATATTCCGCATGTTGAACGTGCTGTCAATCACAGGTTTCAGGGAGTCTGACCGGTCCGAGAAGAAAGGTAAAGCTCTTTCTGAGAAAGCCTTCACAAGGTCTGCTTTGTACTATAGAAAGTAGAATTATTTTAGCATAGATACATGGTGTAAACAGTTTAAGACTAGTTCTTTTCATTAAGAATCCATAAATTCAACTAGCACCCCACAAATTTTCTGGAAAGCTTGCACTTTATCTAACATGCAATCTCAATGACATAAAGAAGAGATGCAGAAAACGTTATTTGCACAGATGTCTTTGATTTTCACCTAAACTCTCACCTGCAAGCTGCGAGAGCGAAGGAGACTGCTGAAGAGCTGGCCTCTCTTAGCCAGTAACTTGCCCAGTAGGTCTCCCTCCACTGTCCGGCCTCCCATTGTACCGTATAGCACCCACCTGCCATCAATGGCTAAACAGCCCACATTCTTTTCCCAGCAACTACCACCGATGCAGTCAAGAATAATGTCTGCTCCCCTGCCTGCAAAGTCAAAAAAGAAAGAAATGTCTGGTGCCTTAATTTGGAATTAGCGGAGAGATATAAAAAATGTATATGAACTCACCTTTTGTAAAACCACGCACTTTCTCTGCAAAGTCATCCTCTTTATAGTTAAACCCAGCTGCTGCACCCAGGTTTCCTGCCATCTTTAGTTTCTCTGAGCTTCCTGCAGTAACAATCGGTACAGCACCCGCCAAAAGGGCCAGCTGAACGGCTGCTGTTCCAACCCCACTGGCTCCAGCATGCACCAACACCACCTCTCCTTCCTTCACGTGAGCTAAGACGTGACAGAGTATCCTGGTCAGTTTTCTTATAGGGCAAGAAGTGGATGCATTATATTCAATTATATGATGTGGGAGATGTCTGATGATTAAATTGTTGGGGGGACTCTTGTGGGGCATAGAAACATTTCAACAGCTACTAATCAACTCGATCCACCCATCAAATATCTATTGCCAACCACGTCTAACATCTCGCTCTCCGATTTGCCCTTTTTCCAAGTAATGAGGTGATGTCCTCACACTCTGGAAGTGCAGCGTTCCACTGTGACGCTTACCCACGAGGTGTAGCAGCTGGAATGCAGTGAGCCAGGCCTCTGGAATAGCAGCAGCTTGATAGAGCGAGAGGTGAAGAGGGACCCGCATGAGGAGTGGCTCCGGAACAGAAACATACTCGGCGTATCCTCCTCCGGAGAGCAGAGCCATGACCTTGTCCTCGGGTTTCCAGTGACTTTCGACTCCCGGACCAATGGCAGCCACTGTACCAGCGACCTCCAGGCCGAGGATCTCGCTTTGACCAGGTGGAGCCGGGTACAACCCTTTCCTCTGTTTGCAAACAATAAATCACAGGGAAAATGATCAGGCAGCACGAAAATAAGTCTCTGTCTGTTAGCATTTAACAAAAAACGTTATAGGGTTTAACTAAGACGGGTTTTAAAATAAACTTAATGTATAGTCTAGAACTGTGAGGAATGTTCAACAATCTGCACTAAAGTAAGTTTTGGAATACCTGTAATGTGTCAGCCCTGTTCAGAGCTGTGGCATTGACTTTAATGAGGATTTCTCCATCTTTGAGTTGAGGCCTTGGGACTGTTTTCAGATGTAGACTCTCTGGGCCTCCTGGTTCATCAATGCATACTGCCAGCATCATCTAAACATTTAAAATGTGAATATCATAGTTTTCCAATTTATTTCGGGGGAAATAAAATGTGCCAAGCTCAAAGAAGACCGGATCATATAAAATTATTTTATGCAAGAAAAGCTTCCAATGTGGCACCTCAGATATCTTGTAGCAACTGCAAACAAGGTTGAGAAATTGAAAGATACACTAGTGACTGGTCTAGCCATGACACAGTCGTAATTTGAAACTACATCACCATCTAGCGTCTGCCAGGGAAACCTGTATGGCCTACACATCTGGTTTGCATTCTGCACCTCCGAAACGATCGGAGTGCTGAAACTTATAGCGATATTTTTACATACATTTTAATTTCATGTATTCAAAATTATTTGAAAGTTCAAAACTACATCCACTTCAGTCATTGGAACAGCTTAAAAAGAATCCTCATTTTGCGGTCAAACATTTCGGATATCTCCTCGGATCCTATCCTTTGACAGTACCTATCTTACTATTTAGTAACGTGATCTAGGATTTTGTTGTATGTAATATACAGAAAAATGAAGAAGACTTGGAAGAAAATACGTGTTTGCCGTTCATATGCACTTACCATCACGTTGCAATGCAACTTAATTGAAGATGTGTTCCCAGTACCAAGTTTGAAAGCTTTTCAGAGTACTACATAGTTTAGCTATCTTGCACAGCTACTAGTCGATAGGGTTAAAGTGCGTGGTAAGGCGTGCGGCAATTTACCAAGGAGGTAGGCTGCATTTACTCTTACCAGGTAGTCTCTAAAGCGGCAATTGCTGTTTTCTACATTGCAAGCATATCCACTGTGTTTGTAGACCAGTTGAGCTGAGGAGATGGGTTATGTATATGCTATGCAGACTCAAGAGAACGCCCGTCTGCAGACCGTTCTTGGAGCAGTTGATGACCAGGCAAAGCCCTCTCCTTACTCAACTCGTAGCTATGCAGGAGTGCGCCAGCCGGGATAACAGTCAGATGGTTGTCCTAGACCGTTTCTCTCTCGAGACCCAGGACCCACACCACAGCACACACTTGAAGTAAAGAGTATGCCTCTAAAGAATGTACAGCCTGTAAAGCTTGCTATTCCGATTTGTACACGAGTCGATATCAACTTAAGTGTGTGTGTTTTAGCTTAAGAGTACATTGTTTAACGCAAATAAAAGTAGAGGTAAATGCCTATGGTTACTGCAGGTGTGATAAGCAAATCTCTCAATTCAGTTAAAAAAACGACAACTTTATAATTGAAATCACGCAGACTTACACCTACACATTGAGCTGTACAGGACCCTTGACCTTAGTTTGTTTATTCCTCCTTTAAATAGTGAGGCACAGATGAGTGAGTAAGTTCCAGACACGTACAGTTAATAGGGAGCAACACAAATAAAAGAAAAAACTTGCACAGTGAGAAACTGTTTTGATCAATATCTGTTTCAAAACTTTAACGTTGTTGACAGGGTCGTTTTGTTTATGTGCTCATGCTGCAATAGTGCCTATCGTGCGGAAGAAGCTACAGGGTGGAACCAATTCTACTTAGATGGTGAAAAGGTGTCCTTGTCCTTGGCAGGGTTCTTACTAGCTATTTTTTGAGCCACTCCGTAGGGGACATGACATGCCACAGTCCCTAAGTCCGCTGCCCCCTCCACATGGAACATCTGGTCGTCAAAGAAAATATGTGGACGAATCTTTTCAAGCATAGGGCCTTTGGGGGCCCCAGCAAGGAATAGAGCCTCGTCTGTCTCCAGACCCCAGGAGCGCAGGGTCTTCAAGGCACGGGTTCCTGAACTGGCTGCGCTACGAGCCGTCACAAGGTACGTACGGATGGGGCAGTCCATACGCTGGCCCTTGGCATAGAACTTCCTCTGGAGCTTTCCAAGAGCCTCCAGGAAACTCTTTAGCGGACCCTCAAAACAAAAACAGGAAGGGGTGTTTATTATCATATGTAACACAAAACTGGTTATTGCTGTGTACGTTTTAATTTACCATGTGATTAAATAAAAAAAAGAATGCTTTCTATTCAACCGGTATGAGTTACAGTGTATATTTTACTCTGAACTTACATGGTTAAGCAGAATGTTCTCGTTTGCCTTCTCATGCTCAAAAAACTTGTCTAGCCCATGGGCCTTGTAGACAAGTTCGGATTCGTCAGAGAAGAGGACAGCATCTCCATCAAAAGCAACTCGCAGCTGGGTCTCTGATACCTCCTTTACATTTTCTGGGGTGAACATAATAGCTGCCGCTATACCTAACAATGACAGAAGAGGACACTCTTATAAATGTAAATATTATCCCCATCACATACAGCATTTGCACGTGAAGAAATTGCAATATATCTCAATACTTATGTTCAAGTTTGAAAAGTTTGCTCTCCAACTCGCTTCATTTGTAAAACAACCATAAATGATAAACAGCAAAGGAAAAACAATGTTCTCTCCAATTTTATTTTTTACAGTATTTTTTGGGGACTACATTGTTTTGGTGGCATGGCTGTAAACTTAAAGATATATAATTAGGAAGACAGATGACATTACACAATGAGTGCGGAACCCTCTGATCACATTCCTTGTATTATTCATAATATAGTTAAGGCATAAGGTTAAAGGTTACTCACCCTCCCCCAGAGCTTCCACTACTTTCATTGGGTCAGCAGACAGGTACAGGTTAGTGTGGTAGGCCTTAAGGTAGCCGATAGGACTGTTACCCCCAGTCATGCAGAATCTCTCAACAGACAGATCTACAGTTTGAAAGCAAACAGCTGAATGACCAAAATGTATACACTCATCTTTTGTGATAGTCGTTCAAAAATCTCCGTGATCATTAGTATTGTACGTATGTGTGAAGAGCTTACAAAATTATACTAACATTAACCATGCTGTTCCGTTCACTGAATAGTAAAAAGGTAAATGTGAACCCTACAGTGTGTCTAACTTGAGCAAGTAGCTTTAGGAGTTGAGCCAACACACATACATACACACACACCGCACACACACACACACACACACACACACAGTGAGAACAAGAAAAGGGATTAGGGAGCACAAAGAGGAGATATAGCCTCAGTTTAAATGTTTCTGCTTGGTCGGGCTATACTGTATCTTGGCGCTTGCAGGAACCAGTACCCCCGGGATCAGTAGTGTTTGGAGCGTGACAAATATCCCAATACCCAGGGGTTTAATGTGAACTAAAATTCCTTTTCCAAATGGCCTGCCATATAATCAAGTATGTATCTGAAGACAGCTTCATACTACTGTTCTTAAATCATGGGGGATGAAAAGTCATGGTTCACTGGAGGTTAATTTAATAATGTATGACATAAAGGGACAGACTTTGAAGGTCTGGAATGGGTCAGAGCTCCATCTTACTGTAATGATTGATAGTGTTGATGAGACGCAGGCCAACATGGGCGTGGTTGTTGGTCATGAGCACAACATCAAAGATCTCATCGCTGTCTGGATACAGCTCCCTCAGGCGGATGTTCACCGCCTCCAGAGCCTGCCGTGCAAATGCACATAACAACAGCAATGCCATAATATCTTCAGGGTAGAAGAGTATTTTTGTATGTATATGTGCACGTTTGTGTGCATTTGCCGTGATCCTCTGACCTTGACAAAGGGAAAGGCGGGGCCAGGTCTGAAGGGTTCTGCCTCATGTTCTGACTGGTAATGAAGGTACTCTTCCATGCCTCTCTCTTCATAGATCTTTTGCTCCTTCTCCATGTTGAACAGGACACGAGATGACACCGCTATGGTGATGGCATTCTCAGGCTTGGGCTAGGGGGCCAGGGGTGTTCAAATAATCACAACCATAGCATTGTACAAATATACTGAATGGCCTATGACTGATGCAATCCAAAACGTTTTTCTTTTAGGTCAAGTTCATGAGCACCTTAAAGTAACTTGAAGCTGATAACGAGCAATAGTCATTTAAACGTGTCGATTGTTTACACAAAGTTCTCTGACATATCTGCACAGCGCAACTTGGGGCTCTGTTATGGTTGTGAGACCAAGTCAGACTTGACTTAACTTACATAACAGACGGTAGCGCCTGTCTTGCGAGTGGATGTTGTAACTACGGAGTTCCGCTCCATGATCGATCCTCTCCTAATATCAGCAGGTAATTGATAATCTGGCCAACAGACTGGATCTTGCTTCTACTATATGGCCAGCTACACGTGGGGAATGGAATGGTTTTGAATTTCTGGATAGAATGTAATGGAAGGTTGATGTTGTCACAATAGGCTGCTGTGTCACAGTCTTATTAATACGTTGTGACAGTCCCCGTTTTATTGATGGCAAAAAAGGGTATATTAAGAGCTAATTGAATGGGGGATTGCGGCAGAACATGTCAGGGAATAATGCTCTTACATGATGTGCATATAGCACACAGTGCTTTTAAATATTCAATGTTCAAGGCATGGGCTTTGCTGCTTTTTGTTTTGCTTGACTGCTTACACTTAAATTGACAGGTTAAACAAGTCGATTTGACATGCATGCGTTTTTCAGGATGGGGAGAGTTAACTTGATTTAATGGTGAGTCAATGCTAAAATATTGTAGTTATTTAAACATTTAGTTAGTACATTAAACTAACTTGCTCTTACATTTTTGAATAAAACATAATCTAAATGTAAAAGAGTTTTTTGCATGACAATTTAAAATTAAATGTATTTAATGAAAACTTTGGAAAGATGCTAATGTATGATATAGGCGGTCTGTTGCGTGTTGCAGTGAGGTTCTTACTCACCGATTTGGGTTTCTGGAAAGGAGTCAAGAGCTTCAGAGGTCCTTTATCGTCCCAGGGGACCGTGCTGTCCGCCATGTCGTGGCAGTTTTGTGACACTGTTTGAACCAATCCTATGTCTTCATCTCTCCCTTCCAGACTCAGCCCGCCTCTGTATCTCAGACAGGGATGTGTCCGAACTCTCACTTGTTCTTCAGGTTCAGCTCAGGCTATAGTTGTTATGAAAATAGACCGCAAGAGGCCTGGGGTAAGAGATATATAAGCAGCTATGCTAGTTATGGATGGGCTTCCTTGCTTGCCGCACTTCTGATGCGCGCCTCATTCTCTCTCTCTCTCTCTCTCTCTCTCTCTCTCTCTCTCTCTCTCTCTCTCTCTCTCTCTCTCTCTCTCTCTCTCTCTCTCTCTCTCTCTCTCTCTCTCTCTCTCTCTCTCTCTCTCTCTCTCTCTCTCTCTCTCTCTCTCTCTCTCTCTCTCTCTCTCTCTCTCTCTCTCTCTCTCTCTCTCTCTCTCTCTCTCTCTCTCTCTCTCTCTCTCTCTCTCTCTCTCTCTCTCTCACACACACACACACCGTTGTATTTACTCCAGACCATCTCGAATATTACCCGGTTGCATGTTATGAGGCAAGCACCTTTTTAATTAGGCTATAAACTGTATTCATGTTCGTGATGTGTGACTCTATGCCCTCCCCTCTGTCCAGTAATGACTGAAGGCCTGTATCAGATTGTGTTCTTGTGTTTCTTCACCTTTCTGGTCGATTGTGCGTTGACACAGAGTGATACAAGCTTCCAGAATGCACGGCTAAGCGAGGCTACACTTGCGATTCAACATAAAACCATGAAGGTTCCTCCGTTTATCAAATTACGCACCAGTTGCCATGGAACCAGTGGGGGATTCAGACTAGCTCGAACGACCGTCTGAAACCTGATTGGCTGGAATACAGACATATGGAATGGAATAGGCATTGAGGAATGCGGGCGATCAGTTTTCTCTCTTGAACTCTGATTTGTCAGACACCATGCTTTATAGAGCAGTTCAACGAAACAAAAATGCAAAGATGCCCCTGTAACCTCCCACCGATAGGTGACAGAAGAAGATTGGAAACGATAGTCCTCTGGGGGCCCTGCCATATTTTGTTCTTCCATTTTTTTTTGGAACAATAGTAGGCTAATCACAAGTTTATTGCCCACAACTGACAGCATAAAAAAGAATCCGTTTTGCAACACCCAACAAACCTTCTTTTATTCTCGTTGGCATGTGTATTTTTTTATCCTATCAGGTTTGTATTGGCAGTGTGATTCAATATTTTACAACTGCAATCTACAACAGTTGAATAAAGTGCATACAGGCAGTCAGTCTGGCTATGTATTTTGTAACACAGCTTGGAAACTTGTTAGTGAGTAGACCTAAGTGATTAATAATAAGTGAGGGTCTGTCCCCAAGGATTAGGATTTGGAGTTGAAGGTGAGGGCCCGGGGAATTAAACTCATAACCTTTGCCGATTACTGTTTAACAACTACAGCAACTTTTCAGTGTCACTTTAAACCATAGTTTTAACGATTTCAGTTCCTTAAGGACTTCTTGTCTTTAAAGCAGTCTGCATGTGGACAGGGCATTGTTATATTATCGGTTATCTCCTTAACTACATTTTATTTAAAACGTTAAAAGTCTATATTACTCATTTGGGTTATAGCCTTTTTTACATTTATTTCTTCCTCTTCATTTATTCTTTATTTATAGTCTCAGTTATTTCATTATTTACATTTTATTTCAATCACCTGTATTTCCATTCAATGCCATCATAATTATTGGATGTTGTAATTAATTTTAACTTTGCACACGCAGAAAACAGTTTATAGGCCTAACTAAAGTGTATAACTATTCTTACTATTACTATTTTCATTTGTATTATAATTTACAAATTAAACAATTCTGATAAAGTGCTTTGATCTCGTCGAAGGGATTCGACAAAGGGTTAAATTATATGACGTCGCAGGCTTACAGGCTGAGAGGCAGCGAATAAGTGCGTAAAGGAGGGGTACAACGAATCCATTCAACAGCATGGCTAGTGGAGTTGCGTGGACAAGTCATTGAGAAAAGAAAAAACACATGATAGAGCTATGTAACGGTGATTTTTTCGAATTTTGCAAAGTCCCCACTGGAAATAATCCATATTGAAAACGACATTTATTCATCACTTTAAAAAATACAATATGGCACGAGGAGAAGGGGCTGAGCAATACGCAGCGACAAGTCTGTTACCAGTAAAACCATTAAGTCCCGATTCTATCAAAATAGTGAATGTAAGTATAGAACTAAAATACTTGTTTATGCATGGATGGAATTTATTAAGTGAATTTTGACTGGATTAATTACAACTTTAGACTTTACATCACTTATAGCTATAAATGACTTTAAAATAAATTGTTTTTCTGTATAATTTATTTATGGGAAATAGTACAACAATTTGGGTTTGTATGTCCCTTGGCTGTCATTATGTAAGCAGCTGTTTCAAACCTTACTGTGTTTAAGCTTCACTGAATTTACGCTAGTGCATAGTCTCAAATCCCTTGTTTCATTTTTTTTTATCTGACTCACCATGGCATCCCCAAGATTTACAAAGTACATTTTTGTGTGATAGACATGTCTAAGGGCCATACAATCCGTGTAGTGTTACTGATAGAATAGTCTGCTCCATAAAGAGCAGAATTTCATATTTATATCTTAAGAGATCACTGATAAAAGCAATTCATGCAAATATAGCTGTGCCAGCATCATATAGCTTCTCCTCAGAACCCAGAAGCTGTCTTCTCAGAAGGATATGGCCCATTGACTAGCTGACAGACGCACAATGTCGTGTGTTGACTGGTGGAGGAGAGGGTGTGTGATGCGATTGCAACGCATGCTCTGCTTTGAATGTCACGCTGCCTCCACAACAGCCTATGGGCTGAGCCAATGGCTACGTCTGATGCCAGCCCGTGCCTTGGTGGTGTGTGAACTCGAGTTACCTCTGAATTGAAGCATCTCTATTTAGAATGCTGCAATGAATATAATCTCTATATGCAGTCATATCTCATGTAGTATGCTGCCATGTTGAGCCACCTCTACAGTTAAATGTCTATAGTGCCAAATCTATAGAGCTTAATCTCTGTGCAATATGCTGTGATGTTGACCCACCTCTGGTTAAATGTCTCAGTAATACTACATCTATTTGCAGTTAAATCTCCATGTAGGATGCGGCTATGGAGCACTATCTCAATGCAGCTACATCTCCATGTAGAACCATCATCCCTGTGACACCATTAGTGATGCTTGTGTATTCTTCTCTGACCAGAGGCGGCAACCAAAGGGCCTGTCAGTGTGCAGTAAGCTGTGCTACGCCATTGGAGGGGCTCCTTACCAGATAACTGGCAGCGCTCTGGGCTTCTTCCTGCAAATCTACCTGCTGGATGTGGCCCAGGTGAGTAGTGTGTGTGTGTCTGTCTGTCTGTCTGTCTGTCTGTCTGTCTGTCTGTCTGTCTGTCTGTCTGTCTGTCTGTCTGTATCTCTCTTTCTCCATACATTTCTTTCTGTGCAGCTGGACCCGTTTTATGCCTCTATCATCTTGTTTGTGGGCCGTGCCTGGGATGCCATTACGGATCCCACCGTCGGGTTTCTGGTCAGTCGCTCAAGATGGACACGTTGTGGCCGCATGATGCCTTGGTGGGTATTGGTCCTCTGGCATAGGGACCCAACGCATTAATATTATAATTTTGACATACTGGAGAAAAGGAACTGTCAAGGTTGAGCAGGAGGCACAAGATAGGTGGGCCTGCAGAATATTAAAAGGAGAAGATTCTCATTCTGAAATATACAAGAAAAACTCACACGGTAACCATGGCAACTAGGAGTGAGACAAAAAAAAAAGGAGAGCGTGCCAAATTGAGTGGCATGTTAAAATGTGACAAAGACAAAGAACCGATTGTGCTGATCTATTAAAGCATGCACGTTTTGGACTGTTTCAAACACACATGACACATCTCATAGGAAAAAAAAATAGATAACAAAACAAACATACAAGCCACTTTCACTTATTGTAGTCAAAAAATGTATCCATAGATGAATGTGACACTGCTTGAACTAGCACAACATCTATACACGGTTGAAGTAGATTTTTGTCACATTCAACAATTTTATTATTGAGGAGGTGTAATACAAAGAAAATGGAAATCTGGGGAGCAATATCACCTATAGCCAGCTCCTAGTCCCTCCCTCCCTGCTCTATGTAAGAAAGGATGCAGTCATATCTTAGATCTCCAATGTGTTGGCCAGAGTGTAACCTGCCAAATTGCCAGCTGACTGCACGGGCAGCATGTGAAAAAGAGGCGGAACGACAGCTGGCTTCTCTTGATGCTATTGGTCCAAACCACAACACACCATCAGCTACACCAATAGGGCTGTGAGAAGTGAATCCATGATTGCACAGAAAGGAGGTTGGTGAGGACGGGGCTTTGCTGTGAGCTGAGAGAGGTTACTGCAGGACACTGGTAGCATGTCAATGAGAGGTCAATGCTTCAAGGTGTCACTAATGTGTTTCGGTTAAACACCCTAACAGAGCCAGTTAGCTCCCAGAACGGAGCCAGGCGACAAAGAAAATATTATCTTCATGTAATTCTGCCAGGGTTAAGTAAATGTCTTTGACAGCACACTAGTATTCAGACATCCTACCAAGGCAAAGTCGCATTATAATTAGTAGATTTCCTTTGCATGATGCTTCACATTTGCCTGAGCGTAGGGAAACACAGATGAAATAAGGACCCTCCCCCTTTTTAAAAACATTAAACAAATTAAACCACAGCTTATTCAACATGTATCAGGAGCAGTTCACTTGGTTTCAATACCATAGGAATAGTTTGCCAACAATCTGTAATACCTTTGTACTTTTTCCACAGTTTTATTCCCCTATAAGTTATGCAATGACCATAACATTCCTAGTATTTATAGCTCTATAAACCCACCTAATTGACATTATGACGCTAACCCTGACCGTTTCTGTTTGACTGGGACCACCAGGATCCTGCTCTCCACTCCGCTAGCCGTGCTCACCTACTTCCTGCTGTGGTGTGTTCCTCCACTGGAGCAGGGCAAGGTCCTCTGGTACCTGCTCTTCTACTGCCTCTTTCAGTCCCTGCAGACGGTCAGTCTCAAAGAAGTTCATATATGTCCGGTCTCTAAAACAGTTTTATTAGTATTTTATACACGTCCAGTCTCAAAAACACCGTTTTATTAGTATTTTATACATATCCAGTCTCTATAACACTGGTCAGTCAGTAGCTTACATATGGTCAGTCTCTGACCTAACAGAGCCTCAAAGAAGCTCATGCATGTCCAGTCTGCATAACACTTTACCAGAAGCTTATACTACGTATATAGTCAGTCTCTCTAACAGATTTTCACAGAAGCTGCTACATGGAACTCAAATAGCTAAATCATTTTGCAAGGCTAATGAACTAACACTGACTTGCTTGATGTTTTGATGGTGATGTGGCTGAGCTTTGGTGGTGGTGGTGGTGGTGGTGTTGCAGTGCTTCCATGTTCCCTACTCAGCGCTCACCATGTTCATCAGCAGTGATCAGAAGGAGAGGGACTCAGCCACAGCCTATCGTGAGTCAGCTTTCTTATGCCTTGTCAGCCCATCTCATCCTATGTCTTCCATTTTACCACATAACTAACAAAAATAACTTGCCTGGAGCCTGACAACCATCCCGATGTAAACTTTACCAGCATCCCTAGGTGAACAAGTTCTGTTGAGTAACCGTGACAATTCTCTCAGGGATGACTGTGGAGGTGCTGGGGACAGTGGTTGGCACGGCGATCCAGGGGCAAATAGTGGGCGGAGCCGTCACGCAGTGTATCCCTACAGAATTTGATGTCACAGACAGTGTGAACTCCTCCCACGTTGGCTCGGAGTTCAATGTTTCCTATGCGTCACTTGAGGAGACGGTAAGACAAACTGAGACAAAAAGGTCTGAGACTAAAATGGGTACAAATTGTTCTGGTTCTGATTGTTCTAAGTCTCCCGACAGAAACAAGCTTACATGATCGCCTCAGGAGTCATCTGTGCTGTCTACGTCCTCTGCGCCGCCATCTTGTTCCTGGGAGTAAAAGAGCGAAAAGGTGAAAACGGACATGGCGATCTTAAACCCGAACCCCCGTTAAGGTCAAAGATGATATCACACATAACATTGGAGTGAAGACAGGACGGTACAGTAACTACTGAGCTGGCCTAACTATGTTTCAATCACCCCAGCCTCAGCCATAGTGTGGCCACAATCTTCAAAACTTCAGTCATGGAGATAATGATGAGAGAGAAGTCAGCTGGTCTGTTGTTACCATGGTTATAATGTGATATCTCTGATATTAGATTTTATTCTAGCTTTGATTAGACCTGTCCAAATCAGTTCAAGTGGGCTTAAATAATAAAAGTAAATCCAGTAAATACTCTACATTTATTTTTGGTACATTTGATACAATTACTAAGGATATTTTGTTGCAAGTGCATTTACCATAAGCAATGTTCAACTTAAGAGATATATGTTCATGTCATATGAGCAGTGGTCCTAACACCAATATCTATGCCTGTTTTTGTTTTAGAGAGTGTACATCACGGGAAGTCGGAGCCCATGTCGTTCTTTGAGGGCTTGCGTCTGGTGATGGGGCACGGGCCGTATGTCCGGCTGGTCATGGGCTTCCTCTTCACTTCCCTGGCTTTCATGGTAAACACATTGAACAGTAACATTACTAACTGCAGAAATACTGTGTAAAACATAATGTCACTTATGAAAAGCACAATGTCTGTAAACGGTAATGATGGTAGCTTTAGATGGATTGTGTAAACTATTGTCGCTAGCACTGCTAACTGGAGATTCACCAATCAACAGTTTGTTACCTGCTGGAGAGAGTTGGATATTTATTGTTTGTAAAAGGATATCTTTCTAGTGATATGGAGCAAATAGCATTCCTTTCCCACAGCTCCTTGAGGGAAACTTTGCCCTGTTCTGCACTTACACTCTGGGTTTCAGGAACGACTTCCAGAACATTCTCCTGGTAATCATGGTGAGTTACTATATGGTACCTCTCATTTAGAAAGCACATCTAGAAATATTAGGTGAAATACAATTTGAGACCAATTAAAGAGAACTAATTGTTGGGTGAGATTAACCATTTCTGAGTTAAATTTGTGGTATCCAAATGGGATTGCAGCGAGCGAGTGAGTGAGTGAGTGATTTGAAAGGACTATTAGTGTTATTAGGAGACTGTACCAAATCTGTTTTACTGTGTGTTCTCTCCAGCTCTCGGGTACGTTGTCTATACCATTCTGGCAGTGGTTTCTAACCAGGTTTGGGAAAAAGACAGCTGTCTACATTGGCATCACGGTCAGTAAGGCTATACTGTGTGGAGTGAGGTCTGTGTTATTTATGAGTGTGTATCGATGATGACGTGTGTGTGTGTGTGTGTGTGTTTCGTTCACAGTGGGCCGTGCCCTTCATGATCCTGGTGGTGAGCGTTCAGAGCAGTCTGCCCATCTCCTACATGGTGTCCGTGGCAGCAGGGGTCAGCGTGGCGGCAGCCTTTCTCCTGCCCTGGTGAGTCCAGCTTATCCCATTCCAGTCTAATACAGCTCAGTCTTATACACTCTGGTCAGTCCAGTCCAGTCCAGTGAATAGTAGTGCATTCCAGTCCATGGCTACTTATGGTGTTTAGCTCTAGGTCATCTGTTCTCACACTGTGTGTCTGTTTTCAGGTCCATGCTGCCAGATGTAGTGGATGACTTCAAGCTGAAGAACCCTGACGTTCGAGGGCACGAGGCCATCTTCTACTCCTTCTATGTTTTCTTTACCAAGTTTGCCTCTGGAATTTCTCTGGGTATCTCCACGCTCAGTCTAGAGTGAGTCAATCAGGGAAACTAACTCTAGTGTTGACTCAATCCAACAAATGTTATTCGACGATCTTGTCCAGTAACAGTATACGCCAGTTAACTTCCTGTACGGGAACACCAAGGGGAAAAAAAGAGTCCACTTCCTGCTACGATCCAGTCCGACCAGTCATGTGGTGACCAGTTTAATCCGGATCTTCACATCCGATCCAAACTCGACTAACCTCTCTCTCTCTCTCTCTCTCTCTCTCTCTCTCTCTCTCTCTCTCTCTCTCTCTCTCTCTCTCCCATTTCTACATATTTTTGCAGCTTTGCAGGGTATGTGACCCGTGGCTGCTCCCAGCCCCAAGCAGTCAATTTAACCCTCAAGGTGCTGGTGGCTCCTGCTCCGGTAGTGCTCATCGCTCTGGGCCTGTTCATATTCAAGACCTACCCTATCGATGAGCAGACAAGGCAAGACAACCGCAGACGGCTGCTGGAGATGCTGTGAGTAAACCCAAACATACACAACTCTTTTTGTTTAACAGACTCTACCCCCCCCCCCCCCACACACACACACACCTCTTCCTGTTTCTCTCAAGCATACACAATAAGGCACAAAGATCTGATCTGAGTGTGCTAGCTCCCCGATCAACTCTCCTCATGAACCAAGGCAGTATAAGCTTAAAGTTGGGCTCTGACATTTCATTTCTTTCCTTCATTTTGGTACGGACAATGTGCTTTGTGTTTGACTGTGTTATATTCCTGTGAACAGAGAGAGTGAACAAGAATCGGACACCAAGTCCAACGAGCTGAAGACTGTCGTCTAGGTCAGGAGGGGAAAGAAGGATAGGGGAAGCACTGTGAAGGTCCACCCTAGGGGGAGAGAGAAAAGGAGAACCAACGACTGACCACACCAGCGCAGGCCCTCAGGAAATTCTCATCGCCTTTACCTCGAAGTCAGGAGCTGCTCATGGGGACTTGCCGGGCTCACAGGGCCTTCTGGCCGATGTTTCTTGTGAGATCAATATGTGGCCTGCAGACTGCCTTGCATGGACCCTTCCATGTTTGTTAGAATGGACATTCACAGAAACAACACTAGAATGACGATTTTTAAGTGTTTGGTGCACTGATAAGAAAATGGCCTTCCACTCAGTGTCATGGCTGTCAAAAAAGAAAACTATTTCAGCAACATATTTCACCTAAAGCTGGCAATTACAGTATGTTCACGGGATCACTGCACTTTTTTTTCCTTCACCATGCTGCAGTGGGAACAGATAACTTATTACTAAAGCAGACGATGAGAGAGAAATCTCCCATCTCCAAGTCAAAAAACAACTGCCTTACTGCACATGTTTGGTTGCACAGAGATTTTCAATTTAAATTATTTATGGACCTGTTAGGGTTAAAAAAGTGCTACTCTAAATGGTATTCCCTGATAGCTTAGGGACTACTTCACTGTTTATAAACAACATGCTGTCTGTCATACATAAGTAACATTTAAGGAAGCCAAAGGTTTAATTTTCTTATTTATTAACTGCAAAATAATCAAATGGATTGTTTTCTGTTTATATATATATATATATATATATATATATATATATATATATAAACAAAACATGGTTAATGGAAGCTAAATTAAGTAAATCATGATAATTGGAGTAGTTGTATATTAAATTGGCGTATGAGTGCTGATGTGTAGGCCATTGTATATTGCATGTTGGTTTTGGTGTATTATGGAGTGCAAACTGTTGATAGCTTTTGTTCTGGGATTGTGAATGTGTCTGACACTTTGGTTTTAAAATTGTGGAGCATAATGCAGAAGAACTTTGTGATATTTTCATGGATCTTTCTCAGTTGTTTACATTTGCTTTATGAATTGCAAGATGCAATTGTAAATAGTTTGAAAAAATTGTTGGAACATCTGTTACTTGGTATGTGAATGAATGCAATTTCAAACTGATGTAAATAAAAGTGATTAAGCAAGTTTAATATTTCATCTGAAGTCCTTTTAAAAATCTGAAAGTTGGGTTGTCCTAAAGCCAGTTTCCCATGTGTCAGAGATATGTTGATTTGACAGGCTTATGAAATCAAATGACTTGGGTTAAATTGGTTTGCTGGCAGTAATTTCTGTTTTACATATTTTGTATTAAATTTGAGTGGGAACAAAAAACCCAAAGCCAGTTGGTGAAACAAGTGTACTTTTTGTAATGATAAGCTATCACAATTAGGTATGTTTTAGGTAAGTCTCAGCCCCTACTCATGGTCTACTCATGGCATGGTCACACAAAGGCTAACATAGGTTTACTTTATTGTTATGCGAATTTGTCGATACTGTTTAAAAAATTATATTTGCACAAGAGCGAAGATATAATATCAGTTTACATTTTCTGGATTTGAAACCCTTTATTATAATTTCTAAGACTATGACATTTAGTCGATTAGTCGATTAATTAACAATGCCTAACAATAAAACATTTTTGGTTTCATATTTGCAAGAACGCCATACTAAGATAGGTACCTAGAAAGCAGTAAAAAATTGCGAAAAACAGCTCTCTAGCTCTCCATTTAGCTTATATCGATGGCTTGAGCTAATGTGTCTCAATCGCAACTGGCTCCAGAATAAATAGTTATAGCTAGTAAATAGTTTTATGTTTTCACAACGTGCATTAGTTTTACAACCTAATGTTTATTACATATTGAAAAAATATTACTATTCCGATTTGTATGTGGTTATGGTTCTGATGGTTGCAGTGTGTCCTGCTTTTTAAGAAAGCCGCTTGAAAGGAATACCGCGTCTACCTGCAGGGGATTCATGTGATGAAGCAGGTGACAGGTCCGTCAATAAATTCTCAGCCCATCTGGTGTCTAATTAGCTCCAGCTTCTTCTTTGTCCTACATTCGCAAATCTACCAAGTTGAGGACAACTTCGAAAATAACAGTTATTATAATGCGAACAAATTGGTGTCTCTACATTCTATGGAATGTGTTTTCATTCATAGTTTATTGTTCAATTTATGATTCTTCAATTGTCTCACGTGTCGTTGGTTTGGGGGAAAAACTAAAGACTAAAACAAGCGCAAGTGGCAAGTACCTGCTATCCGCAAACAGCAGAAAAACAACCTCGAAATTACCAAGTCATGGCGTTTATTCACCTAAACTTGTCCACAAATTCCAGCTAGCGCCGACAACGGAATTCGTGTCAGTGGACACAGAACTGCCCCAGCTTTCAGACAAGCGAAGCCAATTAAAGATTATGTCGGATTTATCTCATTTACCCGATGTATCAGTTACCTGTTCTACTTCAAACTTTGTGGTGCGTGTTAAAAGGGCTTTCTATGGTTTATATGCAAGTTCTGAGGAGCTGACATTGGGTCTCAGCTGCAGGAGCTCTCAGACCATACGATGACCTACTCTTCACTTACCCGCTGACAGAATGTGATGGCAATCGGGAGGTAAAACTCTTCTAAATTTGATGCATTCTCTCGTGGCTTTTAGAGTTGGGGCTGTTGTTAAATCGTTTTATTAGCAAACCAAGAAAAGTTGTATGCCAATTTGGAACCAATTGAAGTTTTTTGTTTTTTTTAAGCGTTGGCCTACTTGATGTGCCCTGTTTAGTCCTTGCAAACTGGTATCCATCTTCCTCCAAGTTAAAATGGAGAAGGCTAAGGATTTCTTTTTAGTTTTTTAAAGGCAATTTGACTAAGCACATAATTTTTTTTTTTGTCACGGATAGCCTACTCTCACGCATTCCGTCTGCCTCCACAGGTACTCCCGAATTTCCTAATTTATAAATATGTGCTTCACTACGAGCCTGAAGTAAACCGACTTTCAAGCGAAGCATATCCTGTCAATGTTGATATCGAATGTCATTTTCAGAGGTTAGTCATATCACACTTTTGTTTTACATGTTGGTACCTTTGTTTGAGATATATTCAACCCCTCTACTCTATCCAGGCACCATCATTTGAACCAACTTGCGGTGCAACCAACCTGGAAAACTTCCTTCATACCTAAACAGCTCAAGGATCGCTCAAATGATTTCAGGATCCAGTTGATGGACGGTAGATAATGTTCCGCACACATTTGTGTAAAGGCCAATAACAGGTAGACTTGAGCCGTTTTTGCTCCAGTGACTTAACAAATTACTGTAGTTTGATATGAACCATTGCTGACTATAGGTTTGGCATTACCACAATGCAGTAATGGCCTGATCATTTTGTCATCAGAAACATGGCTCATGCCAGCCACAACTCGGGAGTACCTGCTTGGGCAGCCGGTCAATGTACAGGTGTCGGCTTCACACCAGCTGCCCCAAGGACGCCTCTTCATCAACAGCTGCTTTGCCACAATGTCCACCACCTCTGCAACAGCTGTCAGCTACCCTATCATTGACAATGCTGGGTATGTAAAACAGTGATGGATCTCGTGGGTATTTTAAGGTTGGTCTCATTATTTACACAAGGCCCATTCCATAGGATCTAGCTTGCTTAGCACTCTCACAATGCTCAGCGAGAGAAATTCATAATAAATAAGGCCTACATGCAGGGAAGCCCATCCATAACTGCATACTTGCTTATATATCTCCTAATAAGGCGCAAACATCTTAAGACGCACAAGTCTATCTTGTTGTCCACTAGATGCCTGCTGGAGAGCCAAAGTAACCCAGAAGCCACCCAGTTTGTTTCCAGGAGTGACCGAACTGTCCGGTTTTCTCTGGGGGCTTTCCAGTTCACCTCTGCCCCCGACTCCCAGGTGAGTTGCCTCGACAGTCCGTCTAACTAAAAGACCAACTGTAGGGAACACCAGGTGTACGGAGGACCATGAGTCAACGTCATCTATCCCACTTGCACATAACTCCTCAGTTAGTCAACCCTGTATAGGTAATAAATAATTGTCCAAACACTGTCATTTAAAGCCTATATGTACAACAGAGGATGTGAGATCTACCTTGTATTGTCATTCAGGTCTTTATCCACTGCAAGCTGTTGGTCACATCGGAGGAGCCTAGTCCATTACACAAATCCTGCTCCTACATAAATAACAGGTAGTGTGCTTTATTGTTTGAAATATATATTTAATCCTAATTAAATTTTGAAAAGGGACACCTGTGTTTGCCCTGGAAGGTGGACGGCCCTGTCCGGTGACAACTCCATATGTTCCTGCTGTGACTCCCAGTGTGTGGCCTCCAATACAAGGAGAGCCATAAACAACGGTCAGTGTTGTTAAATTAACCGAACTACCAGCTAAGGAGTATTTAACAATAGCAAAATAAAGAGTTGGATGCATTATATCACCTTCAATTAAAACATTGTTTTTATTCCGGTGTTTCCCACCTCCATCAATAAGTTCACTTACAAAGGGTTGGGGGGTATCGGCCAAATCACTCATCCAATTAAAAGGGCTTCTCTCTCTCTCTCTCTCTCTCTCTCTCTCTCTCTCTCTCTCTCTCTCTCTCTCTCTCTCTCTCTCTCTCTCTCTCTCTCTCTCTCTCTCTCTCTCTCTCTCTGCGCGCGGATTATCACTTAAAGGAAGGTAATGAACAACTGCTGAAGAATGCTGAGGAGGATAAGGATGAAGAGTCCATAGGAAAAGGTGAAAGTCGGGTGGTTCTAAGCACTGAAAGAGAAGTGAAGAATGAGGAGGAGGAAAGTGGGCTTGTAAAGACAAGTGATGGGATATGGACTTTGCTCAAAAATAAAAACGTAGACTGATGTAATAGGGTCTGTCATTTCTAAAGCATACGTTAATTTCGATAAAAGATTATGTATATAATCAGACGTGAATCTTTATTTGATCTTTGAGGAAATCGAGTTCACTGATTCAAGATTTCAAAGTATGTAGTAATATTATTTTATTTATACAGGGGTAACTGACTGAGACGAGGTCATGAATAAAATAAATACAAATTAAAAAAAAAACGGCAAACAAACACTTGTTGACAACAAATTTCCAAGTTTTGTTTTCACTTCAAGGCTTTCAATGGTCATATAGTCTAGTGATCATGTATTTGCTCTTACTGGGTTTGTGCTTTAAAAGGGATGTAAGGTTAAAAATGCCAATTACACAACAATACCTTTTAAACAAAAAGAATGTTTTTCGCTCCTATCACTGAGAAGACCATCCTACTTTCTTACAGGTGTACAGTGATGAGTTCTAAATCTATCCTGTTACAAAATGTAAAGCACTGTAGGAAACTGCATCAAGGGACATTAAAATAGTTGTGCTCATGGAAAGGCCTTGTACAGTTAAAGGCCATCATTAATTCTGCTTTAAAACACAACCTAAACTAACTAAATTAAACTAAATGTTTAAATCTGTAACTTGTCCCAATTCACAGTGCAATATACAATCAACAGTTCAAAATACATATTAATTCAGTCAAAGCAGTACACAAGATTCCACAAATCTTTGAATATGTAGACATTAAAGAAAACTGTAGATACCAAATAAATAACAAAACTTTTAGTTGACACTTGTTTCGAATTAGGCAGCAGATCCTGAAATCAACCTCCATTCCCAATACTCTGTTTAACAGATCCATGTAAACCGTCACAGTCCTGAAATGTTTTTACACTGGAAAACATATAGTTCTGAGGTATTGGTCCCTTTGTATGGTGGTTTCCTTTCTCACTCCTTCTTCCCAATCGGTAATTGAGTATTGCCAGTACCGTTACCACAGTCACCAGCAATAAGAAGGGAACTGTAATCATTACCCACCGCGGCCCATCATGGATGCCTAAGGATGGCGCAACACACTTATCTGTGGGGGAAACCAGAAGAACAGATAAGAATGGGACCGTTGTTTGCTGAACATGTGTAGACACAACATGAAATAACTCTCCAACAGACACTTTTTTTTTATAAAACCCAGCAGTATTATAGTGGTGTAGTTAAGTACCTGACTGCAGGGTGAATTCTCTCCTGATCTCCTGACCCAGAGCTGAGTTTCTCAGGGTGAAGGTGAGTTTGGTTCTGAAGGGTTCCTGTAGTGTGACAGAGCTGGTGAGGTTGTAAAGTCCCCGGTCAGCCTGGCTCAGTGTTTTAACAGAATGGTTGGAGAGGTCCTGGTCGTGCTCATCTAGCCAGGTCACCACAGCGAGTGGGTATCCCCCTCTAGAGCTAAGCAGTAACTCAAGTCTGCTGGCAGAGTACTGGATGCTGGTTAGGGGCTCTAGGTAATAGGCTGGCGGAACAACAAAAAAAGAAAGAAACTTTAATATCTTTATTAATGAATATGCTTAACTAACATCAGTGTTAATTGGCTATTAGTTATTGACCCCAAAACAAACATACATTCAATCGATGATTTACCTGCCACTTCCAGGGAGAAGCTTTTCTTTCGGCTGCCCAGGAGCGTGCTCACAGAGCAAGTATATTCCCCCATGTCCTCCAGGTTGGTATATTCCAGCAAAAGAGAAGCATTCCCCCTGCCTATCTCGGAGTGGTACAAGCTGGTTCTGTTGGCATAGCGTAAGCTCTGGCGGTCCAGCTGGTCAGAGCTGTAGTAAAAGCTGTGGACCACCTCCAAGCCCCTCTGCCAAGTAATCACTGTGCTGTCCAGGTCCCAACTAGAGTCTACTGAGAACACACAGCCAAGGATGACTGGCTCCCCATAGATGGCAAGCTGGGTCACACTGGGAACAGTGACCTCAAGTTCAACTAAGGACCAAAGACAGATGGGTCAGTCGAATAATCACATTTTCATTTGATCTCATGTCAGTACCTACAGATTATGTAAAACATGTACTTATATATTTGAATACAATATAAATATAACTTTAAACAGCATGATCAAAATTCTAAGATCCGAACAGACGACTTGATCATAGCCTATTTACCTGAAAGAATTCCCTTTAAGATCAGTAAAGAAATTAAGAAACGGCAAGTGACTCTGTGCATTACAGTGCTGTTCTTACAACAAAAAAATGATTGCTTCGCCGAATAACACTAGTATTACGTACAACAGTTGTCTACTACTAATAGTAACTTTTAGATCCGAGTCCGGAGTTCCGATGTCGGCTTGACTCGTAGGCTGATGAAGCGAGGAATACCAGAGCCCTGTACGTAAGATAATATACCGTCACATGACGCACAAGCTCCGTCACATGCTCCGTCACATGACGCACGAAACCTGACGTAATCACATAAATTATTGGTAAAGAACGCATTGTAGTAGTAAACGATTATGTCCTCAATGTTTTTTTTTCATATAATTAGAAATTATGAACTACATGTTTCTGTAGTGACGTATTGTGGGAGAAGAAATAGGAAATAAGGAAAAAACACTATGCATAATTTGACTGGAGATACGTAGATATTTAAGTAGATATGTTAGATGGTGTAACATTGTGATACATTGTGAAATGTATTAAAATATAAAGTTTTTTTGTGCTTTTGTTCAACTTGAATTTGAAGCATTTCCATGAAGTCCGTGTAATAGTATACTATTTATACAAGTAGGCCTATATGAGACCGTCTTTTCCAGTATCCTTTTAAAGAATATTGTAATAATAGCCAGGTGCTGTAGCCATACGATAGTTTATATTTGTAAGCTGTCGAACAAGAAAATAGCCTACTATATTCCTTAAGAAGTGAAGATGGTCTGTGACTAGGGTTGCCACCTTAAGGTTCACAAAATAAGGAACACCCCCACCGCAGGGGGTGAGGGGTGTGCGGGGGGTTGTTAAATACACACATACATACATCACGATGGCAAGCATTAAATACACCTGGACAGTGTGTCATAATGTTAACAGAATGTCAGTTGCGAACCGCGACTCAAAAGTAAACTTATGCCTACTTACCCGCAACTCATGCATAGGCGACGGGTGAGGCTGAGGATTGGGAAGGCTACTACTACTTGCCCATCATAGCATACTTGTTAACGACCACGAAAGACAACATTGTTATGTTCATAACAGCAAATATCTGCGCTGACTGCAAACAATAGGCTGACGCACAGCTAATGCAACACAGTAAAAGTATAGGCCGACACTGGATAATACTTGAGCAACTACCAGCCGTGTTTTAATGACCACTGGACAGGACGTAATCCAGTGTGGGACTCAAGAGAGGCAGTTTTAATGCGAGCCCCTGCGGCGCGAGCAGATTTTTTTTTGCCAGTCATACATACAGATTAGGGGTTCGTTCAACAGCAATCGCAAACAATAACGCACGGCATAGTCAGCTGAATATACATTTTTGTAATTCATGAATATTTGTAAATGTTTATGACAAATATTGCAAAATACGGAACAAATACCGTTCCTTATCGGTTCAAAAAAGAACGCGACATTTTATTCACCAATACTGAACAAATCCGTATTAATATACGGATGGCAACCCTATCTGTAACTGGTAAAAAGGCACGTTTTATTCGAATTTATGACTAAGTGAATGAGATATAATATACAATTAGGATTCCCGATTTAGTTTTAGGTAAATGAAGATGGTCTGTGCTAAAATAGTTGTTTTTAGTGTTTGTGTTTGTTTTAATTAATGTTTTGTATCAGTCACCATGGGCAACGGCCTTCCTCTAGACTGCGCCCTCAAGTGTTTAGCAGAGGCGTTTAAAAATTCTTGAGGGCGCGGTCTTGAAGGCCGTTGCCCTTGGTAACTGATACAAATGTTATTGTGACTGATACTGATGGTATCTATGGGCAAGCGGAGGAGAGATCTAGCGAATCAAGATCCACGATGTTGCAGTCAGATCAGGTAGCGTCACCGAAACCTTTTTTTTTTTACGCTGCTTATCTTCCATAACGTATATCTATGCATCATGTTTTATCGTATCAACAAGATTGGGTTACCATAGGCTCCTGAAGTAGGCTTAACCGAAGCATGCCCTGCAAGTTCTAACAAATTCATTTGTGAATCTGCTAGGATATCGTAAAAATCAATAAACACAAATATACATTGACGATTCATTGCTTATCCTCTTTTCCATAACCCTTAGACAAAGAAATTAAACAGAAGACATATATTCACTACTGTGACAATTTATTCTGTTCCATTGAAACAAGAGAAACTATACATAATTATTGATTATATTATTTGCTCTTTACAATTGTTGAAATCATTGATTAATATATGTGGCACGTCCAAAGCATAGCGTGGGAGCATCCCCTTCTTTGACCAGTCAGTCACAGAAATAACATAATCATAGGACAGAGCTCCAATCTCAAAACATTCATCCGTTTTCAGTAACAATAAGCAAACATGTCTAGGACAAACCCGCTAATTACAGTTGAGTTAACGAAATATTGCATGATGCGCATCACAATTTGTTACAGGATGCATAAACAGTCTCTTTAAATCAATAGACACAACTTATTAAAATATAGAAGGTTCTAGATTTTGTCATTACAGGAAAGTCGCAAGATCGTGAGAGATCCAGCCATAATATTATTGTTAAACACTCAAATAAATGTTTTTAAGTCCACATAATATGAATCTTCAAATATGATGAGAAGATCAAGACTCCCTTTGGTAAACCAGTGTAGCCTATTTATGTTAATCTGCTCCAAGGACTATTCATAGATATTAGACAAGAGAACAGTAGTCTCCAGTCCAGTTTCCAACAAGTGCTCTTAAGACTAAAGCTAATAAAACTCCTCTTGCAAGTTTATTTTTAGCAAACCAAAATCATATAAGAGACATTAAAGACCCACACCATAATAAATCAAACTCAGATGGAACAGCAGGTTTTTGAAGCAGGTGCTCCTTAATGCATTCGGTTCGGTTCAGTTCAGTTCAATTTATTTTCCTCTTGCGGTCATCTCACGGCTGTGCCATTATGTTTCTCTGCGCCCACAATGAGAGAGGAACACACTGTCAGACCAGATAGTCAGAGATCATAGACTGTTACAGCCACATATAACACTTAAGGAAGACTGGTAGCTAAACCATATAGCACAGTAAAACCAGTTAAAAAATATATTTTCTTTTTAATCCTGTTATTCTTCTTGCGATATTCAGCTGGTTGAGAGCAAGCTGTACAGGGTATTGGCTGTACCCTATACACTTCACAAACTGCAGCTGAAACCTTTAAAAGTGTGTGTGTGTGTGTGTGTGACAGTTCTAGCTTCATTGATGAGGCTTTCAAAACAAGCATTATGCTATTAATTATAACTATTATATATATTTTTACCAACAGAGCCATTTATGTTTTACCATTTAATAGTTTTCACATATGCTAGCTAGAATACGGAACACTAGAATAACCTTGGTTGAAGTTAGCCAACATGAGCTGCAACCTCCTATCATGCTGACGATAGCTCTCATTTCTCACCTTCCGGAACACCTGGCTGTGTTTCCTGGCCCGCAGTTTGCACATGCTCAGTCTCGACAGTGTTGTCTGTCTCTTTGGCCATGGATTTGGGTTTCTTTGATACAGGTGGGGGTACCTTGACCAGCAGGTTCTTTTGGGAGGACAGGGGGGACTTGGCAGAGTTGGCCACACTGGACAGCTCCGACACCAAGCTATTGTTGAAGTTGGCCTGGGCTGTGGAAGAAGAGCAGGTCTCAATTACCACTTTCTTGCTGCTTTTGGAGAAGATGAAACTGGCTGTGGAGGAAGGAGATCGAAGCATGTCTCCCCCTGCTGGGGAAGTTGGGGGTTGCAGGCTGAGCCGGGACGAAGGGCCATCTTTGGAGGCTCGGGCGGCTGTTCGCAGACGGATCGCCTCTTGGAGCCGCATGGAGGGTGCGGCCGCCATAGGGGGAGCCTTCCTGCTGTTGGGAGAGACTGGGGGCACCGAGGGGGAGTCAGAGAGAGAGGAAGGGGGGAGAGCTGCATCGGACTGAGGAGCAACTATGGCTGGTTGAGAGAGAACTGTGGTTGGGGGAGACGTGGAGGTGGGAGACACAAGGATCATTGAACGTCTGATGGGCTTTTGGGGAGCCTCACTGCTAGCCTGTGTAGCTGTGGCTGGAGCCTCTTGGCTAGGCTGCGTAGGTGGTGGTGGAGCCTCTTGAGTAGGCTGTGTAGTTGGGGGTGGAGCCTCTTGAGAAGGCTGTCCAGTTGGGGGTGGAGCCTCTTGAATAGGCTGTGAAGTTGGGGGTGGAGCCTCTTGAGTAGGCTGTGTAGTTGGGGGTGGAGCCTCTTGAGTAGCCTGTGAAGTTGGGGGTGGAGCCTCTTGAGTAGGCTGTGTAGTTGGGGGTGGAGCCTCTTGAGTAGGCTGTGTAGGTGGGGGTGAGGCTTCCTGTATGGATTCTACAGTTGGGGGTGCAGCCTCTTTGCTAGATTGTGTAGGTGGGGGTGCAGCCTCTTGGCTAGGCTGCGCAGTTGGGGGTGAGGCTTCCTGTATGGGTTCTGTAGTTGGGGGTGGAGCCTCTTGGGTAGCCTGTGTAGTTAGGGGTGGGGCATCTTGAATAGGCTGTGTAGTTGGGGGTGCAGCCTCTTTGCTAGGCTGTGTAGGTGGCAGTGGAGCCTCTTGAGTAGGCTGTGGAGGTGGAGCCTCCTGCCTGGGCTGTGTAGCTGATGGCTTGCTCAGCTGTGTAGCTGAAGTCTGGCTGGGCTGTGTGGTCTTTGTAGGGACATGTTTCTCAACCTGGTGATGGGTAAGATTACTACGAACAGACCTAAGTTTGACCATCTGAAGTAGAGAGGTGGTGACAACGGGGGATGTAGCCTCTTCTTTAGGAGGAGCGGAGTTAGCATCAGCAGGAGCTTGAATAGTTTGAGGTGGACCAAGGATCGTTTGAATAGGAGGAACAGGGATGGTTTGAGGAGGAGCGGAGAGAATATGTGGAGGAGGTGGGAGAGACTGAGGAGGCGCAGGGATAGTTTGAGGAGGCGCAGGGATAGTTTGAGGAGGAGCAGGGTTAGTTTGAGGAGGAGCAGGGATAGTTTGCGGAGGAGCAGGGATAGTTTGAGGAGGAGCAGGGATAGTTTGAGGAGGGGGAGGAATAGTTTGAGGAGGTGCAGGGACAGTTTGAGGAGGAGCAGGGATAGTTTGAGGAGGGGGAGGAATAGTTTTAGGAGACACAAGGACAGTTTGCGGAGGAGCAGGGATAGTTTGAGGAGGGGGAGGAATAGTTTTAGGAGGAGTAAGTACAGTTTGCTGAGGAGCAAGGACAGTTTGTTGAGGAGTTGGGGCAGTTTCGGGAGGAGAAGACACAGTTTGCAGGGCAGAGAACATGTTCCTACACAAGGAAACAGCCTCTGGAGCAGTTGGAGGGGCAGGTGCAGCGTGGGTAGGGGGAGGAGGGGCATTAAGGGTGGGGGGTGTGGGGGCAGCATGTCTAGGCGGAGGGGGGATTCCAGGAGGCAGTGAGGAGGCAAGCAAGTGAGCAGGAGGTGTAACTAGGGGTGGGGCAGACTCCCTAGTATCAGCAGTAGGGAGACATGGTGGGGGCGGAGGGGGGCAGTCCATCTCATAAAGCCCACTGAGGGGGCGCTCCGTGGGCTGATCAGATAGCAGCGGCGGTGGGGGCCAGGAGGATTCCATCCCTGGGGACATGGGGGATTCTGGGACTAAGGTTGAGGACTGTTTGACAGGGGGTTGCGGTGGATTGTGTGTTGGTGGTGGGGAGGGAGATGAAGAGACGTGTATCCGGCTAGAGGCAACCACAGATAATGTGTCCATTTTTTTACGTAAATCCTTTATATTCTGTTTATCTCCTCCTGGTTTCTCTTGTTGCCATGCCAGCGACCTTCCTGTATCTTTCTTTGGAATATTGACTGACGTCTCATTCACTGATCCTTGTACTGTTTCTTTTACACTTTCTAGTACCACTTTTCCACTTGCTTTCAGTGTCTCTTTCTGACCTTGGGCTTTCACTTTTCCCACTACTCCTCCAGAGACTTCTGGTCTCAGCCTCTCACTTTCCTGAACATTCAACTTTTCTTGACCATTTCCTTTCTCAACCGCATGGGCCTTTCCATTACTCAGCTTTATGACTGGAGTCTGGCCTGATTGCTCCACAGCACCCTCTGTTGGACCAGGAGGGCCCTGTCTTTGCTGCCTTCTGTCCTTGGGGTTCTTCCTGACAGAAGCATAAATGCTGTTTGGAGCTGGAGGACCGAGCAAAAGCTCAATGCTGCGTTCGCTCTGGGACCAAACCTCCGGGGGAGGGGGAGGCGGGGCGACCACCTTTGGATGAGCAGGGATGTTGAAGGGCTCACGGAAGGACATTCTTGAGGCGCTGGTAGGGGCTGGCAGGAGCTGGGCACCATCAGGGGCCTCTTTCCCTGGCTCTGGGACAGCAAGAAGGGAGCCACCAGCGAACAAGCCCTGCAGCTTAGCTAGTAAGCCTCTGCTGCGTGCCGGGGAGTATTTCTGACTCTGCTTGGCAGACAGGACTGGGGTGAGGCCCTGACTTGAATATCCCGAGGAGGGAGAAACTGTGTTCTTCAGCCCATTCTCAAGAGGCGGGGTGCTGATATAGGGGGATGTTGGGTCTATCTGGTCCTGAAGCTGCTGGGGCTGCAGGGGGCTGGCTGACACAGAGCCGTTTGAATCATCCATGGAGCTGGTGTCTGCATTGTAGCCAGGGCTGTCTGTCGTCTTGGTAGTACTGCAGTTAGGGCTGTCTTCAGTGCCAGAAGCCGTCTCCCCAGCCCCGTTATCCCCACTGATAGCACTCGGAGCTGGGCTGGCATGTGGAACAAACGGGCCCCTGAGGTCCAGGTCCCTGGAGCGCCGTTTCATCTTCTCTTTGTGCAGGGAGTACGAGCGGCTTGGAGGGGGCGGAGCTCTCTTGGACTTAGTGATCGACAGGCTGCGGGGTATGGGCCCCTCTGGCCCGGCTTGCTTCGCCTGCCCCTTAGAGGAGCCTTCTTTCTGGGGCCGCCGAACGGTGCCCTGCTGGAGGGTGCTGGTGCTGGACACGGTGGAGGAGTCCGACACCAGTGTCTCAGAGGACTCTGAGCGGCTCCACCCGGAGCTGTCGGAGAAGTGAGGGGGGTTGTAGCGAGAGGCTGAAGAGATGGTGGAGGCCTGGGAGGAGGCGCGTGAGGAGGCGCGTGAGGAGGCGCGTGAGGAGGCGCGAGAGGAGGCGCGGGACGGGTCGGGACTGGACAGGAGCAGGCTGCTTTTGCTGACGGTGCGGAGGCTGTTGCGGCTCCTTCCGCGGCTGATCTCCACCACTTCCACGGCGGGCGGCAGCACGGCGTTGGGGATGAACTTGGACAGGTACGTGGCCTGGGGCGACATGGACATGGCTGGGCTGGGCGGTGCCTGCAAGCTGTTGGCTGTGGTGAGCCAGGGGACCGCCAGCGAGTGGGGCCTCTGCTGGCCCAGCAGCTTGGGGCCGAGATGCTGCAGAAGGGCCAGGTCGTCACTGTGGCCGGGCTTCTGCTGGGGCTGCTCCTCGCTGAGCGGCTGGAGGACGTTTCTTGGGGGCTTCCCTGCTACTACGGCGGGCCCCTCCGTGGTGGGGTCGTTGGCTGATCTGGCCTCCCTCTCCTGACGTGCTGCCCAGGCGGCTCTGTCAAGTCCTGGGGAAGAAAGGGTGAAACACATAGTTAGAGTTGGAGAGAAAACGGTTTAAAACAACATTATCTTAATCTGGACGACATATTTAAATAAATGAGCTAAATTGTGACAAGAACATCCCAACAGCCAGGACAAATCCACAAAATGTTTGGTACAAGACTTTTGTACAGTTTAGTTTCACATTACTTATTTTAATAAATAATTTAAAAAAAAAACGTATTCTTCAACTTATAGTAGAAAGTGCTTAGATGTAAAACTGTGGATTGAACTACCACTGAATTTTACGAACACTGCTATCTTATGAATAAAAGGATGTTTTTTAATAACCAGAGCTTGGTGTGAAGCAAATACCTAGTTCTCTCTGAATGTGCTGAGGGATGCCCACCACCGTCCTCCTGTGCCTCCTCTTTGTCTTAGCCTTCTCTGGCTTACTGCCAGAGTTTAGAGGCCTGAAAGTGGAGCCTGTGGAAGGGGAGGAATGCTGGGTTAGAGGGCATCCAAACTAAGAGCTACATAAGCCATAAACACACATTAGTAAGGTGGTTTTTTTTTTACAGCGCCCCCAAACTCTTTGGAGAAGTATGAGAAGAGTGCTCTTTAAGCAGCTTTCCAGCTTCTAACAGTTTGAAAGAAACACAACCCAACATAGCGTACATCCCATGATCCGGGACAAAAGAAATCCTTTGAGCAAGAATAACTAAGCATTACCACCTTAAGCAAACAGGAATGTGGTGTAGGTGGTTTTACTTTGTCTGGTGAGCCCAGCCCGTGATGAGCGGGAGGAAACGGCAGAGACAGTGGAGACGGTTGAGGCGGCGGAGACGGTGGAGACAATGGAGACGCTGTCTTGGATGGTGCTGTCTGACTCCCATCCTCTCCTGTCCTCACCTGGCCCGTTTTCTGTTCTCGACTGGACCAATCAAGGGAAAGAAAACCGCATCAGACAATAGTGAAAGTAAAAGAACTACAAACACACAAACACACCCAGACATACTATGTAGGTCAGTGGCGTGGATTAAGTGCCAACATGCCGCTTAAGTAAATTGTGTTATGGCAAACGGCTGTTACTTACAATGCTCCTGCTCTCATCTGGATAGTCTACCCCATTGTTGTTCTCTAAAAGTAAAATGACCAAAACAACGACATCATTTCATTTAAAATGAATAAACAAAAGGCAATGCAAAATTTCAGTCTGGTATTAAAACCAGAAAATTGAAACTGGAGACAGGTAATTGTTGAGGACGACCAGGCATTGGTCTAAGTTAGGGAAGGGGGTCATGGGGCGTCAGACTGGGTACCTTGTTGCTGCAGTAGCATCAGCCCCTCCAAGGCCTCAGAATGGAGGTCCTCCAAGTACTTTGGCCTGCTCCCTTCCACAAACACATTCTCCTGGAACAGAGGAGCACCGACAGCCCTGGCCTCCTCTTCCTGCTTGGGGGTGGCTGGAGGGAGAGCAGAGGATTACTCCATTGGTATGGATCAAAATAATGTTACAAAGGAAAAACCTGTCTCCCATTTGGAGCAAAACCTTGTGCTTCATTTCGCTTCGTTACACATTCAAGGGACTTAGTTGAATTTTAATGGATATCATTTCAACAAGCCAAGATAGATTAATCTTATGCAGGATTAAAAACGACTCCATTCTGTTCCGGATTACCACATCACAAAGCCAACAACAACATAATATAATAAACCCTAATGGTGTAATATCTGCTCTAAACCAGGACCTTGAAGTGACTTATAACAAAAATGGTGCTTGACAACAAATGAAATACCAATAAAAAATATAGAAGAAAATAGCCCTGTTAAGATAAAAGCCGACCGCCTCCCAATACCCTAGAATATATATATAAAAAAAAAAAAGATTGTCATTGTCAACAACATTGTGGGTTGCGGATGACATAGAACTTTGCATAATGACAAAGAAAATCTAAACTGTTTTCAAGTGTAAGGCACAAAAAAAGGGGTTGAATACTAACTTACAATTATTTTTTATTAAGAATACTCATATTTTAGTCTTGTGTATTTTTTGCTGTTAGGGTTGAAAGCTCTGCTAGCTGCTTTTCAAATAATGCATTTAATGTAACATGAACAATACATTTTAGCATTGGTGAAAAAAGATTGAATTAAATGATTAATGAATTCCTATATTCAAAACTCAGAAAGCCAAATGTGGTTTTATAAGTAGTTCCATGCCGAAAGCGTACAGTGCCTGAGACTGCCAAGGCTAAAGGGCTCACAAGGCTGAGAACCTGTTAAAACACTTGGATTACGTAATGTCAAGTCTGTCCCGTGTTGGCCAGGCTCTGCCAGTCACTAAGTCAGTCAGTCAGGGGGGCCCGCTGGAATTAGCCCTGGCTGCCATGTGCTCGCTGAGAAGAGAACGACGCTATAGATACCACCTCTTCTCTCCATACCCTTAATAATAGAGCAGTCACGGATATTTAAATAATCTTAATATTCTCCAAAAATAACAAGGAGACATATCCCGTCCCTCCCCACACCCTCTTCCAGAAGGGAAGGTATTGGACCCCCCACTTGTTAAAGCCTGTACTAATTGTGAAATCCCCCCCACACGCGCACACACACACACACACACACAGACACACACTCTCCATCTTTGAAATCGAAATTCCACCCATGCTTCTGGTGAATAAAGGTCATTAATGGTTCATAAATGGGAAAACTCCAGTCGTTGACACAAGGTCTTTGTTTACTGTTGTCAGCTCCCTCTCAACAGGTTAACCCAGTCAGTCAGGCCTTTCTGATGGAGCAATACTTAAGTAGAGACAAAAAAGATACCAAGGCAGGCATTCACAGTATGCATGTTGAACTAATGAACCAAGTCCTTTATAAGATGTCACATAGTTTACTTACCCTTTCTGTTAAAGGCGATTGGCAGACAAATGTTCTTACTCAGAAGCACCACCATGGCGATTTCTATCTCTTGCCAACCATGCCCAAAAATTGTAGATATAATGAAAATGGCCTGTTGTCCCGTCACGCGTCTTTAAGCAAAATGTTCTGTTTCTTGATGGGAGAGGAAATGGATCAGAAATGACCAAATCAAGGTGGAAATCCACATGGCAGAGTCCCAGATACAATAGACTGCTTGGCTGATTAATCTGTTGCTGGTTGTGGCTGATGGGATCAGAATATGACCAGTCCGTGCTGAATGGAGCCCCAATAGACCCTGAGAGATCACACCCTAATCCTGGCTGCCTAATTCCTGCCAACCCCCTGACACACAAACATGCATGTGAAAACAAACACACACACACACACACACACGCACACACGCACACACGCATACACGCACACACACGCACACACATACGCACACACATACGCACACACATACGCACACACACACGCGCACACACACACGCACACACACACACACACAAATACTGTTGCTCCCCATCTGGGAGCAAACTGCCTCAGGATTGGTCAGGATGCGTTTGTGACATCAACAGAGGGAGGCCGTTTTGTGTTGTTATTGACTGAAAAGACCGTCCCTGTCAGGCTGCTAAAGCCTCAGCATCATCGGTCACCAGTAATGACACACTGCTTAGCCACATTCCAAACAACACATCTAGGAATCATAGTAAAAACAGCATCAGTTCTTCTCATTTTTGTTTTACGTCCTAATGAACCTTTAAATAAATCAATAAATGAGTTCCACTTGTTCCCCTCATCCTCCCCACCAGGGGGTGCAGCAGAGCCAGCTTTCACTACAGCGCGTAGTTGGTGGGACAGCCTAGATACAGCCCCAGGACACAATACAACATACTGAAGGGAATTCGACTCATGGCTTAAGAAGTGACTTTACTTCCCGTGTTGCCTTGAGCAAACACAACGCCGACATGATGTCTGACGTCGGAGTCATGTTTCGACCACACGGGCAAGACTACATCACGGTACAGAACAGCTGTAACCAATGCAACACTATCACTATCTCTGCCACACTAAGCCTATTGTCATTCTGATCATTTTAATGAAGCCCATTTAAGCTTGTGCTAATAATGTTTATAAGAGACATTAAAAATACCATCTGTCTCTAGGCTTACAGGAAGCATGGGCTTTGGAAAGGGAGAGTGGTGATTGGTTAGGGCTCTTACAGTGAGGGTGGTGATTGGTCCAGGCTCTTTAGAGGTAGTGTGCTAGAGTGAGATAAACTGCCTCTGAACTCAGAGGAAAAACAACATCACAAATCTGATTAAAAGGTTACAATTACAGTTCAGATGCTGATTAAAACTCATTTCTGACATGTAAATAACCAGGGG